>JAHSUH010000363.1:100000-685000 GCA_025388415.1 Cynanchum wilfordii | reverse complement strand
TTAATCTCCAACACCAAAGGGATCTTTCCAATTATATATATATATGTACGTATGTATAAATAGAAAGAGAGAGAGCCTGCAAGAATTATCCGTAATTATCTGCTAAAAAGAAAATTAACCCCTTGCTAAAGTATTTTACAGACCTTTGAGAGACATATATATATATAGATAGATAGATAGATATATAGCTAGTCTTCCCAAAACCTATGCTAACCATTTGAGAGATGAGCAATCACCTGTCATATATATATATATATATATATATATATATATATATACATAAGCACATACACCAAACAAATACATATATATATATTATGTATGTATAATTCTCAACTAGCCCAGTTCATTATCTTTCTATAAGATCTCACAGTTCAGATTCTTGAACTGGTTCTTCATCATATTTCCATCTATACTAGTACTACATATAATGTTCTTAATTTTCATGCAAAATATGATTAATTAATTAGCTAGCTTATAATTTAATAATAATAGAATTCCACACTATATATATATATATATACTCAATATAAACAGTAGAATTGACATGTGGTTAAATTTAACTATTGCTACATATATGCAACATTCAAAAAGGGAGTACACTATACACAAACAGTTATATATAATTCTTGAATATGTATATATATACATATTTCAATTTCTGATTAAGAATAATATATATATATATATATATATAGGTAGTCCTATCATTTTAATTATTGAAAGATATTTATGGTAAAAAACAGTTCATTAATTAACTCTATTTTGCTACTACATTCTATACAATATCATGGGATTTGTATCAATTAAGATGAGATAAATAATTGAACATCATACATTATATTTAACAAATAGTCATACATTGATCATAGATGGATATATATATATATATATATACCATCATAATTATTTATATCATATGCAGAAGCAAGAAATCCTAGGAGGAAATTAGGAGGGGTACATATATATATATAATTTGTACAACAATTTTCACACAGACACACACACATATATATATTTGTGCATGCTAATAATGCTCTCTTCATCCTTAATTTCTCCGACATATATATATACACACACAAATATATATATATATATATTTTTGAAACCTGCAAGTGATCAAGAGCCCGTTGTGGGGAATCCCCCAGCAGTGACCTATTAACTTAATTCCAAACATGCACTGTTTGTTATATATATATATATATATATATATATATATATATATATATATATATATATATATATATATGCAATAATTAAGGGAAAAAATAAATAAATAATTATAAAAAAATTTTAAAAACTCAAAAAGAAAGAAATGAAGGTTACAAATTAATGCACTACTCTTTTGCCTTCTTATTCGTACAGCTCGTGAATCTAATCTAAGATCTGAAACCATCTTTCATCTTTCTTTACACATGTATATATATATATATAATAGAAGTTGTGTTGATGAAGGAGGAGGAGGAAGAGTGAGAGAGGGAGATAGATATGTATACATACATATATATATATATATATATATATATAGTTATATTTTGAAATTAAAAAAGAAAGAAAGAAATTTACCTTGAACTAGAATACTCAAAGAGTTTTCCAGTAGCAGAGAAAACTATGAGGGCTAACTCAGCATCACAAAGCGTAGAAAGTTCATGAGCTTTCTTGAAAAGCCCTCTTCTTCGTTTTGAGAAAGTCACTTGTCTTGCTGTCAAGTTGTCAATTTTCTTGATCTGAATTCTTTGTCTCACCATTTTTTTTCACAAAATTTCTCTCCAGATTCAAACTTAACTCTTTATTTAATTTTTTTTCCCCCTTGTTTTCCAGCTTCACCTGAAACAAAAAATAAAAATCAGTAGAGAAAATTAGATTAAGTACTAGTCTTGAAGCAAAAATGGGTTTTTTAGTTTTTAAAAAAAGAATCAAAGAAAGCAAAGATCAAGTTCGGACAACCTTAAAAGTAGGAAAAAAAAAAATATATATATATATATATATAATCTTCAAGTACAACAAAAAATAGAATCTTGAAAGAACAGACACAAAGAATTCTTGAGTTAGTTTTTCTAATCTTGTATATATAAAATTAGCAGCATTTAGGAAGAAGAATTAAAAAAACCTGCAGATTCTTGGAGAGAAGATAAGAAATTAAAGAGAAAAGGAAAAAGGGAAGGCCATCTTGCAGCACACTACAACCCTAAAGTAAGAGGGAAAAAACATGGTACATATTATACCAAATTTAGGATGAAAAAGATTAAAAAAAAAAAGTACTCAAGAAAATATTTTAAATGGGACTGTAAGTATTTGACAAGATTTCTTGAAATTTACCTTTCTGGAGGAGGTTGGGGGTGGAGGTGGAGGTGGGGGAGGATATTGGTTGTGGAGCTCAGGACAACACACACCACACCTCCATGTACCATTCCACCAATGGATGAGGGAGAGAGAGAGAAAACAGAAGAAGAGAGAGAGAGGGCTAGCTTTTCTCCTTTTCTTTGATGAATTTTTTCTTTTTTGGATGTTAAAATCTTGAATAAATATGCAGTCAGTTAGATTGATGAGTGGAGAAGAAGTGAAACTCTATGGAGTTTTCATTCCATATACTTTTTTGTAAGCTTCTATTTATAGCCAAACATTTTGGATCCTCGTTACTCTGTCAAAGTCATTCCCTTACTAAAATTAACTAAATTCAAATGTTCCCAAAATGAACACACCAATAAATTATATATACATATACGTACATATATATATATATATATATATATATATATATTATTATAACTTTTTTTTCATAATTTACAATAATATAATCTAAGAAAACCTAGATCGTAGATCTGTCTATGTAGTAGAAATTAAAGTGTAATTCAATTAGTTAAACACTTTTATTTATAACTAAAAGTTTATGAGTTCAAATGATGATAACGACCATATAAAGATTTATATATAAAAAGAAAAGTACGTGTATATATATATATATATATATATATATATATATATTATATATAATAATGAATGCTTTGCAATAAATAACTTAAAGCTTTTGAAATTCCATTTATGAGTGAAGGTTTTTTTTTATTTATTATATATATATATATATATATATATATATATATATATATATATATATATATATTTCATAATTTACATTACTCTTTACTTATTACCTTTAATTATAACTTGGGTGGAGACATCTTTTGAAAAGATTTTCTCTTTTAAAAAAAGGGAAAATTAATTAATTTTTTTATTCGATTGGTTTTTGTTATTACCTTAACATCCCTTAAATGTATACTTAATATTTCATAATCACTTAAATTCCTTAATAGATTTCACTTATAGAAAGACATATAGACATTATACAATGTTATATTCTAATTTATAAACATGAGAAAAGTAGCAAAATTAATATATATATATATATATATATATTTTTTCGATAAAAATATTTTAAAAAATACGATATAGAATTATTTCGTACAAGTTGATTAACTCAATTAGTCGAATTGATACTTTACCTACATAGCAATAAATGTTAATAATGAAAAAGTTAATGGTCCCGACCTATAATGCGTAATACTCAGGCCACTAAGAATCCACTAAGATCTTTTCTTTATGTCAAGTTTAATCAATAAGTACGATTTAAATTTAAATTATATGAATCAAAATATTATACACCATATTTATAAAATATGAAAAGATATATATATATATATATCTTCTAGGTTTCATAGTTTTAACCTATCTTCTAGGTTTCATTGTTTTAACCTTTTTAGGGTTTATTTTAGGGTACGGATAGGAAGGGATAGTAAGAAAAAAAAATGAAGGAAAAAAAGAAGAGAAAAAATAGTAGAAATAAATAAGGGAAGGTTACGGTCGATTTCAGTTCAGAAGATAGAAATGATGATGACTTTAGTGTACCTTGAAGAAACCAGTCATGCTTCCCACTACTACTATTCAATACTCTCTCTCTCTCTCTATCTCTATATATATACATATATATATATATATATATATATATGTATGTATATATATTTCAAAGAGTTCCCCCACCTTTGTACGAATTCTGAGATGGATTCTCACGGATTTCAATGCCATTGAGATAATGGATTCGTTTCAAATGTGTATATGGAATGGAAAAGTGTTCTTTATTTATTTTTTTATTTTTTTACATAAATTATATTTTTGGTTAGGCCAATATATATATATATATATATATATATATATATATATATATTTATTATACTTCGAATCATTCATATTCGATTTGAATTAAGCTCGTATAATATATTTCTTACACGAGAAATCTTATTTTTTTTTGGTAATAAAACGAGAAAGATCTCATCTTGTCCTTTATAAGGTACTGATAGTGAGTGTTGAACCATCGATCACTTGTAGTAAATATTGTCAAATCAATTCTTTAAGTAAGGTTTCGAGTTTGAATTTTGTTATTGTAGAAAGAGTTGTTATGCAAATTTTTAGCCTTATTGAAGATATATAATACAAATTATCATATAATATACCCTATTCCTATAAGTTTTAGCTTTCTCAAATCGAGTTAGAATTCGAGCCGTGTCGGATCCTTATTCCTATTAGGGGAAACTCTCCATACACCTATCTCTTCATATGTAAGATTTAAACTCGAGACCTTACGGATAAAAAACCAAACTTCTTCAATTTGGGCCAACCGAGTTAAATTAATAAATATTTTATTTATCCCTCAAAATATAACAAAATATAAACTTCAAATAGAATAGACTCTATTAATTTTGGGCCTTTAGTCCACTATTTTCTAATAAGTTGTTCCCTTTTCATTTTGGGTCATTAGCCCATTATTTTATAATGTCAATGGGCCAATATGCAATTCTATATAATGAAGGGGCTCATATATATGTTCATCATGACTTCGGCTCATTCATATTCGACTTGAATTAAGCTCGTATAATATATTTATTACACGAGAAAGATCTCATCTTGTCCCTTATAAGGTGTTGATAGTGAGTGTTGAACCATCGATCATTTATAGCAAATATTGTCAAATTAATTCTTTAAGTAAGGTTTCGAGTTTGAATTTTGTGATTGTAGAAACAGTTGTTATGCAAATTTTAAGCCTTATTGAAGATATATAATACAAATTATCATATAATATACCTTATTCCTATAAGTTTTAGCTTTCTCAAATCGAGTTAGAATTCTAGTCGTGTCGGACCCCTATTCTTATTAGGGGAAACTCTCCATACACCTATCTCTTCATAGGTAATGTTTAAACTCGAGACCTTACGGATAAAAAACCAAGCTTCTTCCATTTGGGCCAACGGGTTAAATTAATAAATATCTTATTTATCCCTCAAAAAATAACAAAATATAAACTTCAAATAGAATAGACTCTATTAATTTTGGGCCTTTAGTCCACTATTTTCTAATAAGTTGTTCTCTTTTCATTTTGGGTCATTAGCCCATTATTTTATAATGTTAATGGGCCAATATGCAATTCTATATAATGAAGGGGCTCAATTGTAAACTTTATCATCACTCCTTGAAGAAATTCTTCTAAGCCCAAAACCACATATATGTTTTGAAGCCCAATAAAAAAGATATTTCTTTGAGGTTAAAGAAGGAGCTATATTTCGATTCATTATCTTTTTTCAAGGGTTTCATAATTGGACATTGAACCCCCGCTTCCAAATCTTTGGGGTTGCTTTTTCTAATAAATTTTGGTTACATTTCTTTATGTTATTTGTACTAGTAACCGGTTTATGGATGAGCGCAAAGGAAAGCGCAGTCCAAGTAGAAGGAGCTTGGTTTTCCATTCGCAATGTCTCAAATTCGAACTTTGCTTATGAAAAGATAGGTTGAGGGAGAGCGTCCCCCAATAGGGGTCTACACGCTCAAAATACGAATAAATTACAAAAAAAAAAAAAAAATGAAAGCGCATATGTGAACCCGAACTAAGGTTGCATTGTGAATGGTTTATGAGGTCTACAATTGGATGCTCATAATATCTTAATCTCAATGCCATGTAAGAATTAAAGTGAGATAATTCCTTGAGCCAAGACTTAATCGGATTAGTCGAGACAATAACTTAAATAGACTGAATTGAGATTAGTCGAAAAAATAATTTTGAATATCCAATATTGTTAAAAAAAAAAAAAATAATCTTAAGACAAGAAACTAATAATATAAAATTGAATAACATAATAATTATTTAAGTTTTCAAAATAAAATAATAATAATATTTTTAAGTAAAATTTAAAAATAATTTTTTTAATGGGACCCCTGCGTCCAGAGGCTACTTGACTGAGGCTTTAAATACTTGGCAGTAGTACCAGCAAGGTGATGATTCATCCCCAAAAAACAAATAGAAGTAAAATATATATATATATATATATATATAATTATAATACTAATAATAGTAATAATCTTGGGGGATAATTTTTACCTTTTTTATTATTATTATAATTATTTTGTTTGAGTTTTGGGTATCCAAATGTTGTGAAATTCTTAACAGAATTTAGGGGCAAAAATATTAGCAATATTTATTATTATAAAAGCATTTAGGAAATATATGAACAAATGGATACCCTGACTATTGCTGATTGAAGCAGATAAAATTACATAAATACCCCTATACTGCGTGTCTAACATTGGGTTTTAAAGAGCTGGAAAGGTGTCCTTTTTCGTCTACCCAGAAATCTATCTCACCTTTATAGAGAGCTGGAAAGATACTGAAAAAGAAAACAAATTAGGAATAAATTTTGTTTTTTTTTTTTTTTTCGAAAAGCTTTTTTTTTTGTTTGCTGTTCGATTTTTCAACGGAAATGGAGCTTCCGTTTTTCACGAGCGGTAGCAGTAGCAGCGCCACCACTAGGGCGGAGGCTTTACGGTGGTTAGCTATAGCGGAGAAGCTTTTGGCTGGTCGTGACCTAGTCGGCAGCAAATCATTTGCGGGTCGGGCCCGAGAATTTGACCCGAATTTATTGTATGCGGACCAAATAATTGCTGTCGCCGACACACTCCTCGCCGGAGATAAACGGATCAACAACCAGCACGATTGGTACTCTATTCTGCAGCTCGCGGGTCATCAGACTCATGACTCGGAACTCATTGCGAGTCAGTATAGGAAACTTGCCCTTTTGTTGAACCCTCAGAAGAACAAGCTCCCTTATGCTGATCATGCTTTTAATCTGGTGGTGAATGCCTGGTCAATTCTCTCTAATCCTTCAAGAAAAAGTTTGTATGATAATGAACTCATGTCCCACCTTGGGGTCAACTCGGTGAGTTCTGGATTTAACCCTATAACTACCGGAGTCACCAGAGAGCAGGTAAATTTCCAGCCCTTTGAAATAAATTTTCAAGTGATGCCTCAGCATCAGCAGCAGCAGCAGCACAACATCAAGGAATGGTTAGAGAACAAGTGAGTCAGCCTATACCGCAGCATGCAATGAGTAGAGAACATGTCCAACTGAGTCAGCAACTGCCCCAGCAGAATGTGAATCGAGAACCGGTGGGTCAACCGCTGTCTCAGCTGAATTTGAGCCGAGAACAAGTGAGGCAACCACCGCCACTCAGCCACAGCCACAGCCACAGGCTCATCCTCATCCTCATCCTCAGATGCCACCGCAGGTTCAACCGCAATCACAGCCCCAGGCACAGCCACAGCCACAGCCACAAGCACAGCCACAGCCACAGCCACAGCAAAAGAAGGATTACTGGATGGGTAGCAATGTCACCCACAATTTTACTGGTACTTTTGAAAATTCTAATGCTAATGCTAATGCTAGTGCTAATGCTAGTGCTAATGCTAGTGCTAATGCTAATAATGATGATGATGTGTCTGGAAACACTAACAATGCTACTGAAAATGTTGAGAATAGTGAGGATAGAGAGGATGAGAGGAGATTGGATGATGCATCAGATGATGGGGAATTGAGCTTTTGGACAGCTTGCCCTTACTGCTATTATATGTATGAGTATCCTTCTGTTTATGCTGAATGTGCATTGAAATGTCAAACTTGTAAGAAGGCATTTCAAGCAGTGCCCCTTCCTTCTCCACCACCCATCGTTGAAGGGCAAGAAGCTTACTTTTGTTGTTGGGGATTGATGCCACTAGGGGTTTCTATGGAAATTTTGGAGAGAAATAAGAAAGGTGGTAGCTGGACTCCATTTTCACCCATGTTTACTTGCCCCCGAGGGTTTGGGAGGAGTGGGGATACAGGAAATGCAAATAACTTTCGGGGTTGGAATGGGACTAATGTGAATAACAGTGCTCCAAGATCGAGTGGCAGCAATGCGGGTGGTAAAATGCGCTCTGCTCCAAGGGTTTATGTTGATGAGGATGATGTTTTTGTAGAAATCTCGGGTCCTAGTGAGGAGTCTGATGATGACTGGCAGAATCAAAGAAGTAGTCAAAAGAGGAAGAAAACAACAAAAGGTGTGAAAAAAACTGCATCTGTTACACCGAGTAAAAATTCCAGAAAATTTCAGGTTGACAAGGGGAAGAATGTGAATGGCCGTGACGGTGATCATGTGGAAGTGCTTCAAGAAGGTGTGGAAGTTCCTGCTGCATCAGTTGCTGAGTCAAGCAAGAAAGGCGCTGCAGTGAATACAAGGAGGCAATCTGCTAGGGTGGCTAATTTTAGCAAATTGGACTTGAATGTGGAATTCAGCAATGATGCTGAGGAGCCTGTGCGTCGGGGAAACCAAGGAAATGGAGCAGCACGTGGGGAAGAGGATATTATCGAAGGGAGTGGTTTCTTTGAAGGTCTTGATGAATTTCTAAGCAGTCTTCCTATACTCAATGTTGTAGGAGATGATAAGGTTAAGGCTGCATAGTGATTAGGTTATGTGTTGTAGTTCTAGCTTTTCGTTTTCATGCCTGTATAACTGAATTATGTAGTGCAACTTGGGCTTTTCCCTTGAAATAGTTTTGCTCAAGTTCAACATGTTGTAAATTCGGCTGCAGGATGTATTTGCCTGACATGTTTCGTAGCTTTAGAATTGGCCTCTGGTTCGTAATGAATTAAGACTTTATTTAACTGGGTTTTAGCACTTTTGCCTTTGTCATATGTTTCATGGATATGTTGGAGTTTCACTTTCAGTGGAGAATGCTTGTGCAGGTGACCAAAATGATACATTTTGTTGTTACCTTTAGGACCTTTTTTGCCAATTACTATTGTTTGATTATGTTAACTGTGTTGAACTTGTATCTTTTGATGAAGCACCCTTTTAAATCAATTACACCACAGTGGGGAACTCATTAACTTTCTGAGAGAAGTATAGGAGGGAGAAAGATTCTGTTGAACTTTGTAGCAGATTAGCATCAGATCTTCATTTGAAGAGTTCACATTGAACTTCACAAAATGACAGGTACTAGTCAGAGGATTTCAATTTTGTCACCACATTGGCTTGCTATTCTATTTTGAGTAGACTAATCTTAGAATGTGAGACACTTCTTAAATCAACTCTCTTCCTCTTTGTTCTCGTATATGATGCTTTTCCTGTGGTTTTTCATTGCGTGGTATACTACTTAATGCATCTGGTGTTGGTTTTTGATTTTAGACCTGAATATACATGTATAATTCCTCTAACCCCTGTATGATATATATACATACATCTTCCTTCACTAAACAAATGGCAAAGAGAAAATATACATTGTATTAGCTGACATGGATGACTGCTTACGCATGTTTAAGGTTTTCGTGCTTGTTAGGAAAAATTACTGCTTCATAATTTCATTGTACCATTGACAGAAATTTGACCTGTTGATTCTAGCAATCAATCACCAAAGTGCCATGAGAAAGAAAACAGAGACATCTTTGTATCCCTCCTCATTTTGTACCTTTCCGGTCCTGCTTGTGCCCTTTGGCTTCCTGTTTATTAAATCAGGTTAAATTGCATGGTGAAACGTACATGCATCTATTACCTCTCCATTCTCATGGAATACATGCCTTATCCTTAGTCTATGTTTGCTCTCAAGTGTGGGTGGAGTCATTTGCTGTTCTTTTAATGGTCTGAACTTGATTTCTGAATTATTATAAGCAATTTGGAATTTTCAACAAGCAGTTAGCATTTCTTTCTTTGGCTTATGTGCGATATATTCATGCCTCTGAAGAGGATGGAAGATCCTTTCCTTTACCATGTAAGAAATCAGTAAGCAAAATCGCTTACTGTTGCATGATTGATAGTATCTTAGTGGCATATATAAGTATATATTTGAATTGATTTTCTGCCTCTCATCCTTTGGGCAGTATGTGAATATACCTAAAAGTTGTCTCCTTTTCTTTAATTTGTTATTAGTGCTTTTATTTTTTGCTTGAACTGTCATCTCAACAGTTCCGTGCTACACATTTCAGTATGATTCTTATATCAAGGATATCAAACATAACTTAAGTTTTTATTTGTCCTAGTGTTGCCTTTTCTATGACAAACCCCCAATTTCTGTCTTCCATAGATCATCCTTCAAAATATTGCCAAGGGAAAGACAAATCCCCAGCTGCTCTCAAGGAGGCAGAAATGAGATTGACATGTGTCTTTGTACCAAAGGAGTTGGAAGATATGTTAGAATTTGGTCTTGAAAACTATCTGAATCTGGAATGTGGAAGTTAAAGCATGAGGTTTAATGACTCTACTGGATGATAAACCAAGGGACTGGAGCAGGATATTGTGATGATAGATAGTATATAACATTCAGGTAATTCACGGTTTCCACATGGTATATGACTCTCAAGAAATCTTTCATTTATAACTCTTAACTGAACAGGGATTAGACAACTTGAGTACCTGATGATGATAGGATTCGATGTAGTAAAGTGATTTCTTCTTTCCTTCTTTTATAACTCTTCAACTGAACAGGGTTTAGACAACTTTAGTACCTGATGATGATAGGGTTGGATGTAGGAAAGTGATTTTTCTTTTTTCCTTTATTTTATAACTCTTAATTGAATAGGGTTTAGACAACTTTAGTACTTGATGATGATAGGATTGGATATAGCAACGTGGCTTTTCTTCTTCTTTCCTTCTTTTACTTTAAAATGAAAGAGAATAAACAGATTGCTATATTGAATCATCTCAGGGAGGCTCTTCATCGGGCAAAAAAATGATGGATGCAAGTTGTGAGTCAGGTATTGAATTTTTTGGTTTGCTTTTGTAGGGCAATCTGCCTTTAAATGCACTTACACTCCATTATATCAATTGCACAACCAGTTACTTATGTACCCTACTTGATGGTGTTTTGCTGTTCACAAGTCCTCTCCCAACTGGAAATTCTTTGCATTAGTACTAATCTTCTTCAGAAAAGAACTTCCATTTTCAACAGTCATATATATATATATATATATATATATTTTTTTTTATTTTTTTAAAATAAAGAAGATGAACTGGAGATAAGGTGTAGTAGGGTGTTTATAGCATTTGCTCTGATGAGTATTGACTGTCTGGTATAGCCAACTTGAGAGCCCCCACTGGACCAATCACTGACATAATTTTACATTATGTGTCTTCACCTTTTTGTTGTTTTTCTCAAAAAAAGGAAAAGTCCTTTTTAAAGTGGCTTTATCAATTTCATTTTCTTTTTTCTAACATAAGCTCCTCCCATCATCTCCTTTTGCTACAATGATTTACAGCTCAAGAAATGGCGATTCATTAACAATTTTGAAGTCTTGATTGAGATTTTGATAAACTATACTAATTTGCATCTAGTCATCCAATTTTCTTTGAACATTCCCATGTAAATATACACTTGGTGCCATTACCAAAGGTGCATAAATGTTTGGGCCATGAACCATATAGTTTTTTTTTTAGCCACCACCGATTCATTACTTGTATGGACTGCTCTGCCAAAATCTCAACACCTGTTTTGTACCAAAAAGATGGTGATGAAAAATGTGGTTGTTAGGTGGGCGCTGACTGTTGACTGTTGAGCTAATATTTTAAGGCTAATTTAGTAAATCTATTCATGAATAAGGGCACGAATCTTTCTTTACAACTAAACCAAAAAATTAAACCCTTTATTCCTAATAAAATGTTGATCGAATTTTTGGTGGGCAGTAATTGTAAATTTCTTTTTACGAATCAAAACTTATCTGCTCTGTGTGTGGAGTTTTTATACCTAATTCCTTTTATTCTTTTCCGCCATGACCAAACACTCTTTCTGAGAAAGAAAAGAAGCCACACAATTTCTGTGACCCACGAAGAAAAAAGAAAATATGCTTCGAAGAGATACAACCCAGATAGATGACTAAACAGATAGTAAAAAAAATAAAATTTAAAAAAAAAAAGAAAAAAAGAAAAAGAAACACAGACATAGGATTCTCCGTCTTTCTTGGAGACAAACAAGTGTCATTTGATCTCACCAAGAATATTGGGCATATTTAATTCTCTGTTTGCTGCAGAATTTGGCAGAAATATGTTCCGTAACCTGTTTTCAGTGAGGAAAGTTCTCTTTTTTATACCTCCTTGTTTTACTTCAACTCTCAGACTCCCCACCCCTTTTCAGAGCTAGATCTCTCTCTAATGGCTCAGGCAGTACTACAATCCTCTTCTGTAACTACTTTCTCCTCATCAAACAGGGACTTGCGTAGCACTTCAGCAAAATCCACCTCTGTAATGCCCTTTATTATTATTATTTTCATTCATTTGATTTTTGTTTTTGTATTGTTGAATTGAGATGCATAATTTACTTGTAATTGTTTGTTTTCTTAATTATTGTGTAGATTTTTGGGACCCAATTGAGAATCTCGAAAATTAAGCAGTTCCGTTTCAGGATATCGAATTCCTCTAGGTAAGTCTGTCAAAAAACCTCTCGTCTTTGTCATTTATGTTTTTTGGGCTTTTCTTCTGCGGATCATTCTTGTTTGATTAGATTTACTAGCTGCAGTATTCGTTAACTTTAATGCCTGTGGGATCAAATCCTTTTTGGTTTGTGAGAAAGGGATTGGTAAGTTAGTTAGAAGGTGGCTTCTAATGCACTTGGTTCCTCGATTTCAAATTTTCAATATGCTAATGCAGTTTACTCTTGATCTATTGCCGCAAATGTTTTCTGCATCAATTGATTTGCTATTATTCGTTCCTTTTTCTCTTGTAGAAGGGAAATTCAAATTTCAATTGGAATAGATTTGGGATATTTCATTACTTCATTTTTATTTTGGCATAATCTATAGGTTGTTTTCTTCAGAAGTTAATGCTGATTAACTATGTATGAGAAATGCTAAACCACAAGACTGCTTTTACAATAGTAATTTTTTTTGGTCAATAGATGAGGAAAATTCAGATTCAAAAAAAATGTGGGACTTTCTTTATAAATCCATTCCCATTTGGCTCTAAAATTACTACTGCTCTAGGGAACATTCTGGATACTGAGCTTTGGGCTTTGGTTTGTCTCTCTGCATTTTGTCTTCAAATCTCAATCTTTTTCATCAACAAATAATCACAGATATGCATCCAATTTGGTTCTTCTTATATGTTCTGTGACCTAGATAACTTCAATACCAACTTATTAGAAGGGTATCTTTGTTTCTGCAGTGGCGATTCTGATCTGAGATTGAAGGTGGAACCTCCGAGGCTGACTGAGGAGATCACAAGTAATGAGCATAAACTGAAAGAAAATGAAAGTGATCTTTTCAGTGAGATGAAAGAACGATTTCTGAGTTTTAAGAAAAACAAATACTTGTAAGGAACGTCCTAATGCAATTTACCATCTTGGAGTCTTAGTTCTACTAATGTAATAAATTCTGCTATTTCTATGAAATAGGGCAAACCACGAACAATATCAGAAACTTGCTCAGGGCCAAGCACCAAAGGTAGTTACTATTGAGCTATTTTGCTGAAAATTCTATATCTACTGGATATTTGAATAGCTTCCTCTAAACTGACACCTTTTTCTGCAGTTTATGGTGATTGCTTGTGCAGATTCACGAGTTTGTCCCTCAAAAATCCTTGGTTTTGAACCTGGGGAAGCCTTTATAGTCCGAAATGTGGCAAATCTGGTACCCCCGTACCAGGTATTTTCGTATTTGTTGTTGTTGTTATTAGTATCTCGGAACAACGACATAAGGATAGATCCATTATAAGTGATCCTCAGTTTTTTAATTCAATATCTGTTTGGATGCAGAGTGGTCCTTCAGAAACAAATGCTGCACTGGAGTTTGCTGTTAATTCTCTTGAAGTAAGTAATCTGCTGATGTGCATAGTTGTATCCGATATCCATTTTCCTATCGCTGGACTATTATTTCATTTTTTCTCGGCTGTAGTGCATATCTTTGCTAAGTGCATTCTTTGACTGGTGAATTAGAAGGATTCTTCTACAGCTAAAACAGGCCCATACATTGCTGATATTATATTATTGTGGCTAAAAGATGTTCTAATCACTACTTAACAACAGCAAATATATTCATTTTTTGTTTATAGACATGTTCCCATAAGAATGTTTGTATTCACTTGATATTTCAGCTAGAAAATCATACTACTGAAATAAATACAAGAACTGACTTTTCTTGAAAAGTATGTTATATGTCCAATGTGCACCTTGTCATGGTTCCTAGTCCCTGGAGATGATCTGGTCTAGTACACAAATACTTCATACCAAAAGTGACACCCAAAAAATGGAAGATTAACATATAAAATTTTGCAGGTAGAAAATATACTTGTTGTTGGACATAGCTGCTGTGGAGGCATTCGAGCCTTAATGAGCATGCATGATGACACGAGTCCTAGGTACATTTATTACATCTCTTTTTTTTTTGCGTTTTGCAGTGACTTCTTCTATGTCTAAAGAAACCCAAGTTTCTGATTTATCTTTGCATCTCCTCTCTCTTCAGTAGCTTCATTACAAATTGGGTTGCTATTGGGACGCCTGCCAGGTTGAGCACAAAGGCTGCTGTCTCTAACCTCAAATTCGATCAGCAGTGCAGGCACTGTGAGAAGGTGCGACCTCTTAGACTTCTCAGCAGAATTGTGCTATTTTACACTGTCCCTTTTTGTTCGTGTCCTTTATTTTATCCAAGTGATTAAATATTCGGGTTAAATCATGTCATGAAAGCTTTGAGAGAAGGCCCATTTCATTGCTTGGCTTTTCAACTTATTTCTCTGGTAGCTTCCTTTGCATCATTCGCATGTTAGATGTTAAAACATAACCTAATATATAAGCATGATGCTATGGCAGAAATGCAGTGTGATTTAAATATACTGTAAGCTACTTATGAAAAACTCAAGTGTTCACTTTTTCACAGTTTTGAGTTGTGATCTTTTTTTGGATAACCCGATATCTTTATTAACTAATTCGAGAGAGATTTATACGAGGAGACACTCAAGACTACCACCTTGTTCTTTGAGTTGTTGTCTTTTAACACTGAGGAGTAGTTACTCACTTTCTTGATTGTATAGATTTTCATTTTTCTTTTTCACTGACCTATGAACCCTAAAGCAATTGGTATATACTGTCTCCAGGAATCAATCAACCAATCATTGTTGAACCTGCTGAGTTACCCTTGGGTATATGAAAAAGCTAGGAAAGGGATGCTGTCTATCCATGGAGGTTACTATGACTTTATTGATTGTTCATTTGAGAAATGGACCCTTGATCCTGAGAGGAGCAGATCAAAGTTGAATGGAGGATATCCAATTAAAGACTGCGAATTCTGGTCTTGATTTCAAATTTCCACTCAGATTGCACTTGTTCACTCTGTTATTATTGTAATAATATGTAAATCCAATAGTTTTTGTTTTTGTTTTAAAAAAATGGGGGGGGTGTGCTTGACTCAATTGTATATGTAATTTGATGATTCTTAGTGTGGACTTTTGCTTTATTTTTACAATGTTATTATGGCCCTTGGTCCTCAGTTACATTGATGTTATTATTTGCAGATCTTTTAGATTATCATTTACTCTAATATTGTAAAATATATACAGTTACATACATTAACATAAATCCATCCATGATCTTTAAATTTTTCTTGGTTTTATAAACCATTTGAGAGGTTGAACTGTCATGATTCGGGTTCTTACGCTTTACTGTAATTATGGGTTTAATTATATACACGGTTAACTATTTAATATTTGAGTTATGGACTTAGCACATCCACAATTAACTACTTGACACTATTTTTACTGTATTATAATTATTTAGACTCATATTACTTGGCATTGTCGGTTATGGGCTTAGCACATTCAAGGTTAACTAAACATCCATAGTTAATTAACTACTTGAGTATTATAATTATTTAAGCTCATTCTTATATATTGGATACTAAGAATTGACCATAAGAGTAATTAAGAAGATGAATAAAATCACTCTTGTGAAAAAAGTCCTTGTTCATGCTCGATGGAGGGAATTTTCATCCGCCGACCACATATATATATTCTCCGGCTAGGGCCGCCGGAGACCACTGCTTTTGTTTAACTTCAACTGCCTGCATGACGGGCAGGGCCGTGTAGAGCCTAAGGCGAGTTAGGCGGTCGCCTTAGGCCCCGCATCGGCAGGAGGCCCCAAAAATTAATTTTTTTTTTTTTTTTTTTTTTTAGAAATAAAACCTTTGGAATTTGAGAAATAGAACCCTTGGAATTGAGAAATAAAACCGTTGGAATTGAGAAATAGAACCGTTGGTCTTGTTTTATGTGATATGGCTAATTCATGTCCTAGAGCTATTACTTTTTTTGGAGTACTTCAAATGATTTATTCTTTATTTGCTTCTTCAACTAAAAGGTGGAAAATTTTACAAGATAATGCATGTAAATTATCCATTAAATCTTTATATCGGACACGGTGGGAAAGTATAATTGAAAGTATTAAGGCCATTAAATTCCAAGCTCCTAAAATAAGAGATGCTTTGTTTCAATTATCAAATTGTAGTGAAGATCCTAAAATAAAAAGTGAAGCTATGTGTTTAGCAACTTATGAGATTGAGAATTTTGAATTTTTGTTATGACATATTATTTGTTGTTAATATTGTGAGTAAAAGTTTACAATCTAAAGAAATGTATATAAATGTAGCTATAGATCAACTAAAAGGTCTAATTAATTATTTTAAAAATTATAGGGAGAATGGTTTTGAATCTGCTTTGGAATTTGTTAAATCAATGACTATTGAAATGGATATTGAACCTAAATTTCGTGAAAAACGCATAATTTACAAAAAAAAAAAACAATTTGATGATAATAATAATAATGAGACTATGCATTCTCTTAAAGATTCTTTTCGCATTGAATATTTTTTATATATTGTTGATAAATCAATATGTTCACTTGAAACTAGATTTCAACACTTGTTAGAATATGAAAATATTTTTGGTTTTTTATTTGATTTACAAAAATTCAAAACTTTGAATGAAGAAACATTAAAAAAATATTGTATTAATCTTGAAAGTCATTTAAAATTTAATGATTATTCCGATATTGATGGATTTGATTTATTTTCAGAATTAAAAATATTGAAAGAAGTTTTAACAAAAGAAATTAATAGTCTTATAGATATATTAAATTATGTTAAAGTATTAGATTGTTTTCCAAATACATATATTGCATATAGAATATTATTAACAATACTTGTAACGGTTGCTAGCGCTGAAAGAAGTTTTTCTAAATTAAAATTAATCAAATCCTATTTAAGATCAACCATAACACAAAATAGATTAAATGAATTAGCTATTTTATCTATTGAAAATAAAATGTTAGAATATATTGATTGTAAAGATATAATAACCGATTTTCCATCTCAAAAGGTTAGAAAAATAAATAACTAAAAAAACCCCCCAAAAACATTTCGCCTTAGGCCCCGAAATCCTCTACACGGCTCTGATGACGGGGAGTTTCGGTTGGTCAAAGAACACGGATAATTAATTCCATTTCAAACCATATATAGAATGGCAATTTCAAAAATAGAATATTTGAACTAACATGAAATGTCTAACACGTAAGAAATTGATTATTATTTTTTGTTATATTAATATTAAATTAAATTAAAGATACTCATAGTCAACTCTCGGTATACTTACTTTTGATATAGTGAGAACAATGTTTTAGTTGACCGCATAGGTTTAAAATTGTGGTAAAGGCTTGTGATATCGGATCATGACAATTGGTATCAGAGTGAGTAGCAATCCCTTTTGATACATCGAGAAGAATAATATAAAATAATTAATTGTGATGTTATCGGACCTATATGATAAGTGAAAAAATTGAAAAATTAATAATATATATATATATATATATATATATATATATATATTTAAGTGTATTAATATTTCCATTATTATTTCCCCTGAAGAGTCTTGCAAAAATATCACAATATGGGTGCAGGGAAACCCTGCATGATCGTCAAATTAATGTACAGAAATTTCCGGTGAGCTTTTAAAGTCAATAGTAGAAGATTTTAAAATGCCGACCAAATGAAATCCTGAAACACACACACACACATATATATATATATATATATATATATCTCCATATATAATAATATGTATATATAATATAATATATAGGTAAAATTTTACTTTCTTTTCCAAAAAAAATTAATTTTTTTATCAACTTTTTCACCTTATTTTCAATTTTATTATTTATTTATTTTTTAAAATTTGTTATGTTTATATCAAGGAAATATCAATAATATTGGCGAGATATTGGTAATACCAACAAAATATTTCTGATATTGGTTGTCTTAGCATGATATATCACCGAGATTAACTTTTGTGTTGTGTTCATAACGAGCATTTTATACACGAATCGACCGATATTGTGAACATGTATGGAAAAAAAAAATATTTTTTTTGTAATTTCCTTAAAAAAAACTCAATATTATATTTTGAAATAGTTAAACTTGAAACATTTACAAATGTCTCAATCGTTTTTGGATTCGAATTGTATCAAATCTCTTCAAGTGAGTGCTGGCCGAGTGGTCAGCACCCACACTCCCAACCTTAAGGTTGGGAGTTCGACACCCACTCCCAGCCTTAGTGTTGCCAACCCAAAGCAATTATGCTACCGAATCCGAGTGTAGATTATTCGGATTAACCCGGACAAAAAAAAAAAAAAAGAATTGTATCAAATCTCATATTAAAAAAGCTATTTATACACTTATATATCTATAAATAACATTCCAAATCGAGATTTTGCGTACCTACATCCAATCTCTTGTATTAAAGTTTTGCTAACCCCTAGGACGGTGGGAGTAGGTGGGCTTTAATGACCATAGCTGCAAAATTTTATATGTATATATACAAAAATACTAATTCCAAATTTCACAATATCTTGGCCATTTTTTTGCTATATTTATGAAATTCTCATTTAGTATTCATCAACCAATGAGACGGCTTTTATGACAAACAATGATCTTGATTTAGCTTCATTAAGCTACAACTTTTCTTACATACCTACGATATATATATATATATATATATATATATATATATATATATATATATATTTGTTCTGCGTGTAATGTTTCTCATATATTATATAAGTAAGAATGTCGAAATGATAGTTTATTATAATATAAATACGTTTGGTAATAGTATATTATACATACATATATATAAATATATATATATATATATTGTATTGGTGTATCAAAATGGTATCATTTAAAAGGTGCCACCTGCAATTTAATGTTTTTTTTTTAAAAAAAATCAACCTTCTTATCATTATAATTATTGATTACGTAAGGTTTGAATCGAGATAGTTAAAATTACGGTTTCTAACTTCAGTTAAAAGTTATTAATTATAAGTGTAGAATCTACAACGACATATATAAATTGTTGAACTATTGAAACTCTTTAACTCCTATCGGGATCAAGAGGTTGGCCTCGCCTCTTGATCACCAAGTTAATGAATATTGTAAAAGTTAAAACAATCTAATGATTTGTATAAATATTTTAAAAGTGTATAAGTATCATTTTTTTTTAATGCATATTATTGTAAGATTTTGTGAAACTCTCAATGTGGAACACGTGTATGATTCAAGTTTAGCTCTCATTGACCTTTAATGTGGGGGTATCCCGAACAAGGGATTGTTCAAGTTAGAGTTTTCAACTTGAGCATCCGAGTTATTAATAATTTGTTACAATAACATTTTGCAAACATAAGGTTAATTAGAAGTTTGAACCTGCCCACAAGAATGAAGTAGATTTCGTAGTCAGCTCTGTTTATTTGGAAGAGTATCTGCAACAAAAGAAATTAGTTACTACTGCCGACATTGAATACCCTAACGAAAACTCTATACCGTCCACAATTTATTACAATAATATGTCACACATATATTAGTACTTGACTTGATACATATCGAAAATTTGACTTAAATATACACAAAATGTTAAACTATTTTAATAACTTTTAATGCTAATAATTCCACCAACTCCTAATTAATCCATGGTATCCCATTCGTGTGGAAAAGTCCCACCCAAAAAAATCTATATAAAGTGCAAATCCTCATCATCATCAAAAAACCAAAAACCCCAAAAAAAGAAAAAATCACCCAAAAACTCTGCTACTACTAACCAATACCAAGTATGGCTTCTTCTTCTTCTTCTTACAAGTTCATGTTCATCATGATCTTCTTTCTCATTGCTTTAGGGTTCTCATCAGCAACTACCTTCGGCCGCCATGGTAGTGGCGGTAGCAACAACAATGGTGGTGGTGCTCGACGTCTTCTTCTCGAAGCACCACCATCATCATCATCCTTTCCTATTAAATTTCCGAAACTAAAATTTCCATCTATTCCAAACTTACCTGTCTTTATGCTACCACCATCTAATGATGATGCCCTCTCACCCCTTCCTGCTACTCATGATCATGATGATGGTGATCATCATTATGATCACGGACATAATCCAACGGTTCCATATTTTCCCATAACTCCAGCACCTTCTCCAGCACAGGAGCCAACTGCTTCTA
This sequence comes from Cynanchum wilfordii, assembly GCA_025388415.1. NCBI lineage: Eukaryota > Viridiplantae > Streptophyta > Magnoliopsida > Gentianales > Apocynaceae > Cynanchum > Cynanchum wilfordii. Next base: position 664,140 of record JAHSUH010000363.1, on the reverse strand, counting down.
CCTATCCTTAATTAATAAAAAATCAACAAAACTAATTGGCCACTGCCACTGCCTTTATATACATACATAATATATATATATATAAAAAATATATATATATATATATATATATATAATGTTGCAGACTTTTCATGAATAATGCAGACTTGCTATACCGTTCGATCTGCTCCCTTCAAGTTACTATAATATATACATATATATATATGTATGTATATATATATCCTTTCTTTTATGTATGAATCAAAGCTCTCTCAGGTTCTTGTACATATGTCAAATGTAACATCACTTTGTTATGTATTATAAATAAATAATTCTGGTTTTCTTATTGTTGTTACAACTATTTATATATATATATATATATATATATTTGTGTAATTAGGATAGACATGCAAGTAAGAGATTATCATCATAGACTATAATAAGGTTGCAAATTTAAGATCGAGGCTAAAATTTACTTCTTCAAAAAATTTACTTGATTCAAATATAAATTAATTTCGACTAGACTTGTCAATGAGTCCAAAATATTTGAATTAGATCGCAATTTATCCAAATTTATACCTATAAACATGACTTATAAATACTATCAATAATTAAAATTCATCCAAAACTCTGGAAGAATAGAAAAAATTATAAATTTTCTTTTCTCTTCCTTTATATTATTGCATTTTTTTTTTTTAATGGAGACTTTGTCCCACACGTGGTTACATATTTTCTTCTCTTCATTTTTTTTTTTTTATGGATCTTCTCTTCATTAATGCTGTTTAACATTCTAACAAATTATTTATTATTATTATTTTTATTTTGTGAGCCAATTGTAGTATAATTTGAATAATATATATATATATATATATATATATATATTAATAAATATATTAGGTTAATAAATATATGAAATCATTTTTTTTTAATTTATTCAAGAATAAAATTTTGTAAGAAATTATTTATATCCGATTATTCTTTTAGAATTATATAACATTCAAAATTTAATAAAATAAACTGTATTGAGACAATATTTAGTCAATTTTTATTTTAGTTGAATGGATAAATATATATATATATAATTTAGAATTCGAATTTTTTGTAATTATTATTCAAAGATCACTAATTTAATTTTTTTTTTCTAAAAAAAATAAAACAACAATCTTATAACTTATTTTAGATACATATTAATATATATATTTTTTTTTGAAAAATCCTAACTTCTATCATATATGGAACTCATGACCTCACATGTCATAAATGAGACTACCAACTGCTACGCCTTATTGACTACGTATTAATATAATTAATAATTAAAATTGACGTAGTCAATTCCTATAAAATTAAGGTTAATTAATAAATTTTGACATATATAGAAATTATAATTTATATATATATATAAAAATTAAGGTCGTCTCACATAGTTTAGATTCATTTAGAACAACTCGTCCCTTAATAAATATATATAGATTACAATTTTTATTGAGAAAAGATAAAAATTTTTTTTTGGATAATTTCGTAATCATTTAAATATTATTAATATTAATTAATTGAGAAGATTTACATTAATTTTAATTTAAGAGTTATATAGATATATATATATATATATATATATATATATATATACACACTATTTTTTGGTAGAATATAGATATACAATACACACTTGAAGAATAAAGATGTATTAGAACATTTGTCACCGTGAAAAATAAAATAATAATAAAAAAATCAAAATAATTTCTTTTACCGATTTAATTTAAAAAAAGAAAAAGAAAAAGTGAAAATAATTTTTAGACTAATTTCCTTAGTTGGCAATTTGTAGAAAATTAGGAAAATCTAAAACGAAAACTTATATATAAGGCGCCATTGTGTGGGCAGTGAAGGCATCGTTGCCTTTAACCGCCTTTTGCTCATGCCCAGAAGTCCGTCGGGTCTGCCCTTTACAGAACCAATCGCCATCGCCGGGACTGTTCACGGCGTTTGCTCGTTTTCCGACCACCGGAAGCTCCTTCGCGATCAATTTATCTCCACCATTGGGCTCCACCAAGCTGCCCCGTCTCACTAGAAGCCCCCAAACAAAAGCCTTGAGCTACCTATCAGCTCGAGGTAAACTTGTGATGATTTTTGCTCCGACAAGCGTTCAATTACTGATTCGGATTGGTTTTACTCTGGTTTTTCAATATATATATGCCTAAGGCGCGTTTGCATTTCTATATATACATACGCCTGTATTACAGTGTTCCTGTATCCCTTATGGTTATTAGGGTTCTTTTTTTTCTTGGGATGTTAAGGAGTCAATGGGAATAGAATTGAGTACTTTTTGTTGCAATGATTCGAAATTATATATAGACTTCCAACTTTTTATTGCTCGTTTAAGTAACTTTGTTTCAGTAATTTTCTCCTTTCATCTTCGTCCCTTAAAGCCCAATTTAGCAGCTAGAATTTTTGATGGCCCATTCTTGGCACTGAGAAAAAACACCACAAAAGCAGTTACAGAGGGCCTTGAGTGCATTGGTCTGGGCGGTACCTCAACAAAACAGGGTTGTGTTTAGCTCTCTTTTATTTTGAGTATCACATTGATCATCCTTTGCCTCCTGAACTTGTCACTTACAGGAAAAGGGGGAAAGAAAAGAAAAAAGAAGACATAAATATGATTGACATAAGGAATGGACATTTCAAAATATTAGCTTTTCTCTAAAGAATTTTCTGTAGACTTTCAGTTGACAGTAAACAGTTAAGTGCTGTATTTAATGGAGTAAGCAAAACCAAGACTGTTGATCTTAGTTTTTCTTGAAAGTTGTTTGCTAAAAAACAGAAGCGTAATGAAATTGAGGAGGGAATGCATATGAAACTGTTATTACCTATGGGTATTCTGAATTAAAAAGTGAAAAGGAAAAAAAAAAAAAAATTCTAAATATGCTAGGAGGAAGATCTTTGTGTTTATCATCATAAGGTTGGTCTTTCCCATTATTTGCTCAATATCATTTTCTTCTCATATATATATATGTAAATCCTGCAAGATTGTAAAAAATTCCATTGATTTGGGTAATTCACTGAATCCTGATACTGTAACTAAGATAAGCATTGAAGTTTGGGCAACTCATATACAGTTCTCTGAAGATAATGGGAAAGCAGGGAGTTCATGGCCTTTTGCTGCAATTCTATGAATTAGAATGATATTAACTCCATAAATTCAAGCATAATCTGCTAAAATATTTTTTATTTTAGTATATGAAAGAACAAAGGATTTGTTGGACCTTGGATAGTTATGACTTCCTTACTGAGTACAGATATGACTGAACTCTGTGCTTTTATTTTGATAATTTCAGAAAAAAAAAGGATGATTTCTCTATGTAGCCCCTTGTTTCTTCAAGTACATAAACAGTGTTTTTATATGCAGATTCTTAACTTAAAACATGGGATATGAGTCTGGTAGCACATCCCATGATGGCCGGGATGATGGTAAGTTTATCCTTCTTAATTAGGTTTTTTAGTTTTTTTCGCTAGGCTTTTCTATCTGATGTTTTTATCAGTTAATATGTGGATCTTTGGAAGTGGCATGCATGAACTGAGGCAAAGAACTATGAGTCAGCATTGAATATATTCAAGTTCTTTTTTGCCCTCCTTTATCTTCTTCTACTTCTTTCTCTCTCTCATACTGGTGTGGTTGTTTCATTTTATTTTGTCATGTCTGACTTTTCTAATTGTTGGGGATCTGAATGAGATCTCCTTAACCTGTTTAAATTATAGGGTGGATTTTCTGAGGCACCTTATTATATAATAGGTTACCTGCATGTTTCACATATTCCACCAACGTGTTATCCTATCAATTTATAACATCTTCCACTAGACACCAATTCAATAGACTGACTTTATAACTTAATCTTGCTCCATTGTTCTACTGGTTGTTGCCTATTGAGATGCTAATCCATGAAAAAGGATACAAGAACATGAAGTACACTGGTGCATTACATTCCTATGAAATGTATTGAATTGACTTGCAATCCTAGGCTCTTATTACCTTTAGATTCTGAGGGGCTTGAACATAAGGTTCAAGCTAAACGAGTCCAATTAAGAAACACTATTGTAGTTAATATTGGAGTATTGACAATGATTTTTTTTTTTTTTTAAATAAAATTATTTAATGGAGGAATTGTATCTTAAGAAAGTTATTTGGTCTGCTATATGTTGTGTCCTTGTTCCTAAACCATGATATTACCAGAGTTCTTTATAAAATTGTGATGACTTTAAGATTTCCACTGGAGGGATGAATTTCAATTTGAAGAAGACTAATGTGAAGGGACAAGGAAGTTTTGATGTGAAATTCTTCAAATCTGAACTTTATTGTCTGGATAAATGTTGAAGTATGAGTAGATTCCATGTATAATATCATGAGTTAGCTGAAGATTAATAATTTGGAATAACACTTACATATGCAGCATTTAGTATCTTCTTCCAATCTTCCTATCAGTAGTTTGTAGGTATCGTATTGTTTTGTCTGTCATCTCACCGATGATCATTGATAATTAGATTTTTCCATGCCAATAAGTCTTGCAATCCAAGAGTCTAATGATTAGATATCATGAGTGAGTTAATTACTAGGTCATGATTACTCCACTGTGATTAGATAGATTTTCTTGCCCCTCAATTTGGTCTGTCTTTGAGGGGGGAAAGGTTTTCAGTGCACATTTTTTTGGTGATCACTAGCTTAATGAGATTGATGTATAAGTAGAAGGGTCTTATCAAATCTCTTTAATAGAGGCAACAATGTGAAATGATAAGAACCCGTGAGATGTTTAGGTGAGTAACTAATATGTATTTGTATTATCACATTTTATACAGAGTAGATGGCCTTAAACTCATATCAGAAAATTTTACTTTTATTGTTGAAACAAACATGATTTGTCATCCATCCTGAAATTAACAAAGAAATTATGGATGCTTTAGTTGTTTCATGTTTTATAGTGAATAATTCTTTGAGATAGGTGAATAATTTAATCTCTCTGGCAGATGACGAGGATGAAGAATTTGAAGAGGCTGGTGGTGGTAGTCGCCTTCTGGGATTCATGTTTGGGAATGTTGATAATTCTGGTGATCTTGATATTGATTACCTTGATGAGGTGCTTTATTTTATCCATTGGTGCTAGTATTTATTTTGATTCTTGTTTTATTGTGGTTTCATGTTCCCTATTAGAAATATATACTGCTAACAGTTTGCATTGTACTTCTGGAGCTAAAATTTAAAGGTTTTAATTTATCTTGTATTTCAGCTTAAATTATTTTCTTTTCTCACTGAAATTGATTGAAGATAAACTGGTAAATGTTTTTTTTTTTTTACTACTCTCCCTTTCTATTGCTCTAAGCTATAGCTTCTATAACTATGTTTTTTAGGATGCAAAAGAACATCTTGGGGCATTGGCGGACAAGCTGGGTCCATCACTGACAGAAATAGATGTATGCAGCTTTCAGTGTTTGTGAGGCACATAATCATGAAGCATATAATACTACATGAAGCTCCAGTGTTGATAATTGTATCACTTTCTTTAACACATGTGGTAATCTTAATTGTTTTTCTTTTCTTGTTGAATTTCAGTTATCAGTCAAAACACCAAAAACTCCTTCTGATGCTGCTGAACAAGGTGATGCATTCGTTAGTGTCTTGGTTATTACTGTTCTTCTACATCAGTTGTATATTCAATTTTCTTTTTTTACTTTGATTCGGAGTAGGTATAGTTACTTGTACTAATTAATATCTCTGGGTGGAGGCTATTCTACTTGAAGAGTTGTTGGTGCATGTTTCGAAGCATGCAGTTGAAAATATCCCCTTTCATCCAGAAAAAGGAGGGTGGGGGTTGGGGAAAATAAAGAAGGAAAGGAAAAGACATGAGGGAGGAAAAAAAATGAAAAAAAAAAGCTGCTCTTGGGGAACTCTTATTTAACAAGAGGAGGTTTCTATCCATTTTTCTTTATTCCTGTTGTTTTTCTATTATTAGGTTCCCTAGCATGAACCTCATTGTTGCAGCAACCTTTAATTTACTTCTGAACATAAAAGAATATAATTAATTGAAAGTGGTTGCCAATTTGAAAATTTAAACATAGCTATTTAGTATGGTGAACTGTTTGATGACCAGTAAACCATGAACATCTCTCATGTGCCCTGTGAAGGGTGCCACACCTGGCTACATGAGTAGCGACATCCCTTTGTATTTGGTTCCTATAGTGTGGGCATGGCTATCTGTGTTTCAGCGCCCATCATGCTTGGAGTTTTGCAATCTGAATCGGGATATGTGTATCTGGCATAAGACTGTTAGAGGCTGAAATTGAATGAGGCAGAAATCTAAATGTTCATTTCTGTTTTGGATTGCTGCTGTTATATGGGATGTGAAAATCCATTTTATTTCTGGGATGGCTTCTGATTCTGTCTTTTACCTGACCCCTTGTCATCTCCTATGGTTATTAGATTATGATAGGAAGGCTGAAGATGCAGTTGATTATGAAGATATTGATGAGGAATATGATGGACCGGAGATCCAAGCTGCCACCGAGGAGGATTTTCTGTTGCCAAGAAAGAATTTTCTTCCAACTGAAGTATCGATCAGTACATTGGGGAATGGTACTTCTGTTTTTGATGATGAAAACTATGATGAAGATGAAGAGTCAGAAAAGCAGCATGAGGTGCTAGAGAGCAATGCTGATGTGCCAGCCATTCCTTCAGAAGGTTCACTTGGAAACTTTTGCCTTTTTTCTATCAGCAACTCTTTAAGTAAAAAAAATGATTTCCTACACCAGGTTTCAGTATCTGTTTACTAACTTTTTTAGCTTTCAATTATTTTTTTTTGATATGAATGGAGGCTCTGTGTGACAAATGTGTTATAAATTATGGTGTCATTTTATTTAAATGCCTATACCTGCTTGATATTTTTATTTACTTTTTTGTCTTTCTTGTTGCTTTGGAGTGGAGGGTGGAAGATGTAAGGATGTAGCAAATATCAAATCATTCTGCAAATTGTAATCTGAAATCAATTTGTTCCAAGCTTATATCTTTATTCTGTGGAAAGTTGTAAAAATTTCCCTTTGATTTCTTTGAAGATGTAAAAGAATGGGGAAGTTCTCCTTATTATCTTGCTTGAGGGGTTCTCATTATTACTGCTATCAAATATTCTCTATTCTTATTACATTTCATGGTGGAATAGTTAGAATCTACTGTCTTTATTGTATTTGATGCAGTGCTAAGTGCTTTTGGAATGCTGTTTTTTCCTTCTTTATTTCATCCTTGTGAATTTCAATTACTAGTGAGCTAAAAATTAATTATCGACCATTTTGTTACATTAGTCAAATGCGGCTCCTGACGTTTTGTAATTGCTTCATGAGAACTGCCTAACAATGAATTGTTTAGATCTGCAAAGAGAGGATATGGGAGACCTTTCTCAAGGGGAAAAGCTTCAGGATGATTCTTCATCTGGAGATGCGGTTGACTCTGAATCCATGGATGTTGATATAGTAGATTCTGAAGAGGTGAGGATTTGAGTTTTAGTTTGTTCTCATGTCCTCTCTCTGTCTCTGTCTCTCTCTCTTTCAATATTTCCTTATCCTTTTCGTACGTCATAACCTGAGAAATTAAAGCACTATGTTTTTGTCTGTGCATATTGCTGATTCAACTAGTAAACCCAAGTACAGTTTTAGATTCCATATTTTTAGTTTTGTGATTCCTTGCCAACTATTAGAACAATTTCTTTGGAACTAAATGTTTTTGTTTACCTTAGGAGTGTTATATCTGTCAATTACTGAGTGTGGAGAATCAAAATTCATCAATTGTATTAACTACTCCTATCTTAGTTATTAGTTACTGTGACATAATGGATGGTTACTAGTCTAGTTTGCGTATGCATTTTAGTATTTGTGCATGTTTAAGGACTACACTTTCTAGTATTTTGGATTGGTTGGTTGTTTCCGTTTTATAACCATTTCAAGGAATACAGTTTATTTTTTCCTCCTTCAGTGGAAGGTATGTCATAATATATCAATCATTAATTGGCTTTCACCTTTGGAGATAAATTTGGTCACAGTTTCTCTGGTTGGTCCAAAGGACAATTTGGGCAAGGTAGTTTTTTAAATGCTTCTTGAATAAGGTGATATACAACTCCTATAGAGATGAGGTGACTATATTGGGTATATAACTTAATATGGTGCTATTTTCTAAAGAGTATTTGAGCATTTTTGAAAATTTCCTCTTCTTAGTTGTACTCTGAAAATTGTTGCTGCTTTTGCTTGCATTTCATTTTGCCTTAACTTGTATTCTATTTCATTCTTCATCAGGAGCAAGGCTCCTTGGAGGAGGCATCTACAGAAAAGAATAGAGCACCACTTCCTATTCTTTGCATTGAGGATGGAATGGCCATTCTACGTTTCTCAGAAATTTTTGGAATTCATAAGCCACTAAAGAAAGCTGAGAAAGGGGAGCGCAAGTATCTTGTTCCTAAAGGTTTGTCATTTCTATAATTGATGTTTATATGAACTTCAAAATGTATAATTTTTTATAAGTTTTATTATCTATACTTCAATACTTCTCCAAAATGCCTTTATATTGATGCTTAGCAAATTGCAGTTTTGGGTTAGTTTCCCACCAATAATTTCAAGATCATTCATTCTTTAACTCAAATCACTACTTAACTCCAAAACTTTCGAGCAGTTCAAATTTCCTTTTCCCCATACCCACACGTGGTACCATACATCTATGTTAATCTCACCTATGGTACAGCATTTTCCTAAATCCTTCTGAACTTTACTTACATCTTTAAATAATTGATTATCAGTATTTTTAACTATCTAACTTTGGGTTTCCAATTTATCTCAGGCCAAATATCTAAATATAAAACTCTGAACTCCTTCCAAACACATTCTCAAAACCAAAATAATTCCATTCTAAAATGAAGTTGAAATAGTTTCTTTTCCTAATCACCCTGGCCTATAGTTCCATGGTGGCTTAATACCGGCTTTTATGAATGTTTCCTTTGTTGTTGTTGTCATTGTTTGTTTGTTTGTTTGTTATTTATTTATTTTTTTTTTTTTTTTTATAAAAATAATAAAGAATATGGTTTTCACTTTATCTTACCCTTTTATGTCTAGTGAAATTTTCTTTTGGTGACCTGTTGTTTTTTAAAAATCTTACAGAGATGTACATGTCTATTAATGCTACTGAAGCTGTGGAGGAAGATGAGGAGGCATTCCTCAAATGCTCTTTCCAGGATGTTTCTAGCATTAGGCAGGCTCAAATAATTCAAGAAAAAAATTTTGAAAGATCGGATGATGATTTTGACTCAGAGAAGTTTGGAGTTATTCATGGGTCTGGTAAAATTGATTTAGAAGATGAACAGAGGAAAGATTCTTTTTATAGTTCTGAACTGTTCAGAGATGATCCGTCACAAATACTAACTGCAGAAAATAATGAGTCTTATAACCCGGAATTTTATCCTCTTGAGCAATTAGATTGGGAGGATCGTATTATTTGGGACAATTCTCCAGTGTTGAGTAATAATACTGCAGAGAGCTGCGAGAAGTCTGGATCTGATGTCAATATGCTGGATGTTAGCATGGATGGTCTAGAGGCGGATGCATGCAGTTCAATACCACAACCAGAGATTGAGTTTCGCAACCGTCCAATGTTGTTGGAACCTTTTGATTCAACTAACTGTTTGGAACCATCAAATACTTCCATATCTGAAAGTTACAGTCACCCCCAACTTTTGCGATTGCAGACTCGATTTAATCCTGATACTCTTAACAAAGCTACTGTAAGAAAGGATGGTGGCTCAGAAGAATTTCTTCACAATGATGTTGTTAGACGTTTTGACAAGCTTGCATTACAGAACAGAGATGTGTTTGATGGATCTTGGTTAGATAACATAATTTGGGAACCTCAACAATGCATTTCAAAGCCAAAGTTGATTTTTGACCTTCAGGATGAACAAATGCTTTTTGAAATATTAGATAACAAAGATGGTAAGCACTTACAGCAGCATGCTGGGGCTATGATTATAACCCGTTCAGTAAAGGCTAATGCTGCAGACACTTTGGATGTACATGGTCATGGAGGTGTATCCTGGGGACGGTTTAATATCTCAAATGACAAATTCTATTCAAACAGGAAATCTTCTCAACAGCTAAAATCTCATATGAAAAAGCGCACTGCTCATGGCCTCAAAGTTCTGCATTCAATACCGGCACTAAAACTGCAGACTATGAAGGCCAAGCTAAGCAAGTAAGCCATGTAGAATTATCTGTTCTTTGTTTGTCTAATCATGTGTGCCACTACTTTGTGGTATATCTATCAAGTTTACTTGTGATGCTCCGAGATTTTCTGCAAATACGGCTTCTATGATTCTTAATGTCCTAAATCAGTGTTGTGTTGGATGCATATGACAGAAAAGTTTGTTAATGCACTTTGCATGGAAGAACTTGCTTGAAGGTTCTGTCAGCAATAGGCAGAACCAAATGATATGGTGAACATAATGTTTATCTTGAAGGAAGCATCATACTGATGTTTTTTCATAAGATGGAGTTGCATGTAGACACTAAAAATCTTTTGTGCAATATTTCCTGATTTGTGTTGGGGCTTTGTTTGGGGTTTAAACTATCATTAAGGATTTTGCTAGATTTCTGAGAACGTTAAGAATTCCTTTTTTCTCATATAGAAAAACACATTATTTAGACAAAATGGTGCCATTTCAAAACTATCTGGGATGCCAAAGCCTGAAAACTTGTGACCTAGGTATATCCAGAGTTGGAAAAGACACACCCATGCACAATATCTTTGAGATAATGCTCTCTATATTTTCTCCTGGCCAAACATTATAGATGTTACTGTATAGCCAAGTATGGTAACTTAGAACCCAAGTAAAACGAAAATGGCTATTAGAGGATAATGAACCAATCTTTTCCTGTTCTGGTCTATGTTTTACTGTTTCAAAAATTTAGAGTAGAAGGTATATAGGTCTTATGCTATAAACTTTTCAATATTCAGTTATTTATTTTTTGGTATTCTCTTATGTTTTCTTACCTTTTTGTTATTAGCGACACTGTTATTTGTGTTCTCATTGTAGTTCCTTCTAGTTTATGGATTTATGTGGAGTAAATCAAGTTGTTTATGATAATGATGCACTTGAAACTTTTTGCAGCAAAGATATTGCTAATTTCCATCGCCCAAGGGCGCTGTGGTATCCTCATAATATTGAGGTTGTACTTCGGGGACAAGAGAAGCTACCCAAGCAAGGACCTATGAAGCTTATATTGAAGAGTTTGGGAGGAAAAGGATGCAAACTTCATGTGGATGCTGAGGAAATCATTTCTTCTATTAAAACAAAAGCTTCAAAGAAGCTAGGTCATTTGTTTTTCATAATTTTTTGTCATAATTTTCATAATTCTTTTCTTTATAAAATTTGGGAAATTTTACAGTCTTTTGTTTTCAATTGTAGATTTTAAACTTTCTGAACCAGTGAAAATATTTTACTCTGGTAAGGAGCTAGAAGACCCGAAATCTCTAGCTGCACAGAATGTTAGGCCTAACTCATTGCTGCATCTTGTTCGTACAAAAGTACACTTGTTGCCTAGGGCACAAAAACTCCCTGGTGAGAACAAGTCTTTACGTCCTCCTGGGGCATTTAAGAAAAAATCAGATCTGTCTGCGAAGGATGGTCATATTTTTCTAATGGAGTAAGTGCGCACAATTCTTTTTCTTCATCCATATTGTAGTGACACACACATATAATATATAAAATTTTTGGTTCTAAAATGCTCATTGATCTTATATGAGGTGGTTGTTCATTCTGTTTCTTGTTGTACTTGCTTGACTAGCAAATTAGTATCATATTGATGGTACTCGGCCTCTTCTCAAGGATAAAATTATCCACCATTATTGCATCTAATAGGAAAAAAATGTAATGATCAACTTTAACCATGAAGTTAGTCTATTGCAACCTGGTGGGGGCTGCTCATATAATAATCCATTTGTTTTTTCTCATGCATGCTCTCACAGAAGTATGAAATGCAGGATAAGTATCCCAATGTTTTGAATTTTTATCGACCGAAAAATATTGCTTCTTGATGTATCCCATGGTTATGTTCATGTTAATTTTGGTTGAAATGGCTTTCTGTACAGGTCCAAACAAAGGGTAGTAGTTATGAATCTTATGTCTCCTCATCATGTATTTATGACTATGAGCTTTCATTGTAGCATCTTTATGAAATCTGATCTCATTTGCATAATAGTGTTTTGGCTTTAGGTTTCAATGTTGGTAGCTTCTAGATTACCTTCAATTGTACTTCTGTTACTGACCAGCCAGGTACCTGCTTAAACCATATAAATGATGGCATCATACACCTCCATTAAAATTATTTTTAAAATATGCACTCCTATCAGCGTGAATCCATGAGGTTTAACCTGAGAAAAATCCTTCAATCAAGTGTCACTGACCTATCTCCTGCTGCCAGGTGGTTTTTATGGTACAAAAAATTTGTGCATGTTATAATGTTCTCTATGGTTCTATCACCTCTATGACCACCATCTTGTTTGTCAAATTTAACTGCACTCTGAAAGTCCCCATTGCTTGGTAGAACAGAATTCTAGTTTTTCAATAATGTTAAAGGTTTATTTGGCTTGACTAGTAGAACTCTGTGACTCATCTTTGGTGTGTGTAAGCATTTCATTAAGGTGGCTTTGGCATGTTTTGTCGAGGTTAATTTTTATTGAAAACTGGTTTATCTTAGTCATTAAGTGTTATTTTATGGACACTTAAGAGGGAAAAGTAGAAACCGAAAGAAATTGGAATCTTAATTTCTTGCTTTTTATCAAATAAATCCTAAATATGGCAACTGGTTGTATGGACCCTGTTTATATAGATAGAGAATGGCTATGCTAACCCAAGGTATTCTCATATGTTGTGACTAATGAGAGCTGAAGAGGTGAGATCTTTGCAGTCTTAGTTTGTTTGCCTTGATAAAGGATGTTGTCTGTGTCCTTTTACCTTTATTTGTAGGCACATATTTTTTAGTATGATTTTTGTGTATGGGTTGTACAATGTAGTAAACCATTCTAATGGAACTTCAGGTATATTTTTTTATGTGGTTTTACTTGTCTTGCCCTGCAATTCTCTTTTTTTTTTTTTTGTGAGGGTTATAAATGTGTATATGTCATTCTACTGAATCTTCAGATATAAATTTTTCAAAAAAATTTGGTTTACTTGTCTTCCCCCTGCAATTCTCTTTTTCCTTCTTCTCTCTCTCTCCTTCCTCCCTCCCTCCCAAAAACACACACACGGACACAGACCAAGACATACAGAAAAGGAAAAAAAAAAGTATCTTATGCTGCCAAATTCAGGTACTGTGAGGAGAGGCCTTTACTCTTGGGAAATGTTGGAATGGGTGCCAGACTCTGCACTTACTATCAGAAATCAGCCCCAGGTGATCAGAAAGGAAGCTCAATGCGAAATGAGAATAGTGGCTTGGGGAGTGTCATTGTCCTAGATCCTGCTGATAAATCCCCTTTTCTGGGGGACATAAAGCCTGGTTGCAGTCAATCATCACTTGAAACCAACATGTATAGAGCACCTATATATCAGCAAAAAGTGTCGTCGACTGATTATTTACTGGTCCGATCTGCAAAGGGAAAACTATCAATTAGACGAATTGACAGGATTGATGTTGTAGGACAACAGGTCAGAATGAAAAATTTTCAGATTGTGTTTTCAAGTTCTGTTCTTGAAATATATATATTTTTCCTAGAAACTTTTGGTGCTCATATAAGTTGATATTTTGTTCAATTCTTCTCCAATGTCTGTGTAGTTCAATCTCTGTCTCTTCTTGCCCCTCCACACCTGTCAAATGCACTTCAGATTTATCCTTGTGCTAGTAGGGTATAGTGTCTTGACCAGCCCTCTCCCGTAACCCCCACTTGACATAATTGTCTCCTAATCTATGTGTTAGTGGAGCACAACCTGGAAGAAGTTTAGACATTACTTGACATGTTTTGCACTTACAATGGTTAAAAGGAGTTTAGTGATTAGTACTTTATGTATTGAAATGGAAATTCTGTTATTCCCCTGCCTGGAAAAGGTAGTTCTTGTGATTTTTGTTCATTCTTTTATTGTTCAGCTATTGGCTGCCTTTCTTGATCAGATGTTTATGGCAAGTGTGAGAAGGTTGTAGTAGCTGGAACTCCTAGACCCCTGGGTTTTAGGCCTATTTCTCTCTTCATTTTTGTACTATGAAATTACTGAGCTTGTGTGATGTTATACTTATGAAAGATTTTCTTCATAATAATTCTGCACCTATATGAGAATGCTTTGTATGACAATTGCGCGAGTCCTTTTTTGTTAGTATGTTTGGTGTCTATTTATTTAGTGTTACCCTTTCCTATCCTTGGATAAATGTTGGCCATATATACTTGAAAGGGACAATAGGACATACAATTCCGAGTGTGGTTCTTGTGTTTGAACTATTTTCTCTGTAGTATGGTTGCAGATGACAATCATGTGTGGATAAGAATAACAATTATATTTTTCCCTTTGGTAATGGATGATCTGTATGGCTCAAAATCACTGCAAACATTGACATAGCTGCAATGAGGGATTTGGTGCTAATGTCTCTCAACATTTGTATTTCTCCAATTTGACATATCTGAATGAATGGTTCGGTGTCTTGTTCCTAATCATTTTTCTTGTCTTCCTTTTAGGAACCACACATGGAGGTCATTGCTCCTGGATCAAAAGGTGTTCAGACATACATCATGAACAGGTTGCTGGTTTACCTGTATCGTGAGTTTCGTGCTGTTGAAAAACGTGGTTTGCGCCCTTCAGTTCGTGCAGATGAGTTATCAGCACAATTTCCTAGCCTTTCAGAAGCATTCCTTCGAAAAAGGCTAAAACATTGTGCTGATTTGCAGGTACCCTTTGTTCCTATTAAATTTGTTAATCTTTATTACATTTGGAATTTCTACTCCCACCTTATGGAGCTAAAAGATATAGAGGGAGAAAATAAAGGAAAAATCAGGAAATGCATAAATGTTTAGACTACAGTAGGTGAAAAAAAAACCTTGAAGAGAAAGAGAACAATGAATTCCAAAAAACTCTTCTTTCCTGGTTTGTTTTAGCCTTGTCAATCTCAAGCTTTGTTCTTCCCTTGTTTTATTTCTAATTTTCCCCATTTCATTATTGTTGTTTCCATATGCATTTTGCATTCTTCAAACTAACCCAATTTTATTTCTCAGAGAGGATCAAATGGACAGCTTCTGTGGGTCATGAGGCGAAATTTTCGTATTCCTTTGGAAGAGGAATTGAGGAGGATGGTTACACCAGAAAACGTGAGTCTCTAAGAAAAAGCTAATTACCTTTTTTCTTTTTGAATACAAACTAGTCAGCATCAGTTCAAAAAATTCAGATATATTAGAAAACTTTGTTCCAGAGGCATAATTTGTGAAGTTGCAGTTAAAATAATAGATGGTATCTTGCATGTAAGTGCGAATGCCTCAAAAGATTGCATTTAGCGAAGATAATAAGACAGTAATAAGAGTGCATCTAGAGGGAAAGTTGTCCTCAGTAACTGAATGTCATCCATTGCTTAAAAGTGGTTCTTCCTTGTGGCTGTGTTCAGCGAACTACTTATTCTGTTTGAAAATACTCCATCCATTTTCCTTTTCTAGTCATGATTTGTATTCTTTTCCCTACAAATACTTCGTTCCTTATGAAATCAAGATAATATTTTTTATACTTCTCCCATCATATATTTTCCCAGTTCAGTTTTCATCTTATTCTTTTTATCATTTCCAAGACAAACAATCACTTTCAGAATAGAATATTAGAAGTTGAAAAAAATCTAGAAAATGCTGTCTTAGTGTTTCTATCTAAGAAGCCTATTGTTTCAAGAGGTTTCTTAAAGGATGTGCATATCTGAATTGTGGTGAGTGAAAAGGACCTGAGGAGTATTAAATTAATGGTCTTGCTTGATTATACTTCCTTAAATCACAGCTCTTGACCCAACAAAGTATTTTTTTGTGGATCCTGATAAGTATGACAATGAAAGAAAGGGAGGAGAATGTGGACTAACATGTTTCTTAATTAGCACTGAAGCCAGCCACGCTTACCTTCCTGCCCTATCTCTATCACATGCCTCCACTTCTAAACTAAAAGAAGGGAGGAAAAAAGTTCTTGCCAATTGGCTCTTCTGATATTTTATTGTCACCATTTCATTAATTTTTGCTCAGTTAGTTTTTGCCAATTTATTCGGTCTTTTATTTTCTTCCTCAATTTCTTAAAAATAATGTTTCATTTGACCTTAGGTTTGTTCCTACGAAAGTATGCAAGCTGGCTTATACAGGCTCAAGCGATTAGGGATTACAAAATTAACTCAGCCTACAGGCCTTTTATCTGCAATGAACCAGCTTCCTGATGAAGCAATTGCTTTAGCGGCTGCATCACACATTGAGAGGGAGCTGCAGATAACCCCGTGGAACTTGAGTAGCAACTTTGTTGCCTGTACAAATCAGGTACCACACTCACATACAAATGTTTATAACTGCATAACTCTTTGTAATAGTGATTTTTGAGTATATATATTTTAAAATGATACTTCTTTGGAGCTGTTTGCAGGTAACTTAAATATGTTGTATAAATCCTATTTCTATGACATGAATTTCAATTTCTTTGGTATTGAGTTTGAAAACTACTTAAACAAGCTGATGAACTTTCTAATGTTTTTTTTTTCTTTCTTTTTTTCTTTTTTGCTTTGCAGGACAGAGAAAATATAGAGCGCTTGGAAATAACTGGTGTTGGTGATCCATCTGGACGTGGGCTTGGTTTCAGTTTTGTTCGTATCACTCCTAAGGCCCCAATCTCCAATGCAGTGGTCAAGAAAAAAGCTGTTGTTGGCAAAGGAACAACTGTGACTGGAACGGATGCAGATTTACGAAGATTAAGTATGGATGCAGCAAGAGAGGTATGTTGACCTTGCAGTATTAAATGTCATTTCTAAGTAATAGATAACTTACTCTTATCTCAGTATATAGTTAATTGATGATGTGAAATTTGCTTAATATTCAACAGAGAAGTGGTTTTGGTAGCAATCCTTGATATACTTCCTCTATCCCAAATTGAATGTTCATTTCCCCTTTATATTTTTCCAAAAGTGGGATTAAGGATAAGGTGGTAGTTTAACTTGTATCAAATGCTCACTGAAACTCAGTTTAAGTCAAAACGTGAGCATTGATTTTTGAAGAGTTTTATTTATCACATGACACCTAACCCTTTGGATGGCTGCCAAATGATTGCTTAACTTCCATAGTTTTATGCTAATGTAGATATGCTGATTTTTTTTGGGTAATTGATACGAGAATGCAATTATATTGTAAATCTTGCATTGATTGTTTCCAATTTTTCTTTATGTTTGCCTAAGTTTAAGGGCATCCCTTAGAGAAACATTGGCCATTTTAAAAGTTAAATAAATCAATGACTCTCTCTCTCTCTCTCTCTCTCTCTCTCTCTCTCTCTCTTCTCTTCTTCCCTTTGTACCAAATAAAATAGAGGTAGATGTGAATACTTCCCCTAGTGGACATCCGGTTGTATGGGTGAACCAAGGTGAAATATTCCAGGTGTATGGCCTTTTTAATGTCACCTTGGCAGCTGTGGCTGTTTTCATGTGAGAATTGCTCTAGTGCAACAATATCTCTGGATGTATTTGCATTTAAAAGTTCATATATCTATTTTATTATGTTTCTTTTGGTCTGTGTTTGATTTAGTTCATTTCTAATGATTTGCATTATTTGCTTTAGGTTCTGCTTAAGTTTAATGTACCTGAGGAGCAGATAGAAAAACAGACTAGATGGCACAGAATTGCTATGATTCGCAAACTTTCAAGTGAACAAGCTGCAACAGGTGTCAAGGTTGATCCAACAACAATCAGCAAGTATGCTCGTGGCCAGCGCATGTCCTTCACACAGCTGCAGCAGCAAACTAGAGAAAAGTGTCAGGAAATTTGGGAAAGACAAGTTCAAAGTCTTTCGGCTTTTGACGGTGAAGAACATGAAAGTGATTCAGAGGCTAATAGTGATCTGGACTCCTTTGCTGGGGACTTGGAGAATCTTCTGGATGCAGAAGAATGTGAAGAGGTTGAAGATGGTGGCCATGCTTTCAAACATGACGCTGCAGATGGTGTCAAGGGTCTTAAAATGAGAAGGCGTCCTTTCCAAGCACAGGCAGAAGAGGAAATTGAGGATGAGGCTGCAGAAGCAGCAGAATTGTGCAGGATGCTTATGGATGGTATGGGATCTTTGTTTTTGTAGTGTATTACCATTCCTGTTACAATAAATGATTGGTCACTCATTTTCAGTGGTTACATTTTAATATCATTTCAAATCTTTTTAAGATATATTTTATCTGTATCTACATGATTGATCTTTTTCTTCTGTGGTTTCTTTCAATTGAATGTTCAGTTATCTGGACCTGGACCGTGAAATGTTTCTTCAGTGGGTTTCTCACTCCTGGCACCCATACTTCCTGCACAAATATTGAATTTTTTCCTTATTTGGTTGTTCTGTTCTATGCGTGCTGATGATTGTTTATACTTGTGATATCAGTATGATGTGAAAATAGTAAGAATTTTTCAAACCTCTTAAGTTTAAAGGTGGTCTGCAATATTATTATGGAAACTTAGTTCTTTAACATTAAATGAAGCAAATTGTAACATGGTATGATAACTGTACTTAAAGGGAGATCATAAAATGTCTTTTGATCGACCAATCTATTTGGCCATGCTGTAGTCATAAGCTTTTTTGACGCTGTCGTCAGTTGGGTGTTTACTTCAATGTCATTATACAAAGATAGTTGTAGGCTTGGTTGGGCAGTATTCTTCAATGGAGTTATTACATTTTAAATTGATTTCTGACCATGAATTATTTCGCAGAAGAAGAAGCTGAACGTAAGAAGAAGAAAAAAGCCCGCGCTCTAGGGGAGCAAGTTGGACGAGCATTAGTCCCTCAATCAAAATTTTGTTCAGAGTCTATCGAGATTGTCAAGAAAACATCTAATGCATTTGTCAAGCAAAGTGCACAATCTGATGGACAGTTTTTATTAAAAGAGAATCTCGCTCGAAATCAGAAAGAGGTGCCACTATTTTCCCTCTTACTTATTTTCTTTGGCTCCTGGAAAAAAACAAGGCAGACATCAATTATTCAGCTGCTTGAATTCTCTTTTGGAAATGATTGAAATTTCAGTTCTGAACAAAGCACTGACTCTAAAGTTGGACGTGTGAGGAGTTGCCATAATTGAATAACAGATATAAACAGTTTAAAAAATGAAGCATTATTTCATGACTTTATACTCTGATCTCTTTCTTTGTCCTTGCAACCTGCAATGACAACCCACGACCTTTTGCAAATGATGCATTCTTTTGGAAACTCTTCTCCTACCAACTCTCTTGCCAGTAACACCACAATGACTACATTGATTCTTCTACCAACATGTTTTTCATGTATCATTACACCTGTATAACCCTACTCTATTTCTCCAACTGAGAATTGCCTTCCAACAGGTAGTCATTGTGTCATTCTAATTATTGCAACTTATCTACCTCCTTTTTATAATTGAATGTATGAGGCCTTTAAAGCATAGTTGTCGGAGTGGAAGTAAGTTGGAGGTTGGAAGTTCTTCAAAATATACTGTAGGGGAGTGGAGATTTAAATGCATTATTTTCAAGGTGGAATACTTGCTTTTGTTTATCTTTTCTTTTCTTTTTGCAGCAGGCAGGTGGTCAAATGATTAGTCTTGATAGTAGATATTTTAATTTTATTTTTATTTTCCCTTCCATTCATGCATTTAGTAGCTCTTAGAGAAATAAAAAGAGGCGAAGGTTATGTGGTGAGTATCTCTTAAACAAATAAAATGCCTTTGACATAAAATTCTGTATTAGGAGTAATGGAATTCACAATGTAGATGCTAAAGTGATTTTGGGAAGATATTGATGTCTCATTTTCGTAGCTGCAGGATGACATTTTCTCTGCTAAAAGGAACATTCCTGGGAAGGTAAAACCTAAGAAAAAGATTGATGTTGAAGACTTGGATATATTTAAGAAGAAGGTTAAAATATTGGGTGATGGAATCAAGGTATTGACTTCTTGCTCAGAATTTTTCTATCGTTGTTTGACACCAAACTGGTGCTTGTCATTCCAGTTGGCTGGCTTCAAATATTAACCTTTGTAAGTTGTCAAAGTCATTTAATCTTGACTTCTGTGGTCATTAAATTTTCTTCTGTTCAAATACAGATTATCAAGGAGAAGAAATCAGCAAGAGAGAGTTTTGTATGTGGAGCATGTGGTCAGGTATGTGCCTGCTATAAATTAGTATTATTATTTTTATTTTTTTATAATTATTATGCTAAAATAGGGAACATTTAATTCACTGTTTCTCTTTGTATCAGCTTGGTCATATGAGGACCAACAAGAATTGTCCCAAGTATGGTGAGGATCAGGAAACACGTACTGAGAACAATGAACCAGAAAAGGCCTCTGGAAAACCTAATTCCTCAGACCAAACAGAATCATCCCAACAAAAAACTTTTCCAAAGAAGATAATACCAAAAACTGCTACAATTGCTGTGGTTGATGCTCCTCATGATGACAAGTCTAGTTCAAAAGGAAAAGTTCTGAAGGTCAAATGTGGAATGAATGACAAACCTCCTGATAAGCTGACTCCTGCCACTTCTCAGAATTCAGACAAACCTACAACGTCAGATGCTGAAGCTGGAAATAAATCTGTTGTCAAAGTAAGTAAAATTACCTTTTCAAACAGAAAAACTGAAGAAGTTCATGTTGAACACAAGCCTTCAATTGTTATAAGACCACCTATGGAGGTAGAAAGAGATCAGCCTCGCAGAAAAATTACAATTAAACGGCCAAAAGAAGTTATTAATATGGATGATGAAAGTCAAGAGGGTAGCACAGGAACTGAGTATAGAAAGACAAAGAAAATTATTGAACTGTCAGGTGTGGGAAAACATAGGGGGATAGAAAGTACACACTTCACTGATCTTGCAGTAAGCAGAAAGAGCAGAGAAGATAGAAGATGGTTTGAGGAGCAAGAGAAGAGGAGAATTGCTGAAATTCAAAGAGAGGAAAGAGCCCGCAGGTTATATGATGAACAGACAAGGGCCTTAGAAGAGCAGGAGAGATTAGCTGAGCTTAGAAGATATGAAGAAGATATTCGAAGAGAAAGAGAAGAAGAAGAACGTCAGAAAGCCAAAAAGAAGAAGAAAAAGAATAAGAGGCCTGAAATGAGAGATGATTACCTTGATGATCTTCCTCCCAGAAGAAATGACAGGAGAATACCAGATCGAGCGATGAAGAGGAGGGCAGCACCAGAGGTTGGAAGATATGTTGCAGGCTATGTCCCACCTACAAAACGTAGACGAGGAGGAGAGGTGATTGTTGTTTATTGTTTGACTTCAATTTTTTCTGCTTAATGGGCTAATAGATGAAGTGTTTGACTTTCTTGGTAGACTGGATAAAAACTCATATGTGCATGACTCTTTGACATGGATTGGTTTGTATACTTAGAATGCCATCTTCTTTGTCCCTATCTTTTTATCTTTGATAAGGATTCGTTGAATGAACGTTTAGAATGTCTAAAGTTATTTTTAGCATTGTATCAATTTTACAAGGCTGAGATTGGTCCAATTGAAAGGGTTAGTATGTTGAAGCCTAGGAGGTTATAGTTCTAAATTTGGTATCCTCGAGTTCTGGTGCAAACATGCTTGTGCTTTGATTGACTTTCTTTAATTCCATCATAAGATAGCTGAAAAACAGAGTCGGGGTGTGAAAGAGGGAGTTCTAGGTTCCCTTTCATACTTTATTAGGAGCCTGCAGAGGAGCAATAAGACATCCGGGGCTAATTTGTAATTTTTGTGTTTTTTTAATGACTAGCACAATGTATGTAGAAAACTATTTGTGATTTGCTTTTGCCCTGCACATCCTACAGTAAATTGCCTCTTTCATGTAGATAACTTGTCTCTTAGATATTGTTTAGACCTTACATTCCAATTTAATTTTTTTTTTTTTTTTTTTTTTTGTAAGCATTCCAATTTAATTGTTATCATTAAGTAATAATATTTATTTTTATGGCCGTCATTAACTGTCATACTAAGTAAATTCTCATATTTAACTTTAATTTCAGATTATCATTCTTTTATGAAGGGTTAATTTTGTCTTCTCGAGAAAGAAATTGAGAAACCTTGTTGTAATCTAAATATTATTCAGACTTGTATGTAGTATTTTAGAGTAGATTAGATAATGGAATTCCATTGGATCCTTGGTCCTAAGTTCGAAGTGTGTAGGTGCTCTTTGAGATTATCTTCTTTGACCCAGTTTGAGGTTTTCTTATTTTGGAATACGTGTGAATTTTAATTATTCTGTATGTATTACCATCCTCATGAAATCTGATACTTGCTTTGTAAATAAAGCTTATCCGGGTTTTTGTAATGTAGGTTGGTTTATCAAACATCCTGGAAAGCATTGTTGAGACTCTCAAGGAGAGGCATGAAATATCATTCCTATTCTTGAAACCGGTATCTAAGAAGGAGGCTCCTGACTACCATAAATTCATAAAACGACCAATGGATCTCTCCACGATCAGAGAAAAGGTAAGAAAGCTGGAGTACAAGAGTCGCGAGGAATTCAGGCATGATGTGTGGCAGATCACGTTCAATGCCCACAGATATAACGATGGGCGCAATCCAGGTATTCCTCCTCTTGCAGATCAACTTCTGGAGCTTTGTGACTTCTTAATAGAACAGAATGCTGATAGCTTGGCAGAAGCTGAGGCTGGTATTGAATATGGAGATTCTTAGGTAGGAATTTTCTTCTATTTTTATTGTTCTCCGATTTAGTATAGGTTCCCCCATCTTGTGAGAGAATTTCTTTTTAAGCTCTCTGCTGGGGTTTTATAATCAACCGGGGGGAGATGGTTTATAGCCCCATGTTGTACCATTTGTACATTCATTCACATGAAGAAAAAAAAAAGAAAAAAAAAAAAAGTGGAGGGTGGGGGGAATTCTCTCTACTGTACAAAGGAAAAAGTAAAAAAGGAAAGAAATTAATATGAGATATAAAAATCACACCTTTTTGTTAGATTTCTTATTGATTCTTTAATGTCCTGGTGAAAATATAATGTTCGGTAGAAAACATTGGAAGGTGCTGACGTTGACTGCTCAGTAATATAATATTGTGCTCTTTCCTTTTGGTGGGAGATCTTTTAATACTAAGATTTGTAAAGATACAATGATTAATGAAATAATGTCAAAGAGGTTGTTGCGAAGCTTCATATGGCAGGAGAGGGAGGGCATCAACTCCACCATTGATGTACAGCAACACCTTCGTCTCTCAATTCTCCATACAATGCTAAGCACTGCCAGTAAGCTCTCTTCCTCTTGCTCTCGATTTCGGTTTCAGTTTCAGTTTCTTCAGCTTCATCTGCCGGCCACTCCACAAACAACTCATCAACTAGACATATAGTCTTATCCTTCATCATCTCTTCTACCAGTTCTTCTCCGGCCTTCATCACGACAAAGTCTTGTTTCCCGACGTTCTTCCTCATCCAATCCGATATCCCAACAGATGATGACGATGATACCACCTCGAAATGCTGGTTCCTTGTCGGATAGTTCTTGTAAAACCATTCCTCGGCTCCCCCGCCGCTATCATTTTTGTCGTCGGAAATGAATATGAACATTCTGCGCTTATATGCTTGGAGGGAATCTCCAATCAAGTCAGGTAAGAACTTCATCTCGCCTCTTCCATTCATTGATTTCATTCGACTGGAAACTCTTCTAGGTGGCTCAAGCAAGGCATCTTCTAAGCCTTTCAATGCCGCTTTTCTAGCCTCGTGTTTCGTGCCACAGAGTCTCCCCATTTTCCCTCTGGAACTGGAGCTGGATAACCTTTCCTTTCTCATTGCCACTATGGTGTTACTATTATCCTTAAACCACCGCCTTACGTATACAATTTTATAGTTAGGGTTTGATTCAAGGAGCAGAGTTGAAGAAAGTTCATTTTTCATCTGTGTGATCACAATGCCATCAGCTTTGACAACACGATCTACGCACTTGATACACTTCAAGTTCAAGCACAGAACGAAATCAAATGCTCCATTTGGAATTGGGATTGGGATTTCGTTCAATTTGGAAACCGTGTCGAGATCAATGCCATTATTTCCTGTCAAGAGCTTCATTAAATCATCACCCATGCCAGAACCAACGATGAGGCCCTTGTCACCTCTTCTAACAAGTCCTTCGTCGATTAAATCGGGAAAAATTACAGGCAGGATATCGGAAGTAGCTACGTCAAAATCCGCACCGGCATTTGAAGAACTGCCGCTCATGAAAGGGCTAATTATAGGTAATGCAATTAGAACAATTGCCAAAAAGAATGACCTTGACACGATTTGTAGAACACGGGAATCCGGCAGCCTAATGACCAACAGAGCATTTGAATTTGAATTTAAATTCAAATTCGAATACGAATTCAGATTCAGAGCACTACCAGTGCTGTTCAGCTTCTTCACTCTCGGACCTTTTTTTGCTTTGTTCTGGTTAGTTAAATCCATCTTTCACCTTCTACAACGAATTTAGGGTAGAATTGGGGGGAAAAAGAGCTTGCTGCTATGCAGAACAAGAACACACAAACAGAATGAGGAAAGCTCTTGTGAAATCGAGAAATGCTTATAGCAAGAGAGAGTTGGAATGTAGAGAGAGAAACGATACGAAAGACAAAAGGCAGTCGGAGCAAAACGGACTTAGCGAGTGCAAAACCTGGCAGCGGTGTGGTTACCACCCACGAGGGCCAACCGGGTGCTTCTTATTCCCAGACACAGAAACATCAACTCCCTAATTCTCCAAATCTCCATGATTCTTTTCGTGGGGGTTATTTTTTTTCCTTCCTTCTCTCTCTCTCACACACACACACAAAAAATGGCCAATTTTACATGCTATGTTGATGATCTTCCGTAACCGATAATGATGACAGAAAAAACCCACTAAACATCAACCAAACAGAGAGGGAGAGAAACAAGAAAAATGAGGATCCCAGAGGAAAAAGGAACAAAACTTTTGCAGAATGAATGAGAAGAGAAGATGGAGAAGGTGAAGAAGGGAAAGAAGATAGAGGAAATGGACAGAGAAAATTGATGGGACTATTCGAGGAAAGCAATGAAATGGTCCCAATTCCAAACAGCCCATAATATTTTTTGCATTATTGTATCAGTAGGTGTCTTTGGGACCCGTTGTTTTTTAATCTTTTGAGTACTTTTCTGAGTCGAAATTTAAAGAATAACAGTTCAAGAATTGTGGCAGTAAAAGAGATTCATCTCATTTACCGTCTGGAACTATGAATGCAGCCTGCATGGCAAGTTGATGGCAAAATGAAGCCAAAAAGCTTCAGTTCTGTGACTTCTGTCATGCAGAGACGAGAGAGTAACTACTTACTAAAGATGTTCTTGACATTGAAACAAGTTCAAGATTTTGAAGTACAAGTCCTTAACTGAGTATTTAATGAATCTTTCTGGATATTGTACTTTCTCAATACGGCTGCTGAACTGTTCAAGAAATCGACAGTATGCCGGAATCAGCTTCTCTAGAATAGACTGATGAAGTTTCTCCCTGAGCTGTTGGTCTCGGACTGCCCACTCTGCTTGTGTCTGAAGAACATCTTCAAACCTGTGATGGAAGTTCTTGAATTTCTGCTTCATTGATTTCGTGGAATTTGCAGAAAAGAATTTCCTCTTGATTGATGATGAAATTGATTTTGATCTCTGATATCTTATTAAACAGCCACAGATTCTATCCCAGGTAGTCTTTACATAATCCAACATTTCCTGCTCAACTTTTTCTGTCAACTTTCTGTACAAATCTTTGTCAACAATTTCTTGCATTCTCTGAGAAGTCTTAATCCTCTGAGCAACATGGTGAATATTATTCATCATAAACAAGTGGCCTAAAGATTCTTGTTCGTAGAAACTTGATTTGTAACTCAAGTTATACAGCAAAAAGTTAATGATCCGAGCAGCATGATGCTTCAAGGGAGTTGGTTCATGTTCTTGATAATTAGTTTTTGCTGCATCTATTTCCAGAGAAAGTAGATCATTGAAAACTTCAGAAGAAACTATCAATTCAGTTAATGAATTTCTGTGATCAGAAACCAATTCGATATAGTGGATTACATAGTCAGTCATGGGATGGATGTTTCCACCAGATATTGGGATTACAGACAGTTCTCCAAGAACTTGGCGCTCGGAAGCTGACAGAATTCTTGTCATATGTTGTGCTATTCTGAAAAGTATGCCTGTGGCACAGGCATGGATGTTTTTGGCCAGACATAAATCTCTGTCAAAAAGAACATTTAGAGAAGGCATCAGATCCAGTAAGTCCTGGTAGAGTGGCAATAGTATCTCCAATCTCTGGGGCATTTTTCGCCTCATCATTAAGGAATCTGCAAATCCAAAAAGCTCAGCTGCAGCAGATCCAATTATGTGGGCAAATCCTTCACCATCTTTTATAGTCCCTAACCCTCCAAAGATTTGCTCATAAAGGGATTTCTCCTTGAGAAATATGTTGACAACACAAATCTTAGCTACTTGTATCCAAAGTTGGATTTTGTCACCTAATTCTTCCCAGTTCTTAGAGAAACTGACTGCCTTCGAGTTCATTTTTTCAATTAGTCGTTCAAATAATAAGTTCACAGTGTCCTTTCTCAATCCAGTGTACACCAGAAGACACTCCTGAAGATTGTTTGTGGAATTTAAGGTTTGTGCAATGGCTCTGAGACACTCAATCTCTTCTGCTTCCAACAATCCATGAAGGGTTCTGTAGTCTTCATAGTGTAGTGTGAGACTGGTGCTATCACTTATTGAACTAGAATCAGAAACCTTGAATTCAACTTCACCAGCACGAGCCGGGGTTTTCAGTAATGTGTCTCGAAATTGAAGGCTGAGCTTGGAAATGAGTATCTCCTGGGCAGTGGCTTCGATATCACTGCCATGAACAGAACTAGACATTTGATGGAGCAGAGTCATTTGAAGCAGAAGAGAATGATTTACATTGTGTATGATACTTGAAAGTTCCCCCAGTCCTCTAAATACTGTTAGTAAGATTACTCGTGATTTTCAAGGTAGTTATGGCAGCATCATTAGCAGAATTAAGGTGATACAAATAAGGTACATGGATACATGGAACAAGGAAAGAAGAATATGTGACAAAAAAGGTTTGTTTCCTGTTCTTTTCATTTGCAAGTAAGACAAGATTTTTTAATAGTTATGTTCATAGATAAGGTGAAAGATGTATGAGTAATCAGTCCTAAAATGAAAATATATCACATTTTCCAGTGAAATTTCCCACAAGATACCAAATCAATGGCTGACTTATCAATCAGCACAAGACTTCACTGCTTTCTCTTTGTCCTCTTATAGTTTGTCACTATTGTTTTCCACGCTATTGATTTAAACTAATCAATAAAACAAGGAAACAAGAATCTTGGCTATTGAAGGAGACAAATGCATAAAAGAATTGTCCAGACAGGCAAAAGAAAACATGTTAATGAAGCAATATATCCATAGTAATGAGAGACATTAATTCATTTTGCTGTTGAATATTACTAACAGATATGGTGGATAAAACATCAACTGTCATATATATATATATATATATATTATATTACATTAAGAAACATCATAGAAAAACATCTATTGATTTCTGGTTTATGTTTGTGAAACAAGGATCTGGTTTAGATTAGTCATTGATGATACTTTTGGCTGTGGTTTGCCCCAGGTATTGGAAGAAAACATGTCCAAGATCTTGCATTCTAGCTCCTTAACTGAGTATTGGATGTACATTTCTGGGTGCTGTAATTTGTCAATTGTACTCTTGTGCTGCTCAAGGAAATGATTATAAGCTGGAATCAGCTTATTCAATATGGATCTGTGAAGCTTTTTCCTGAGCTGTGTGTCGGGTACTTGCCATTGTTCTTGATTCTGATATATAATCTTGATCATGAAATTAAAGTTCTTCAACTTTTCTTTTACAGCTCTGTTGGATTTATCAAAAAGGGAGCTCCATTTTCCTTGGGGTTTTGATCTATCGTCTCTCAAACAACAGAAGACAACATTCCAAGAAGTCTTCAGATAGTTAGTCATGGCTTCCTTGACTTTGTCTCTTAACTTCATCAGGTAATTATGGCCAAAAATTTCTTGTAAACTTGCTATCTTCTGAGCAATAAGATGGACATTGTTCATCATGAATAAATGTCCCAAAGATTCATGATCGTAGAACTTACATTTGTATCTCAAATTATATAGCAGGAATCCAATGATTCGAACAAGATGATGCTTTAGAGGGGTTGTCTGAAATTGATCAGTTTCTAAACAGATTAGTTCTTGAACAGTCGGATTGTTAGAGCCCTCCAGTTTGCCAATCAATTCAGACAAGGGCTTTCTATAAACAAATATCA
This sequence comes from Cynanchum wilfordii, assembly GCA_025388415.1. Taxonomy (NCBI): domain Eukaryota; kingdom Viridiplantae; phylum Streptophyta; class Magnoliopsida; order Gentianales; family Apocynaceae; genus Cynanchum; species Cynanchum wilfordii. The sequence goes on along the minus strand of JAHSUH010000363.1, from coordinate 635,633 downwards.
AATCAATGTAACTGATTACATACTCTGTCAAGGGATGAATTCCTCCTCCTGGAGTTGGATATAAAGACAGCTCACGAAGAACGTGGCGCTCAGAAGCAGAAAGTAGCAGTTTGATACGCTGTTCTAACTGTAAAACTAGCCCGGAAGCATGATCATGGATGTTTATGGTCAAATATGAATCTTTTGGGAAAAGGCTGTCTATATCAGGCATGAGATACAAAATTTCTTGGTAAAGAGGTAGCAGTATTTCCAGCTTCTGTGGAAATCGACGGCTGGAAATCATCAATGAATTTGGAAACTCAAATAGCTTAGCAGCAGCATCTGCAACTATGTGCAGATAACCTTGATCAGCAGCAATACCAAACCACCGACTAAAGATTTGATCATAAAGATATTTCTCTTCCACGAAGATGTTCCTTATAAAAATCCTGGATATCTGTATCCACCATTGAATCTTCTCTTTCAGTTCTTCTTCTAATTGTGCAAAAACAAGAAGTGATTCAACATTCATTTCCTTCTGAATCTGAAGTTGTTGACCATACATGGTGGTGTCAACAGTGTCTTTCCTTATTTTAATGTAAATCCGAACACAATCCCGGAAATGATCTGTTGATCTCAGCATTTCTGCTATGGTTTTAAGTCTCTGAACTTCTTCTTTGCTCAAAGTTTTGTGCTGCAGGTGCAGGGAGGACAATAAATCTTGTTTCTTTGGCACTGCATATGTATGCTTGCTGTTGAACAATATGTCCTGGAATTCATCCTTGAGCTGTTGTTCATGAGAATCCTGCTGCAAGAATTCCATGACAGAAACCAACCAGAATCAAGATTTCTGGAACCCTAATTCAAGAATCAAGAAGAACAAAGAAAAGAGAAAAAAAAAAGGGGGTTCTGACCCACAGAGAATGCTAGAAGAAAGAAAACATATACAAATTTGTCAAAGTTCAAGAGAGAAGAATAACATAACACAAAAGAAACGACTTTTAGCCGTGTTTTATTTAGCACACTTCAATTGACTTCACATGTAGTCAAACCAATATATATATATATATATATATATATTCCAACAACCTTTGTACAAGAAAATTAAATCAAATGTTATATATACATATATTATGGACAACCTTACATAAAGAACTTTTACAACAACAAAGTAATTTTAAAATAAGATTAAACAAAAGAATTTCCTTTAATATGTAATAATTTCTTAAATTAAATTATATATATATATATATATATATATGTATTCAATCAGTTAAATTTTTGAGGACAGGTAAATGGTACATATATTTAGTAAATGAAAAAGAAAGGTGTAACGTCGTCGTATTAACGGGGAAGCGTGGATTCTCCGGAACGCAATCTTGAATGCGACCTAAAGTAGTGTAAAAAGCATCACAGAGCGGAGACTAAACGAAAAAAAGAAGGGCGAAGAAGGAAGAAAATATCGGCGAATTCAACCGACGATGGGAATTGAAAAGGAACTGTTGAGGGCCGGAACCGGACCCAAACCTACCCCTGGCCAGACCGTCACCGTCCACTGCACTGGTTTTGGTTAGTTCCTATCTTTCTCTTTCCCTTCCATGTGTTCAGAGCATTGCTATTTACTACTGTTTACGCCCTACATGCCTGCCACTTTCTTTGTTTTGATTATTATTATTTTTTTCTTTTATGTTCTTGCAGGAAAGAACGGTGATTTATCTAAAAAGTTTTGGAGGTAATGAATTAGTATTTGATTTAGATTTAAGGTTTATTTATCGATAAACGTATAGATAAAGATTCGATCTTTTTCTACTATTTTCTTTGCCTGGATTTAATTTCTATGTCCTCTTTTAGCCTCTAATTCTGTGCTTCTGCATGTGGGATTTAAATTTTTTATCTGTATGTGTAGCACCAAGGATCCTGGGCAGCAGCCATTTCAATTTCAGATTGGTCAGGGAAAAGTTATCAAAGGTAAACTTGGTAGCTCTATTCTCATAGATGTATATATATGTATAAACTGACTTTATATTGCGAATTAAGCATTCAGATGTGTTGATTGATGATATTTTGTGGATAAATGCTCCCCTATCTCCTACCTGTTCTATGTGTGACTAGGGGTATTTAGACTAGACTGAGCAATGTTATCAATATCTTTATGTCACTGTTGCAGCAATCATGGTTGTGTTTGATTGTAGATTGATGAGACATTGGTTATGTATTGACGAAACTTGGAGTCTGTATTTGGGATAATGATCCAACTTGTCCAGTATTCTTTTCTTCTTTTTTTCCCCCGTAAATTTAAGTATTAGATATTTTTAAGTTATCCCTGATTCGGGTCAAGCCTTGACAAGACTGTCAACTATGGAGCCTATTCAGGACAATTTGTTAAGCTTTCATGTCTAGAAAAATCTGAGATTTCGTAAGACTAGTGATTCTCTTACTAATTCCTTTGTATGAAAGTTGAGGTCTGCATCATTGATAACCTCCAGAAGAAGCAACCTTTTGTTTTTTGTTTGGAGCAACAATTCATGGCCCTTAATCAGTTTAGTTTTTCTTCTTGTCTCCTTGCAGGATGGGACGAAGGTGTACTTGGAATGCAAGTGGGAGAAGTTGCTCGCTTACGGGTAATGCAAAATGCTTTACTTAATTGTCATGTGGCGTTTTCAGTTTTAGACATGCTAACCTTTACAGCAAATATGCATTCTCATTGAATATTCTTCTGACTTTATATTAGTTCCTTACTTGTAGTATATTCTTACTCTTCTTGTGTTGATCATTGTGTTATCATTGTTATGTTGTTATTTCCGTGACATTATGATTTATAGGGTCATGATTGTCATCACTGGAGGATGTAGGAAAGTATATATGGAGATACTTGGAGTAGGGGACTAGGTGGGAAGGAAACAGAATTTTTTTTTTTTGTAGGGGGGTGGGGTTTTGCATGACTCGCTTTTCTTTTGCATATGAAGACACAAAAAATGATGGAAGGACGGTTTGCTTTTGCTGAATATTGTTATTTATAAAAGTGTAAGCCCTCTCTAATATTTGCTTATACTTCTAAATCTTTGCAGTGCTCTCCTGATTACGCATACGGGCCTGGTGGATTTCCAGCATGGGGTATCCAGCCAAATTCTGTTTTGGATTTTGAGATTGAAGTACTGGGTGCCCAGTAAATGCCCTTTAAATGTATCACTAGTGATTGAGAATAAGTGCACATATAAGCGCTTATCTTTGCCTTATATGGCACACTGTGATGGTTACTGTGTGCTGAAATGAAACTTGTCATGCAGTGATATAATATCAATAATAGTAATGTGATCTTTGTTCTTGGATTTGGCTTGTTTTAAGAAAATCAATGAAGTTTTTTCTTTGACTAAAGTTTCATCTTGTTTTGGCCATGGATTTTGTTAGTTGTGGTTAGTCTATGATGGGAGTTTCATATTCTTCTAGGCATACTTACTGATCATATGATGCCAATTTCTATAGCATATGTGCTGCTCCAGTGGAGCTGATGACAGGCTTTCCCCTTGTCTTTTGACCAAAAGAACCTGCAATTCATTTTACTTGAAAATGATATTGTCACTGTTCTCATTATACTAAAAAAATACTCTGAATTAACTATGAGTATTTAGATTTATTTTACTTTTTGATGTGGGACAAGATATTACAAAAAAATAAACTCTCTAGAAAACTTTAGAGCTGGTATAACCTTCAAACCCCCCCTCCCTCAAGAGTTGTCTCAGAGATGTTCTATCAGTAAAGTTAGTCTTTGTTTGCTTCAAACTGACAATCATAAAAGGCAAAGATCTATCTATCTATATGTTATGATACCAATTATTACGGTGTGATTATAAACCTAGCAACATTCATATATGTTTTATATCACATTTATATATACTTATAATGTAGACAACGAGATTTCTCAAGTGGACAAAAAGATGAAGTTAAGTTCAAACTAACTATACTCAACAACATTTAAGTACAAGTAGACATGAAGTTTTTCAGTTGTCCACAAAAGTATGATCTTTTTCCAGTTGTAGTGATAAAATCTAAGATAAGAGAGGTGTTTGACATGTTCTTAAGACAAGAACAACAACAGCATGTTTTTATTTTAATATAAATTTTCTCAAACATAGAATCATGTTCATTTTGTCTAGGGAAAGAGTACTTTAATCTCAGCCAATGCAAGAAAAGGCTTTCTGTCTCTCAAAGTGCAGACGTCAAGATGAATATTTTGAACAAACGTGTTGCCATTGATGATGATACCGAGGAATATAAAACTCAAAACACTTGCGTGTGAAAATTATAGATATATATTACATGTTTTGTAATAGGGTTGTTACACCTGCCCTTTAATTATATTCCTAATTATTAAAACTGTCTTAGTTTAGGGATTCAAATTCATGTTTCAGAACATAAATTAATCCAAAAAAATAAATCATTCCTTAGTTTTTGATTGATTGTGCTCATTTTTATGTTGTAAGCATGTTTCACTGGAAATCATACTAATCTGTTCAGTGAATCACAAGATTAGAACTCTTTGCATGCCTCATCAAGGTTTGGCCTCCATGTTTATGATGTTGGTGTACTTAAATCACATGGTAGCATGAAGGGTTCTTTAATAATAATCTATCTATTGCGATTATGGATTTGAAGATATTGATATTTATAGTCAACTATTTGACATTTATGTTTTAAAAAGGATATTGAAGTTGAGAAAAAGGTGATAGCCTAGCACCCGACTTGTCAAGTGATAGTCTTAGAAGTTTCTTCCTATAAATCTCTCTCATAATAATCGATGAAGATATGAGATTACCCAAAAGAATACTCGAGAATACTCGAGTTTACAATGGTTATTTTGACACATTCTTATATATAATACAATATTATTCTTATTATGAGTTAATGTTAAATATATAATCTATTAGTCACTACAACTTCTTGCCTCAATTATATTCAATTTTAATGCTTACTTAAATTTTAGGAGAAAATTTTTCAAGAAAAACAAAAAAAAAAAAAACCCTTTAAAATTCGAACACATTGGTCACTAATTTTTATGTCTTTGGCTCATGGATTGTTCTTTACCGAAATCATGGCCATGGGGTGTACTGTTTTGAGTTCTTGGAATAGGTTCCCCATTTTGTTTGGTGCAAAAGAAAAAGGTTGAAAAGCCAATGAGATAAGGCATTGGAATTTCGAAAAGTTTCTTTCTTTTTTTTTTTCTTTTTCCCTTTATGTTTTTCATTATGTATTCACGTCTTAAAAGATGTCTATTTGTATTTATCAGACCCGTTTCTTTAAGATCGTGCTTGAATCATTAAGGAAATGAACCAAGTATGTCAATTTTCCAAAAGCATAAAGTGGATCAACCACTATTCCATGGTAAATTTAGACGACACTAGTGAAAATTTTAAAGGGTAGAATTTAGTATTCAACTTCTTTGTAAGGGATCCCATTAATCAAATTCCAACATTTTGGTGGGCTAATTACTGTGAATGATCAAAATTCACTGTTACAGACAAGAAAAGGAAAAAGGTGAAAACGAAAGGGTATATTGGGCATTGGAGTATGATTTTCTTGTATATATAATACTTCCTTCCTTCAAGATCAACTGCCTTTACCTCTCCTTAACAGCAATTTTCTAAATCTATAGGCTGTTCATCTAGTTTCTCTCTCTATTTTGTGGGTTATATTAGGGGTGGATTTCTTCTTCGAATTGGTGGTTCTTCTCCCGTTGTAACTTGTAAGTCTTTCACTTCTTTCTTTTCCAGAATTTCTCATCTTATTGATGTTTAAAAGCACTTTCTTTGCCTTATATCTTGGTGGGTTCATTCTTGAATTCTTTCATTTTTACTCAGCTTAAGATTTATTGGATCTTTAATAATTGAAGTTTTCTGGGGAAAAAAAAAGGGACAAATTTAGGTGTTTATCAACAGTGTTGGGTTTGAAACAACCTGTAAAATGATGTATAATTGCTTAGACATTTTCCCCCAATAATTCTTCATCAAATCAGTCCGGCAATGTTTTAATTAATAGAGTTTCTCCAAAGATATTATCTTTTGTTTCTTGAGTTGATCTTAGAACTTGTCATATTCTTCCTCTTGTTGTTCTTAATATTCTTTTGCCCTTTGTTATCTTTGAAATATACTTTTTTTTTTTTTTTTTGATGAATATCTTTGAAATATACTTAAGCATGGGGAAAGACATGGAAAATTTTTTCAGTTATGCATGGTTGAATTTTGGTAATTTTTGTCTTCTTGTTCTGTTCTCCTTATTTCTGGCTAGAGTGACTTTTAACTTCTTAGCATTCATGTTATTTAGAGTTTTCATATGGCTTTTGTGTGGTAATGAATGACATTAAAACTTTTATAAATTTAATTTGATCATTTCATTTATCACCCATCTGTTTGATGATGAATAAATGTCATCCTCATTTATGCAGGAAACTGAATTACATACCAGTAACACTCTGGCTACATTAATATCTTGTAGAAACAAACAATATGCGGTGGATCGGTTTGTCAATTGATGTATTTCGTCAAGTTATCACTTTGAACTTGTATTGCAGGGTTATTCTGTAAATTTTGTTATTTGTCTTATCACTCTGGTTTAAGCTGTGTCTTCTTCTCTTCTCTTCTCTTTGTTGTTAGCTACTATGGGATCCATTCATCTCTACTTTCTTGCTATTCATATCTATATGATTAGCTGATTGATTAAACAGATACTATTCTGTTATTTTAGCGTTCTTTCTTCGATATCTTTAGCTCATCTTACAGTCCTTGAATTTGTAGCTTGGTCCTTCCTTTCCACTTCTTTAGTATATCCCAGGTTCAACATCTATTGTTACTTCTTAGATAGTTTTAGAGATTGAAGGTCCAAAAGAAGTTATGGTGTGCCAAGCAGCTAGTCAGACAAGATTCCGGACATTAAAACATGAGAATGCAGGAAGATCAACTATAATAGTTAGAGGGATAGCATGCTTTCAACAATTGCAGAATTGTCAGGTTGGTTGAAGATTGATTTACTATATGCATGTTTTGTTTAAATTTTTCATTTAGTGTTCAATTATACTGTTCTCTGTCTCCTTAAGAAATCACTAACAATATTTTGTTTATCTTGCTTGTTCTGTAGGCCGAATACTTTCGTCATTTGCTTAAACCTGTTACGTAATTGATGCTTCTTTTTTACATTGCGTCTTCAAGCCATAGTGAAAGTTTTCTTCTGTATATTGGTTTCTAAAGTTTCAAGATCGAAGATTCAGTGTCATTTGTGGTATGATTTTTGAACATCCTATTTGCAATTGAATAAAAAGTTTGTGATTCTTTTCTGGAATGTTCGAAATGATAAGTCTTTTTTCTGTGTATCAGATAATTTACTCAGCTGAATGGTTCCTACGAAAGATCTTCAGTCTCTTCAGCGACGCTGTCTGTGGAGTTCTCCTTGTTCAAACAACACTACTAGACCTTCAACTTTTGGATATCTTGGTTTAAAAGCAGACAAACTGGATGCAGTTCAGGGACATTTCCAACCATTAATTCCTCACTTGGAGAATTTAGCTCCCACTTCAGTCCCATATTCTGGTCTTGGTGGCCAAGCTGCACCACAGTATGTACATTCCTCTGCTCAAAAGAGGTTTCTCATTTTTGATCAGTCTGGGAAAGACATCAGACTGTTCTCCAGTTCTTTTCACTTCCCTTCCCAAAATCAGGCTATTACGCCTAATGTGCCTGCTGGTCCTCGGAGCTTGCAAGATGAAAAACTCAATGTGGGGCAACCATCTCTAATGAAGCTAATCACTCAAACGGAACTTGGTGAGAATTACACTAGTAGTGAAAGTGGTGATATTCGTGAGGACACAGAGGAAATCAATGCCTTACTTAGCTTCTACACAGAGGATGATGATGGTGATTGTAATGATGATGGCGATGATGATGAAAGTGATGAGTTAACAAGTACTGGGCACTCTCCCTTTGCAACCATAGGAGATCTTGCAGAGGATGGAAAAGTTTGGGAACTTACTGAGGAAGTTGATAGCACTGATGGCTCAACTAAAAGGCAAAAATTGCTTGATGGTGGGTACAAGAAATCATCATTTGGATTTGGATCTAGCAACTATGGTGATGATGTTGAATCAAGCTGTGCCAAAAGCAAGGAACTGGATGAGGATGCTGATTCCATTCTAAGCACCAGGCAAAAACAGGCTAAAATTCAGGAAAAACTAAGGATCCTGGAAACTATACTTCCAGGATTCAAGAGTAAAGATCCAGTCTTGATCATTGACGAAGCAATAAGTTACTTGAAATCTTTGAGGCAGAAAGCCAAAACTATGGGAGTTTGATATTCGTTCCCCCTTCAACATTCAATACTTGCTTTTGGGGGAAAAAAGAAGATTATTTCTTTATGTTCTGTTGGTTATGAAATAGTAAAAGGCTGCTTACGGTGTTTTTGTGAAGTCTTTTGATTTCCATTTTTTCAGCTCTAGTGCAGTATGTATGATGGACCAATGAAAGAGATTCTTAATGGAATGAAATTTCATCCCTACTGGAGAGGAGGAGAAAAGAAAAAAATGGGGCCTTAATTGCTGACTAGAAATGATTATTTTGAAAGTTTTTTGGGTATTAGTGAAAGTCAAGAAGAGTCTTGAACGCATGGTGCTATGGCAATGGTGGGCTGTGCTGTAAATGAGGAACCTTTATTCCAAGAAAACCAAAAAAAAAAAAAAATGGTTGAAAACACCATGGATTAAGTGCATGCGTGGTTGGTGATTTGGGGTCCCGCCTTCCACCTTAAATTGTCTTCTTGATTCTATGCTTTTTTCTTTCCTTTTTTTCTGTGATTTGTTTTACCAGATGTTGCTCTCAAAAGGAGTAGTTACAAAAATTGGAGGTAAAAAAAAAAAGCCATGATGATGAAGTGAGCTGAAGGGCCCTCTCAAAGATGATTCATGATGAAATTTGGATGCTCTCATTCACTAATTCATTCAAATCCATGATCAAATCTTGTCGTGAAGTCTGGATTTCGCTTCCCTTTTGGTGAGCTGTGCAACAAAGTGGTGGCTCTCTTTTTCTGCTTTCTTCTTTTCTTTTCTTTTTTTTTTTTTTTTTCCCTTTGGTGTGTTCATTATCACGTGGACTTTTTCAGTCTTGAATGCCCTGTTATCATCATTTTGTGATATATGAAATAAATTTCTCCCTTCCATATTGGTAACTATTGTTCACTGCAAAACCTCTATCATTGGAATATTTACTTTTTTGTTATATATACAGACTTTATTATATATATATATATAAAGATGAGTTTAGGTAGTCATTGTCGACTCGGACAGTTAATAAGTAGTTGATCTTGAATGGAGTTTGGGAAAGTAAAATGAATTGGTTGTATATATGATATTAGACTTCATCTAACGAACCTGTTTGACCATTTCAAGTAGAAGTGAGGAATAAAAGATTAAACTAAGGATTAGACAATGGGAAAAACAAACTCTTATCTGGTAAACCAAGGGTCATTTTCATGGAGTATTTTTTTACTTAGATGATAAATGCACAATTTGGTTTGTTGAACAAATGTCTTAGAACTTGTCACCATGTGCTCCTCATGGATTTAGTATTTTACATTGGCAAACAAGACAAGATGCATTTAAAAATTCATTGTTTAGTTGGCATGAAAGGATATTATTATAACATTTTAGTACCGGGGGACCTGTTTTAGGATAGCATTCATTTGATTTCATCAACTTCTTGAAAAAATTTGCCCATCTGGGGAACTGAAGATGAGATATCTATATTGTAAGGAGGAGTTGGGATTTTGGAAAACCCTTTTTTGATTGAACTTAAAGATACCTAAAATACAGATCAAAACACTGTTGGATCAAATCTTGAGTGGTGCTGTTATGTCAAATCTTGGGGTTTTTTTTCTTCTTCCCATTTTTATCATTTATCCTTTTTGATGATTGATCACTGCTATGCTTTCTGAACTTCCACTCTATTCTGATTGAGAATTATGGGAGATTGGTGGTGGCCTGTAGCCAGGCAAGGCAGGAGAACATGGGGAAGTAAAATGCTAAGATGGGCTTGTCTGAATTCATTATCTTAATTTTCAAAAAGGCTGTCTGTACATTCATAGAAAAACATCCTCCCTTCACTACTATATCTTTATCCTAATCCCCCTTGACTGCTTTATTGATTCAAGCTACTTCAAGGACATATCATTGGAGCATCCATTTTCAGTTCAAGAAAATATGTATGCAGGATTAAGAAATTTTTATATTTCCTATTTTTCATTTGAAATGTTGAATCATATGTAATTGAACATTAGAATGAGATTACCATTCAGATTATTCTTTTGATACAATAAGATGGTTGTCAAATAGTTGACTTAGTGTTGCTATATACCAATAGTTGCTTTCAAGCAGAACCCATATCCAGTGATGTGATGTGATGATGATCTGTAACAGAAACAGTGTTTTTGAAGTGTGATTTGAATGGTTATATCTTCTCAACACCATTACTTAAACTATCCACTTAAGCTATGAATAATTTGGGGGGAAAAAAAACATATCTTGATGGAAATCTTTGCCTTGTTTTTTGTTTGAGAAATGCCCCTCGACTGCAATCCCACCACCACTCACTACTTATAAAGAGTTATTGGATGATAAGAGATCAATATCTGGTGGAAGTATAAACAATCTACACTGCAAGTGCAAATGCCAAAATGGTAATGGAAAATCACCATGTGAGATAACCCAAAGCTATCAGTCTGTCAGTCATTCCAAAAGACATCATTTCTGGTTAGTCAGAAGATGTTCCTTTTATGGTTTTTTTTTTTTTCCAGTGGGGCAAAGGGCAAAGTTTTCTTTTTCTTTTAATGTCAATAATGACTTTCTACAGAGACATGATCTGAAATGGAAAGTCTAATCATGCTTGAAGTTGTTCCTTTTATAATGTGTTAGATTAAGAGTGCTTTAACTTATCAAAAAAAAAGAAGATTAAGAGTGCTTTAATTAGGAGCCCCCACTACTGACTGATTGAATCAGAATCTTGGCAACAGATGTAATACCATTTGTAGTAGCACAGTATACCCACCCTATTTAATGTACATCAAGTGTATAGATTGCATAAGATAAGTTGGATAGATCAAGAAATCAACTAAATGTAATGCTGTCATATCTCAATTTCACAACCTGATATATATATATATATATATATATATATATATATATATTTATGTATATTGTTACATCTGTTTCCCTGTTGCACAAGCATTGCCTCATCAAGATTTTATTTATATTTTATTTCTTCTGGGGTTTGATATTGGAGATGACCAGTGAATCTCAAGATTTCAAAAGTGGGAAAGACTAAAAAGAGATTCTTTCCAGAAATATGTAACACAATGCAACAGCCATATTGATTTTTCACAAATACAATTCAAAAAAAAAAAAAAGAAAAAAGCAAAAGCACAAAAAAAATTACTTGAGATAATAATTCCTGTAGCAAGGTAAAGAAAAATACAAAAAACATTTTTTAGTATACTAAAGAAGGTGAAAAAGGTAATGTGTGATAAACAACTCCAGTAAACCAGGAGCGGTATAAAAGAGAGAAAAAAAAACCTGGGCAGAACTAACTTAGTTCTTGAATTATCAAACTTGTCAAGAAATGGAATTTCTCCACCTTCTAGGTGTCTTTCTAGTCTGTTCTGTATTTGTGATCTGAGGGCTAATTTCATGTGTTTCCATATTTGTCATCTTAGTCAGCTTGCTTAGTTTTTTCCATCCTGAAGTCCATGCTGATGCTTGTTTTGGCTTTGTTATCTTATCAAACTGTCTCTGCAAAGTTTCCATTTCATTTTGGAGTTCTAAGTACTTAGTTTTCACAGTTTCCAGCTCAAACTTCAGTGTGTTAATGTCCTTCTTGGCTGTTGCCCATCCTTCCTGAAATGACTGTGGTGTCCCTTCTAGCAATGTTTTACGGCTTGAAATCATTGGCTGGAGCTGTGAATCTCCAGCTTCTTTTAGGGAGTTGTTGGCCATTGCATTACTTATCTTAACCTGTTCAGAGAACAAAACTTGCACGACAACCCTTAATGGAAGTCGTTCATTTTGTGCAGCATGCATGCATGCATCCATTGAGAGTTTCTGACAATCCATCACACGGCATAGCCTCTTTCTTTCGTGTTCTGATAGTGTTGGATGTGCCTGTTATGTTTTCAAATGACTTTAAATTTTACTGCAGTGATTATATAAACATTCTTTATATATTCCACTAATGCTCAAGTATTACTCGATGTGCAGAATGTGACATGAAACAAGTAAAGTAAGGAGATTACCTTCAAGTAGGAATCAATTGCTCGGTATAATCCATCATCACATGTTCTTGCAGATTCAGGTAAAGCTTCAGCGAGGACTTGAAATTTTGTCAATGAGAGATTTCTGTCTCTGGATACCTCTGTAAGATAACTGTCAACAAGTCTTGCCACTCTCATCTTAGCATTTGGATTTGTACCTCTTTGAGTTGATTCGGAGAATGATTGTGTACTAGGACTTGAACCTTCCGTCAGTTCTTGAACAAGGAAATGTTCTAGAAGCCTTTGAACAAGATCAACATCATATAAAGTATCAGTCTTGCTATAAGATGGAATGAGAAGATCTGCTAATGTTGCCTGTTCAAATTGCATTCCCACCCGTTTTTCCAGTTCAGTAACCAAAGCAGGAGCAACTTTCAACATATTAGCCATTCTTAATAGCCGGAGAAGGAAGCTGCACGTAACGCTGTCCTTCTGTGGAGGAATTATACTAATAAGGCTCTCGATAATCATTCTCTGATCTTTGGCCTGAATACTTGGCATATCATCTTTGGTTCCCGCCACAATCATATGGAGCCCTCCTTTCCAGCTGTTACTGCTGCTACCATTGCTGTTGCTGCTATTACTTCCATCATCGGCTACTGCTGAACCTTCCTTTATCAAACCAGGTAGCCATTTAGTTGCATAATGCATTATTGCAGCACCAATTAATTCATGCCTCATTCCCTTGACTTTGATTGCAGTGATGACTCGTACAAAATGATCAATCCTCAGAATCGAGACGTCTTCAAACCACCAATCAGGTGGTACAGGTTGGTTTCTACTTGGACTAGAATCCTTCATTTCATTCCATTTTGGACTGGATACTTTGTGTGGTTTTCCTGTATATTGCCACCTTATTCCCTTGGGATTAGCACAAGCTTTCCAGGCAATGGACTCACTGCATCTTCTTACAATTTGAAGGTTTTCTGACCATGGTGATAGCTTCTCACAACTTTTGAGTACCACAATTGAGTCTCTCCATGATGACAAAACCACATAGCTCAGAAAAGCTTCTGTCTTGAATATGAGATTGCCTTCTTCTAAATCCTCTGTCATTTCCAGGTACTCTGCTGCACATCTAAGACCAGAGATATTGGTTGCTGTTAGATCAACAGCAATTCCATAGCAGAATTTTGCAGCTAACTCGAACGCTTCCGGTCCACCCGGTAAGTCATCCATAACTATCTTGCTTAGTTCTTCCCTTGATTCATAAATAAGTCTGTTCATCTTTCCACTTCTAGAAAGTAGAGGATACTAGAGAGAAATGAAAAGAGTCAGTAAATCATTAATCTAAGACATACAGGATGAACGTTACTGTTAGCATTGTTATGTCATCGGTTTCTTTACCTTATGTAAATGGAAACTAACATCTCCAATTTGAACTAAAAAGTCACTTGGAATATCAGTTGCAACATACCTAATTTAGAGGACAAGCACACAAACATGATAATCATTGCATTCAGAGGATTAGTCACTATAATATATAAGAACAGTAACTTAACATGGAGAGTTGATGTTTGAAACTACACTTGAAGAGACATAAAACTTAAGGTGAACTGTGGAAAAATCATGTCAAACAAATGTTTAAATCAAGAAAAACAGAAAAAAAAAAAAAAAAAAAATACATACCAAGAATGGCCTCGTTGCTCAAAACCATCAGTCTTCAAACCATGCTTACTTGTAGTGAGTACTCCATTCCCATAATCCCGTCCTCCACCAGACTCACTCTCAGATTCCCACATGGTTTGTACTAAAAGCTCAGAAAACCTAAGGTTGAAATGTTACAGAATATGTGCCTAGGATTTAGAAGTAGAGCAGAGAAAGAATGTGTTCAGACAAGAAGCTGGAGAAGCAGTGATAATGATTAAAAAGGAAGTATCCCACATGGGAATGCTTGGAACTATCTCAAAATGTCGGCTTGCCACTTATTTTCAAGGTCTGCTACAGCCTGTGAAGTAATGGGCAGACACTAGCACAGTTTTATTGGATAATTTGCTTGAAGCTAGTAGTTCTTGAAATAAATTATTCTGATCTCATAAGAAACATTCAGTACTGTGCAGAGAGAGATTAAAGATAGTTCCCAAACATTCTTATCACAACAGAAAGGGCAGAACTTTTTACTTTCATGGTAAGAAAGAAAAAAAAAAAAAAGTCTTTGGAGTTTTTCATGAATGGAGGACCACCTTTCAGCTTTTGCCACAGTTACCAGCATCACATAAAAGGCTAGAAACAAAATTTCACTCTAAATTTATTACCTGTATATTCTACATCTGAATGTCCATTTTTAACCATAACTCCAAATGTTTGGAGTAAAAAATCTCAACATTGCTGGTTCATCCTGCCATTATTAGTGCACAAGGCTTACCTACTTTAGGTGAAAGTACCCAATCAATAGATTTGAGTGTCAATCATGTCTCTATTTACCAAAAATAACATAAACTAGGATGTACTTAAACAAAGATTTGATGCTATTAAATAATCAAATTAAATTCTTCCAAAAAGAAGATAAATTTTGATTCATAAATTTTACCTAACCTGTCACATCATAAGGTAAGTTTTGGTTAGAATTGTTCAAACTATCTAAACCTGGGGCCTGCAAGGTATTAATTGTGAAAGCTTGGTTAGTGTTTGCAGTGAAAACTGAGTGAGGGAAGTCCATAACCATTGGAGTACTTATCAGTTAGTATATTAAATGAAAAAAGAAAAAGGGAATTTTACCCTTTTTCTCATCCACTGGACCTGGAAAGTGGAATTTTCCTGTTCCAGACACACAAAGAATAGTTAATAAATATACTTGATTTAAGACCCATCAATAATTTTAATTGAAAATTCTAGCATCCCATAATGTAGGCCATTGTATTTCAACAGAAATTGCTACTATTTGGTTATGATGATAATATGTGATTGAAAGTGAATTTGGGGAATGAAATCATAATTTTGCAATAAAACACTTCTCCTACCAGACAATGATAGTGAATCAGAAGAGATAAGGTTAGTGGGACCTTTTTTGTGGACAAGAATTTGGTTCCAATGTTTCATTCAAGTCCATATTGATTGATTGGTTTTTTTTCCCCATTACTCATTTCACTACTATATATTGAGAACAAACAAACTAGGGCTAATATATATAGTATTTGCAATAATTCATTAGTCAAATAATATTATCAGTATAAAGTAAAACTACTTAGGTTCAAGAAAGAATCAATTTTTGATTAACCCTTTTGAGAAAAGAATGATCTTTTAATGCAAAACCCTAAACTTACAAAGGAAACATAGCTTTTTGGCAAATTTTGAATCACAGCAACACCAGGCTTAGAAGAACCCTCTGGTTTGATGTCTCTATCCTGTGATATTTCCATGTCCATATATATATATATATATATATTTATTTTCTTCCCCTCTAGTCTAATCCCATCTATGAGATAGGCTTAAGTTTCTTAAAGAATCTGCACAAAAGAAACAAGTTGACAAAACATTAGGCAATAGTCTTTTCCATCACTCCCCCTCTCACCCCCTTTGTGAGAATTCAACACCATACATTACACATTGATTTCACTGTTTACCTGCATTGTTTATGGTTTAGCTAAAGAAAGCCAGACATTAGAATGTGAATTGGTCTTCTCTCTGCAATTTAATTCTTTTATCTGCTAAAGTCTAATAAACCACTACCAAACTTGATAAAAAGATGGCAAATTAAAAAAAAAAAAAAAAAAAAAAAACCAAGAAAGAAAGTAATAAAGTAAGGTATTTATTGACACCCTTAATTCAAAACTCAAAAATCCATACCATTCCATACCCAACAATCAACAACTAACCAATAATGCATGCTTGAAATAATATATATATATATATATATGTATGTAGTTTTTGTATGTATGTATGTATGAGCATCTGCATACAGGAGAGGCCGAAAAACTGCAGGTGAGAATGGTGATGCCAGGTGGTGTTCCCACGTGGTTCACTACTATGGTTGCTGGGGTTTGGCAGGACATGATGAAAGGAAACCTTACAACAGAGAAAAAAGGTGACTTTTTTTTCCCTTTGAAATAGTAAAGAATCAAAATTATTATGCATATTTTGGTTATTGATAGCGATAAGAGAGAGAGACCAAAAGAAAAGTGAAGGTGAAGAAGGTCTTGAGGCCAAAAAGGGGTTTTGTTCATGGAATCAAGGAAGAGGAAAAGGCAAAAGTTTTTTGTTTCCATTAGAATTCTTTACAATGACCCTTCAATAAACCATGGGTACACTAAAGATTTCACACACACACACCCCCCAAAAAAAAAAAAAAAAAAAAAAACAGACTTGCATTTGCATGTAGGGGCCAACTCCCCCTTTTGCACAACAATGAAATATATATTTACTCACAACTATTTATTACTTAGTATATATATATATATATATATATTATTATATCATCATGTCATGACCCCTCCCTCATCTTGGATGATGGGTCAAAAGAGAATTTGACTCATTTTTCTTTTTAAAAATGAAAGTTTGAGGAGACGACATTGAGAGAATATTTTGAGTTAACGAGATCTTAAACAATATCAATAATCAACTTTTTTGTTATTAACTTTTCTAATAATTGATTTAGATTAGTTATTATACAAATTATTATAATTCATATCCATAATATAACTATGAGTTTGATAACATTTACCATCAATATTTTGATAAAGATGCATGCATGAAAAATATAGAAAATATTATTTTCCCCAAATCTTGAAACTTGAAAAATCAAGTAATATGGTTTTGTAAATTGTTCTTGAACTTCCCTTTTTCTTGGGGAAGACATACATATACACAATTACATATACCATTAATCATCAAACTTCCCTAATATATATATATATATATATATATATATATATATATATATATATATAATCATCTCAAATTAGGCAAAGAATTTTTGGGATCTTGCTGAAATCTTTCTTGGCTAAATTCATTTGCATGCACAATGAGTAACTTCTTCCTCATTCTCATTCTTCTTCATCATCAACAACTTAACTTCATTGAGAACATTTCTTGACCACTCAGCAAAGTGAGTATGGTTAACTCCAATTCTCCCACTCTTGTAAATGGACATGCACCGCCGGTCATCGTCCGGGTACGGACAGTGGTCGCCGTCGGGATCTCGCCATGCACCTTGGTGTTTCATCCCTGACCAGCTAGCTATCCAATGGTAGACGTATTGGCCAACTCCGGCAAGTTTCAACCATCCCTTTGGAAAGAATTCCATAACGCTGCTGTTCCTATTCATCAGGAACATGTTTGTTAATTGTGCTCCGTGTGGTGATACCAAAATATCTGTTGAACTCATCAGTTTCACCTGTACAAATAATTTCAAAATCACTAATTAATTAATTATGTGTCAATATATATATATATATATATATATATATATATATATTTTCTTGTATAACAATACAAATGTATCATGATCAATATCCGGTTCCTTACTTCAACTAATTCGGATTCGACACGAGTTACGTGAGTAGAGTCTAACTTTTGCTCAAAAGAAAGTCTCATCCGAGTTTTTACTTTGATATGATAGTTCTTACTTCAACTAATTTGAATTCAGTTCGAGTTCAACTAATTTGAATTCAGTTCGAATTACGTACGTAGAGTCACACTTTTGTTCGAATTAGATGCTATCTAGAAGTTGATATTTATTAGTAAAAGTTGGCCAAAAGTTACGTACTATTATTTAAACGTGGCCTAATATGAAATCTTTCATATCCGTCCAGATTCAACTATTCAAAATGGAGTCTCATTGAATCATGCACACTGAAATTCCACATTATTGGACCTTTACCTAATGTTTCCACCCACCATTATAACCCCACTATTGACTATTCTATTCACGACAATATTTAGAACCAACTATTTAATATTATTTCGTTATATTAAACGAAATATTTTGAGTTACAATATCATAACTTCTTATAGTGTATACTAATTACCGACTCTGACGATTCAAACCCGTGAAACTATAAATCTGACAACATGACATCATCCTTACTCTACCAAACTCTACCAAAATTGACAATATGTACCTAATTGTTGCTGGTGAACTCACGGGACACATAAAAATGAGATTAAGGACTAATCAAATCTTGAATTCCATGAAAAATAAAATTAATTAACCTGTTCGCAGAATGTGAGATTATTTGAATAAGCAACAGTTAATCTGCATCCCTCCACTTTTGAACATTCCTTCCCAAATATATCAATCACAGCAGACTCATTCTTGAATGATCTAGCTCCAGTTCTCATGAACAAGGTCATTCCGATCACCGGCGGTCCGGCTCCCTTCACCAGGTGGCGTCGGCGGCTGCTGCTGCTGCTGACGTTGCAGTAGAGTCTAGCCTTACACCTGAGCAAATCATACACCTCAATTCTCCTCTGCCTAGACATTCCACCTTCATTGTGTCTCATAACCACAGCATTCTCAAAACAAGCAGGATTTTCTTCATCATCTGATGATTCAATCCCATCAAACCCTTCAATATGAAGGGGTTTACCAAATGTTGCTTCCATTAAAATCTTTAACCAAGGTCCCATTTTGGTCCTAACCTCACCCCAGTGGTACAAAACCCATCTCTTTGGCAGATCTGCACACTGGTTCTTTAAGTGCCAAGCTACAAAAGGAACCATGGCAGATAAACCGTGCCATATGTTGTCATAGTTATAGTGATTGTAAGACACAAATGTTAGTCCTTTCATAAAGGTGGCATTTTTAGGCAAGGCTTTTGGCCATGCTAGTGCATAAGAATTCCATGCACCCTCATGAGTATCTTTACCTTTAAGGCACAAAAGTCTTCCCTTTGATGCTTTTGAAGGGAATTGTTGGTATTGAACTTCACCTTCTTCATGTGTATCGTACATGGAACTCATGAACCATGTGTGGCCTTGTTGAGCAGCTGCACCCGCGTAACGTAAGTCCTTGAGAGGAAGGAATGTTACGGATTCACTAAGTTCTTGTATACAAGAACTGTCATGATCGTGATCGTCATTATGATCACGAACATGATCAATACTAATACTAGTAGTAGTATTAGTACTGAAGGTTGGGATGGTTGTATTGATAACAAAATTCTGCCATTTGTGAATGAAAGTCCAGGAGGCTGAATGTTGTGAAGAAGATGAAGATGGGGTTTGGAGGGACTGGATTTGGAAGAGAATGAAAAGCAAAGCACAGGTTACAAGAAGGTAAATGGAGAGCTTTGGTGAGTATCGAGAGAAAGGGCGTGCATGATTGTGTTTGAAAGGTTTGTTTAGGAAGGTGGAGGAGCTGATGACTGATGATGATGATGATGATCTCTCTGCTAAAGCAGGTTCTCTGGTCATGATGATGATGATAATCTTGGGCCTTTTGAGATTGGATTAAACAAATATAGAAGAATTAAAGATAATTTTGAAAGGAAAAAAGATTACTTTAATCCTTGGATCGAGGATATTTTTTTTTTTATTGAGGGCTCAACTGTTGATATTGGGAGCAAGCAAATAAAGTTAAGAATTTCCATGAAAGAGAGAATGGAAAAAGCCAAGATATGAAATGGAGAAAAGTAAAAAAGAGCAGGAATGTCACGATAGAGGGTGTTAGAGAGCTTACCACTGACACCATAAAGGTTTTGACCACTTTCTTTCATCTATCTTTTTTCACAATAAGTTTCAAAGTGAAACCTTAAAAAAATCAATAATCTTGTTTAAACTTATAACTTTCTATAATATAATATTCAACAGTTACTCACCTAAGTCAAAGACTTGAAGTTAAAAATGGGAGGGATTGGATTTTTAGTTTTGTTCTTTTGGTTGATCCCGCCTTGGCAAGCTCAAAAAGTCAGGGGATCCACAAAACAAGACTCAATTCTTGAAAGAAATGACAAACAATGAAAAAGATAATAATAAAAAATAAGAAATCTTGCATGGATGTATGTAACCTACTTCAAGTTTACCAAAGCCAAAAAGAGTCCAAAGACCTAATATCCTCTGGTTGTTTTCACTCTAAGCAATACAAACTGGACAAGAAGTAAAAAGTGGACAAAGTAGGAAAGAGAAGAAGAAGAATAATAAAAATAAAGTCTTGCTTCATGGGATTCAAGATTAAATTTGCACTAACAACAATGCACTATACTTTTATGCTTGCAATTGCATCAATCACACCACATGGCCATGTATTTACTGTGTGTGTGTGTGTGCATTGTGCAGCAACAATTAATACAAACCTAAAGTGCAATAGAGCATCTTCCTCAGGATCATTTAGTACACCTAAATTTTTGAAGTTCAAGGAAAAAGCTCAGAAACTTAAGCAGTACTCTCTCCTACTTTCTTTAAAAGTCAAGGATTGATTTCCAGCCACATAGATGCAAAGGAACAAAGGAAATTTTAGTTAACTCTTAGCCCAGCTAAGACTTGATGATGGTTCCAAGACACAGTCTTAACAGGATCACAATATGAAAAGTCACTAAATACATATCATATACTCCAACAACAGTGAGAATAAATAGGAAACATTCACCATTTTTTTCCCCCTGCATTCTCTGTTTTCTGTATGTATGGGATCATCAGACTAAAGTACTTGGAAACGTGATTGGTCCTCAATTTTACATTTTCCAAGCATCTTACAAAAGGAGACAAACCAAAAGAGATAATACATTCATCAGGGCTATACTCATGAAAACTCCAATACTTCTCAAAATTGCAGAAAAGTTGTACTTCTATGGAAAGCCAATCACCTAAAAACGAAAAGCTTCCATTAAAGAATAGTTCAAGAAGAACTCACCTTATTCCGGATGTGATAGTGTTAGGCAATGAGCAAGAAAGCAAGTTATCCCTTAAGTGTGCCAATTGGATAACATTAGAAAAAAGGATACATCATTAGGAGTTTGATATTCAGCACTAGATGTTTTATTAAAAAAGCTGCTAGAGCATCATATCAGGAAGAAATATAAATGTTATTTACATAACGGATAATCAGTATTAGTATTTGTTGGAACAAGCAGGAATCAGAGTAAGAAAAGCACATTACACAATTTTGTCACTAGTCAGCACATAAAGTAGCTTAAAGTCAACAAACTCCCCAACCCATGATATCTCTTCGTTATTGCTGCGTGGAACAGTCTCTACTAAGGGTAGGTCATCTTCCAGTCATATTATATTTACAGTGGGATGTGGAATCAGGTGAGATAATAGGTAAAAGGTCAATCAGAAGGCAGTGCAGAGACTGCTAGCCTTCATGTTAGAGGAACATTCTTGCTGATTTGGCCTCATAGGGTTCCATAGCCTGCTTCTCTTCGGCTCAGATATCCTAACATGTGAGATTGCAGCTGCAAGAATATCAACTAAATCATAGTCTTCACCTTCAGGCATCTTGGCTGAACCATGGGCATATAATGTATTCCTAGAGTCATCATAGAGATGGCCAGTGGCTTTTGATTTGTTTCTCTCTGACTCTAGCAAGGCAAAAGCATTCAACTGTCTGGAAGGCAATTTTACATGGTTATTATCTCTTGGTTTGACTGTAAGTCTCGTTACTGTGGGTTCAGTGTAGAATGAGATCCACGGATGTCCTGGAAAGGAAATTCACAAAAATAAATTGTCCAATTATTCTGTTTGCTGACAAGCACAGCCAAGAAAGAAACCAATGTGGCAAGTCTGGCAAGAAAGCTTAGACGAAGATTCTAGTAAAGTTTGATCAAATATGCAAATATGATCATTGCAAATATGCACCCACAGCTGAATATTTTGGAAAAATGCAGTAAATCAGTATAAATACAGTTATCAGATTTGATCAATCAAGAACCACTACAATTCATGGTAAATGGAAGGATGCTCAAATAAGAAAGGACCAATGTACCATGACTCATGTAGTCTGATAAAACAGATAAAAGCAAGCTGGTACTTTGGTTACCATAACCATGTACCATGTTATTTACTGGATTGTAGAACATGAAGTTGTTCATATAACAGATTTTCTCCAGCTACCTCACAGTTGGGAATGTAGATAGACACCCACATTGTGCTAACAAGTCATTTCTATGCAGCATGTGAATGTGAATGTGTATGTATACACAGATATATACACTTAGACATATACTATTAAGATTTTTCCATTCCCTTCCAGAACAAATTTAAATGGACCTCTTCCTTAACTATTTTATCTGGCTGAATAAACCTCAAAGACTAGATAGGGTTTATAGTACTCACTCAGTACTTCATCAGCAGTAAACCTCATTGAAACATCTCTCATCAGCATTCTGCTAATAAGATCACGAGCAGACTGTGATACAGATTCCCAGACACCACCATTTAAGGTAAGATTCTCCTTCTTGATAGCCTCAAACACAGTTTTCAATGAGTTGCCTTGAAATGGCAGAAAACCAACTAAAAGTGCATGGAGGAGGATACCAGCACTCCAGATATCCACTTTTTCTGAGTAGTCACCCACCAAAACTTCAGGAGCAACATAAGCAGGACTTCCAACAACACCACTTAAATTCTGACCTATTGTGAAGAACAATCACTATCAGGTATCAAATATTTCAGAACTTCAGCAAACACTGCACGAAAATCAATTCTTGTGGAAGGTTCAATAAACAAATGAACTAACTAAACTGAAAATCTGTATGCTTAGTGATGTTTGACAAACAATTTCCAGATGCATGTAGCTTTAAAAGGGAAAGCTATACTTCAGCTTCTGGGAAACATCAAAGGAGACTAATATTAGTACAAAATTTTCCATTCAGCAACTCCATAGTTTTAGACATTCCAAAAACTTCAATCAAAAAAATAAGTCTGCCCATTTTTTTAAAAGCAACTTTACTTGAAACCATGCCTAGATACCCAAATTTGCTCCTATATCTTTTCCCGACCAGTACATCTAGCACCTTTAGTGCTAACTACCTATGCTTTATTTGAACCCATCTAGGTCAGGAAACCAAGTGACACAACCAGGTCAATTTTTCCTCTTTTTTTTTTTTTTTTTTTTATTTTTTAATTTCTCTGAGAGAGATGGGGGATAATCTGCAGCCCAAGTGAGCAAAAGGATGAATAAGTGCCCTTCAAACTTAGGAATCTAAATGAAACAATAGGTCCCCAAACGATCACCAGAAAACAAGAAAACGAATACTGAGTAAATATAGAATAGTTTCGGATGATACAGGCAATGCTCAGTTAACATAGATAAAGTTAAACTTGTATGTATTACCCTGCACTTCATTCAACATCTACACTAATTTTCATTTCACATGCAAAGAATCATCAGAAGGCAACACTGCAAAGATATTATGTATGCTTACCAATCCAGAAGCATATATTCTTTTTTGAGGAAAAATTAAATAATAAAAGACACTTCACTTACCATCTGAAATTCTTACAGCTAAGCCAAAGTCTGCAAGCTTTATCTGTCCAGAGGTTGAAAGAAGGATATTCTCAGGCTTTATATCTCGGTGAACAACACCCATCTCATGGCAGTACTTTATAACCAACATCAATTCCTTAATTAAATTAGCAGCTCTATGTTCAGAGTGCTGCCCGTGCTTAGCCATTTGGTCAAGTAATCGCCCCCCTGAGCAGAGCTCCATAACAAGACGGAAATATTCAGTATCCTCATAAACAGCCTTTAGGGTTACAACACCTGGGTGCCCTGAGAGGTGTTGCATGATTTCCACTTCACGGTGTACAGTCTCCTCCCTTTTTCTCAGAGTCTTGCAAGCAAATTGTTCCCCACTTGCTTTTTTTCGACAAAGAATCACAGACCCAAACTTCCCCTGTCCTATAATTTCACCTAGCTCATAGTCCTGATCAATCTTCTTCTTCCTTCCTAGCCGAGTCGCTGAATCAATGCACCCAATTTTTCTCTTAAGACCTCGACCCGGTGCATCTAAACATGCACTACCACATGGTGGGGCAGTAACCACACCAGGAACTATACTATTTCTAGATCCAACGTTATCTTTTATGACAATTCCCTTGCACTTCTTTCTCCTCCTTGAGTAATCTTTCAGTGACAGATGAGACAAAGCTAATTCTACTGAAGTCGGCTCTTTTCTAATTGCTATAAGATCTCCTCCTTTCCTCTTTTTTCCCAAGCACTCCATTTTGAAATCCAGAGAATCTAAATCTAGTAGACCCTCTGGAAATCTAAGCAATTATCCTAAAACTACAGCTTATGTCATCACAAAGTTCTATGAATATTAGAAAATTAATAAAGATTCCTAAATCAAACCAGAAAATAGGTTAGCTAATCCTAAAAATGCAGCATGACATCCCCCAGATCAACAGTGACCAACAGAAATTAGCTACAGCAAGCGAAGTACTAAACTTTCATCAAACTCTGCAGTATAATGAAATTGAATTCAATTAGAGCAATTTATCCAAAAGGGGGCAGAAAATCACATGCAAAACTCGAAGAGAAATGGAAAGAAAAACGGAAAGACGAGATCTTTAAACTGAACCTGTAAATACGAGAAGCCTCTTAATCTTTTTCTTGCGACCCATTTGGATGATGATTGGCTCAGAGGCCTTAAGTGTAGATTCACATCTTCTTCTTCTTCTTATTCTTCTCACATTAATTACCTGAAAGACGAAAAATCCCAAAACCCAGGAAACAAACGCCAAACAAAATCAGCAAGATCAAACCACCAAGAAAATCAATTTGAAATACCCAAAAGAGATAAAAAAACACCCAGTTTGAAAAGTAAATTCCAAGAAACAAAAGCTAGATTCATAGTACGATGAAGACTGAAAAAGAAAGAATATAATGAAGGAGATCCCTGTTTGTTTACCTTCATAGAGAAGAAATTCTGGAGGAAGGAGTAAACAAAAGATCTACTTTATTTTCCTCTACGAGTCAAGAGGGGAAAAGGGCAAAGACAATTATTTCCCGGTACAGAGACCACACGTGACCTATTTTTCCCAATTTCAGTTATAATCTTCAATCGCGCGAATCCACCGGTTTTAACGTCTATTTCTTTGCCACGTCACTTTTGATCAACGGCAGTAGTCAACTTGTGGGGTCATACCTTATTTTTCCGAATAAAATATCCTTCATTTCTTTCCAAAATATATATATATTTCAATTTAAAATTGACTAATTTATTACAATACAATTTTATTTTTTTAATGAATTGCACCTATTGAGATTATTTTAAACGTCCAACTGACTCAGTATCCTTATTAAGTAGTTCGGGAAGGATTAGTGAGAGAAGACTTCCAAAACTATAATATATAGCTGAAATTACGGTATAAGTAAGTCAAACTAAACCAACTAAGCTTATAGTTACGAAAAAAGATTTTCTTGAATTTCCATTCAAACATTTAATGAATCTCAGTTTTTCATTACAACTCAACAAGAATGAAAAATCTACTATTTGTTTAATTATTCCCATACTGTTAAAAAAGAAAAGAAATAAGAATTCCTATCTTTGGTGATTCATAAAATGCCGTGCACATGGAAAAAGTGTTCATCATGTTTTGTCCTTGTATATGTTTCAAGCCAGACCTGCAACATGGGAAGATGCTGAATTAAGAACTTTTCTGAAAGAATTTCCATTTGTTAGATCTGTGAAAGAAGCAAGGACAGCGTGAAAATTGTGTCACAAGAACATCAATTTCACAGGACTCTTTTAAGTACAACGTGCATGACATAAGAAAGAAAAAACAGAATCACATGAGACATTACAATTCAACTTTGATATTAGGGTAGGGGTATGGTGCTAATCTGTTTCTAGAAAAATCAAGAAATTTGATTCAGGAATTGAATCTGAGCACTGGAGAAATGTAAACCTCTTGAGATCAGGAAAAGGTACAATTATAGTTCATTCATAAATAGTAAATTGTCCATTAAATCGAAGTAAATTGTCACTTCAGTTAAATTTATCCTCTTAATAGTGTAGATCGAACACATTTCTATAAATGTGAACAACATGTCCACAATAAGGAACAAATAGAGTTAATCGAGATAAACTGTAATGTACTTTTCATCCTCTAAACACTCCCCCACAACATGCTCAATAATCAACAAAAAGAGACAATATAGCAAGAATTCGAACACTAAATCTTTTGCTTGCTCTAATATATGTTAATCGAGTTAAATTTTCACCGACTCTAAAAGCTTAAACTAATAAAGAGTGATTAAATTTATCCTCTTAACATTATCATACTCTAGATTCACTTTATGCTGCACCAAGAACGAAAGAAAAACATAATACTATCATTTATGTATGTCAAAAGGGTTCAACCGGCACTAAAGGAAGAACCACTAGGATGGCAGTTTATGAAACATGTGTAAATATACCTGAAGCTTCCTGAGAAAATTGCTTTATCAGATGAAAACAAAAATGCAAGCAAGAAAGAAACAGCAGGCAGGAACTCATCTTGATCAAACCCTGAAAAATTGGTGTTTGTATGTTTATTGTTGGAAGGTATCGTCCAAATTATCACAGCCCCTCTCAATCAGAATCATACGTAAATCAGTAGCTTTGTCGGCCAACCCAACTTCTGCAAAAGCCTTAAGAAGCCGATTGCAGATGGAGCCATTAAAATCTGTAGTTGTTGATTTCTTCCATTGATCAATGATTTCTCTAACTTCTTTCAATTCACCAAGCATTAGATAGGATGAAACTATGCATGCATAATTTCGGCTGATCATCTTTTGCTTAGTCATTCTCAATGAACTCCATATTTGATCAATCCTCTCCTTGTTCCCCATTCCTCCGTACAAAATAATCAAGAAGTCATAAGTTACCCATTCTCTTTGTGTAATAGCCTTGTCATTCTTAACCAGGGAAGCAAAATCTGATTCAACAAGGTGACCAGAAGTAATATATATTTTGACAAGGTTTGCATACCTTAACCAGCTATCGCAGAAGCCAGAGTCGAGACTCATTTCATCCAGAATCCTTCTAACCTCATCAATATTAAAAGCTGCAGCACATGAACTTATCCATAAATTGTAGGTAAATAGATCTGGTGCAACCTTCTGGCGCTTCAACTCCTCGATAATAAGTGAAACCTTTTCCAGTTGCCCAACTGACATGTAAAGGGTCATTAGCTCATTGTAAGTCACAGCACTTAGAGAAAGGTTCTCTTCCTTTATTGTTTCGAAGAGATCCTCAGCTTTTTCAATCTGTTTAATTGCAGCATAAGAGTGCAGAAGAGCAGTGTATGTTTCGATAGTTTTTGCTGATGGAGGAAGACCTCCAAAGTAACGTTCAGCAGCATCAATTCCAAAGACCTTGGCCATCAAGTCAATGCGGACAGCATAATCAGAGTCAGATAATTCTAACTCACTATGAGCTATCATCCATTCTGATATCTGCATGATTATGGAATTTCACTTCAAAATCTTAAATCATAGACAATTGCAGGATAAAATGATAGTAAATATTAATAAAGAGTATAACCTCAGAATTTACTATGTGTGTTGTCCTTTTTTTTTATTTTTTTTATTTTTATAGTTACGCAAAGCTGGAGATGAGTACACAAATATATATTTATGGATTACATTAACTACTGAATTGGGACAAGATTTTGACAACTATAAGGTTTCTCCATTAAAACAACAACATTAACATAACAGATATGCTGAAAGACAGAAATATGTTTCTGGCAATAAGCTAAATACTTTGATCCCTTGTAGATTTTGACTTTTCCTTTTATCCAAGTCATCAAGTAATGCCTTAAAATGGTGTCACTTAATCATAGTGACAGAACATAGAAACTTGACCTGAAAAGCTTGGAAGCAATCAGCAAGTCATGACAAGACATCCATAAACTAGTGTCAAACTGGTAATGACTAACCAATTTGTAATTTCACTTAAAAAATTGAGAAATTTGAGTCAAATTTAACTCTCAATAGAACAGATTCGGATGGACCATCCTTCCCATGGTCTCTAAATAACTAAATTCTTTAAGATCGAATTGTCCAGGTTATGAGTAATTGATGTTCTTTCCTTTAGCTTAGCCAACTTAACCTATACCTCCATTTGAAGAGTATTAGTTCTAATGCTTGAATCTAAACAACTGACAAAAGAATCCAAGAACTCAATCAACTAGAACTGCTATCTAATATCAACACTTCTTGCACTGAACTAAAATATATATATAAAAATCAAAACTCATCCTCATCCTCATATTCGGCAACCCATAACATGAAAAATACTTCAAATTCGCAAGATGGATATCATCATGAATGACAACCCATTTGCACCATCAATTATTAGAAATTACCAAGGTAAGAACGCAAGAAAATCAAATTAGAACAAAAATGAAACAAAACCAAAAGGCTATTCAAAAATTGAGAACAAAAAGCGACCTCAAGGGCGTGCTTATAGCGCTGAGACTTGCGGAGCTCTTTAGAGATGTCACGGAGGTTGGGCATGGTAATTTGACGACCTTCGCTGACCCATCTATGAAGAACGTTGGTGACACTTCTCTTAGGCAATCTAAGCCTAAAGATTCTGCTCTTTAAGTCATCATTTTCAGCTTCAATTACATTTTGGGTTCTTTCTTCAGCGCCAAAGCCAATTTCAGCAACACCCTTTTCTTCTTCTTGGTAAACGACTTCACTCTTAGAAGTGAAAAATCGAAGCAGAACCCTCCTCTCTTTACTCGCATTTCTACCATAATTTTAAAACAAAAAATTCAATTAAGGTCAGAGTAAAGATTGCGATCAGAAATTGGAGAGATCAAAGACAAAGAAAAATAGAAACGCTCACCGAGCGAGAGTGAGGAAATTGAAACGCGCAGCCATCGGAGAGTTCTTGCCAGTTGCTTCAGTAAGAAAAGAAAACAGTGGTTACGGCAAACTCTCCTACCGTTAATAAAACTATTTTACTGTTACCGAATGCGTTCTCTCCGTAACACAATTATTTTGTGAGGTAGTTTTTGAAATGCGTTCTTAAACCGGCCTCACTCGGAAAACTATGCCGTCCCGGGTTCCATTTCAATCAATCCTCGTTCTCTTCTCCACCTATTCCCGGCCGGATATGGCGCTGTCGTTGTTACCAAAGCAAAGATTTCCCTTTTACTCAGCTCTACTCCTCCGAAGCTTCCGATCAGACGCGGCTCTGGAAGCTCTAGCAACTGCTTCTAAAGACAAAGTCCCAAACCTCGTGCTCTACAACTACCCTTCGTTTTCCGGTGCCTTCTCCGCACTATTTGCCTACCTTTACCACTCGCACATTAAGCAACCGTGCATCATTCTTCCTTTTTCTTTCGTAGCTCCCTTTAGGTGAAAAATGCTACAGAAGATTCTTCAATTAAATTTTGAATTCTTCTATTACTATGAAATGGGACTTGAACAGTTGATTTTACTCTTGAATTTTTTGCCTTTTTAGGCTCTTGTATAGTTTATTTGAACTGGGGGACAAGGGTCATCTTGGTAGTCTGGTTGTCTGAAAAGGGTCGGCAAACCTACTTTGGTTTCGGCTGAAGATGTTATTTCATGTTCATGGCCTGCGTTCTTGTTATAAGTGTGTATTATCTACAAAAAAAAAAAAAAAAAAAAAAAAGAGGAACTTGATGTAAAACATAAGTTTAAACTCTAGTGTTATAAGCAATCTTGATAATATTCTGGCAGATGCAAAATGCAATTTTTGTTTTTGTATATATTTGCTTGGAATCTGTAATGTGTTTCACTAAATATATATTCTTAAATTCTTTCTACTAGGCTTAATGATTTGTGTACTGAGGGACTCGAAACATGCTACTTTCTTGATTTTCTTGGACCAAGAGGATTTGCAATGGAACTCTCTAAAAGAACTTCATGCAAGTAAGTGTTGAATGGAATTCTTGCACAAGTTTCTGGACATGGCATGAATTTTTAGTATATTTTTTTTTTCACTGAACCAGGATAATTGGATTTGATCATCGGAAAAGGTCACTCTCCCAGCTCAGTTGTAAAGAAGAGCCCAATGAAAACCTTGTGTTTCATCTTAATCTTGAAAGGAGTAGCTCTTTTGCTGCTTACGAATATTTTTCTTCTAAACTTTCTGAAATTGGATCTGATGATGTAAGTGCAATGACCATCTTGATTCCCTACTATTGTTTCTTGTTTCATTCAGTATTTTTCATCCAAGTGAATGACTCCTAATTGATAATTCCTTGCTTGGGTTTGAAACTTAACTTACATTGTTTTCAATCCCTTTTTACTTGTCAAGAATTTTGTATCCATACAAAATTATCAAGTACATAATTATCTGTTATAATTCGTTGAATAAGTTCTTCTTCTCTATATAATAGGGGCACGCTATGAGATTGTTTAGTCTTAAAGATGGAGAGAGGGTGGAAACAGTTCTCAAGTACATTGAAGATGGAGATCTTCAGAGGTGGAGTTTACCAGACAGTAAAGCATTTAATATTGGAATATGCGAATGGCGTTCAAAGTTGAACTGCATCCTTAATCCTCACATGTATGAGCAGGTTCAAGTTATGCCCACTCATTTTGCATTACATGCTCGTCCACTGACCCTTAACAATCAATCTTATTAATTTTCTTTAGTCATTTTACCTGAGTTATTTTGTCAGTTTATTGTATTACTCATGTCCAAGAACATTCCCATTGTTGCAGCAGCTCATATTCATCTTCCTCTTCAACTACTTAAGTAAATTGCTATTGCTGCCCAAAATATTTCTAATAAAGTTTAACAAACCTTGTATCTCATATGGTCCCCTGAATTTGTAGGTCAGAACTTCTGTCTAGATGCAATTTGTGTTGAATGTCTGAATTTTTTTCTTTAGAGAGAAAAAGAATAATCCAATCAGCAGAAAATATACTGCAGGAATTAAGATTGATAAGAGGAGAAGAAAAGGAGACATGGGAAAAGCCAGTGAGATCACTAGAGGAAAAGGAGTGAGAAAATTTGTGATTTGAGGTTTGGATCATGAGGAATTACCAGAAGAGAACGTGTGTTTAGAGAGTGCAAAAACATGGTAATTAACAGTTTTAATGCAGTTAACTCGGGAGAAATTTAACTTACTTCATTTATGTTTCCTAGATCAAATCTATATTTTTCCTCTATTCTCCTTAGGCAGGTCTAGGATAAGTATTTTTGCATCATTCAGCAAAAAGGTTCTTTAACTAGCACCACATATGATAGTGGGATGATGATGCTTTCTTTTAAGCTCTGCGTGTTTATTGTCGTCATTATTGTCATTTGATGCAACTGTTTGTCGTCTGCGTGACAGTTAATGGAGATGAGCTCTGTCAATTTAATTGCTCGAGGCAACTACTGTATGTCTACTCATCAGACTGCTGCAAATGAATTGCTGACAAATATGTTCAGAGTTCGGTTGGGAAGAGGATTTTATGGGGAGTGCCTGGTAAAACTAACATTCTGTTCTTAGCTAGCTGAGTACTTATGTTCCCATTCCCATGAAGTATTTCAAAGCAAGGTTTTCTACAAGATCTACGTCTAGCATGTTTAATTTTGCACATCTTGAGTCTCTGCTTTTGATATGTTCTCATATATAGGTTTATGGCTGTTCTTGTGTTATTCATCCATAATGATCTTAAGTTCCTTCTTCCTGTTTTTTTTTTTTTTTTTTTTTTTTTTTTTGAAACAATTGAATTGATTATATTTGTTAATTTAAAACTTTTCTTGATTCTTTAGGGGGTTAAGATAGATGGGAATTCAGATTTAGTTGATGAAATTGGTAAGGAACTCAGCAGAAAGAGTGCTGCAGCTGGATTAAGGTGGTGCTCCTGACCTTTTTCCTTATTTCACTATTTTTTGCTTGATATGATAGCTCATATTGTTTTTAGTAGGTGACCCTTTGTTAAATACTTCTGTAGAGGCTTGAATATTTAGTGCCTTAATCCATACGACACCCCCACTTATCGACATAATAAAGAAAGAAATAAAAAATGAATTCACAACTACCAATCATCTGAAACAATTGATCATATACATTGATCCACTCTTTTTTGAAGTTCTTGGTTTGGAGCATACAGAGTAGACATTTAATCACTCTATTTGTTTGTGATGTATGCATCTTTGATCTGTGGCTTTCTTTAGTGCAATTATATGATAAGTGTTGGTGCAATATTCATTCAGGCCAATAGGAGCTGTTATTTACACGCAGCGAAAGAATCTGAAAATGAGTCTGAGGAGCATTGATAGCTGTACTGATACTTCTGAAATTTCTAAGGTCTGTTGTGATTTCACAACCTTATCTATTTCTCTCTCCCTGCTTATTCTAGAAACTTTTCTTATTATCTTTTTACTGTCCTAATACTTGAAGGCATATGGAGGAGGTGGTTCTCCAAGTTCAAGTTCATTCATGATACGGATGGATGAATATAATCAGTGGATTTGACTGTCTTTGAGGTAAAAACTATTATATGGGAAGGGACAAAAGAAGTACTATTTTGTATGCAATGACGAGCAGATTTTCGAAACTAATCTTTATTCGAGTCGGATAGGTCCTTGTGGAAGGTAAACTAGTTCCAAATTTTAAACAGCTACATATATGAATATGAATTCAATTCTATAATCTTACTTAAGCCAGAAACGCTCCTTACTAGCTCACTTACACTAGGAGTACTTTCTTCTAAAGCTGGTCAAATCAGAGTACTTTCCTGCTTACATGGTATGCTATTAGCTTATCTTTCTAAGTTTTTGTGAGAGCAGAGATTCAAGATTCAATATACACATATCTTATAACCTTTGTATGAAAAATCTTCTATAAGCAGGATTTGTGTTGCTGCCTGTAATTCAGGGATATGAAGATGCAAGAGACCTTTTTTTTGGGGGGAAAGAGAATCAACAGCACAACATCAAAATACATTTGATAATTACTTAAAATTTGTTCATATTTTTGTTATATATAAAAAGAAGAGATGGAAAATATATGAATTAGTGAGGAATGGATGGGAATTCTACAAAAAAAAAAAAAAAAAAAAATAAAATATAAAAATGTCAGAAGTGGGATTTGAACCCACGCCCTCGTTAGAGGACCAGAACTTGAGTCTGGCGCCTTAGACCACTCGGCCATCCTGACATTCTTATATATAATTTTTCAATTAATATATAATTAAAATTATAAAATATTTTTATCCTAAATAAAATATTATTCAATATAATTATGTATATATCTCTATGTAAAATATATAAATCAATTTTTTTAAACTTTTTTTTGACCGACAATCTTAGTTGAGGTCTCATGATAGACACTAAAATCCACTTTTAGCTGGCTTTGCACTGTGCAAATGGCGGTCTGCTGCTCAAACACTTTCTCTTTCTTCCCAAAAATATATATATATATATATATATATATATTTATATATATATTAACATAATTCACTAATCAATGTATTCAAATCATCATAGATTATATTATTAGAATGTAAACAAAATGATCACGACACTGCAATAACTTTATCTTGTCATAGCTGACGAATTCTTTACGTATTCCTATTTATATGCTTTTTGTGTTTTCTTGAATGATGTTAAATAGTTAATTAGAATCCGTACGATAGTCACACTAAGAATATGTTGTGATAATTGGTATTGAAATGCATAAAAATGATGTTAAATAATTGAAAATGAGTCTCATCGGACTCATAGAGTCACACTACGAATCTGTTGTGACATTGGTATTGAAACAGATAAAAATGATGATGTTAAACAGTTGGTCATGAGTCCTGTTAAACTCATAGTCACGCTAAGAATCTGTTGTGACAGTTGATATTAAAATGGAAAAAAATTATGTAAAATAGTTCGTCATGAATCCTATCAGAGTCATAGTTGTGCTAAAGATCTGTAGTGTGATAGTTTGTACTAAAATGGATTATTAGTCAGACTATAAAAGTAAGTGATATATTATATATTGTGGGATCCACCTCTAATATCATAACCGTTCATTTATTAATGATTCATAAGTTCATATACTTATTATTGTTAATTCAAACTATTTTGCAACGTATCATTGTTTCACCTAATTGCCCTTCACAAGCATGTTACAATTGGATTACCTACTCATAGTCCCATCAAACTCATAGACAAGTCACACTAAGAATCTGTTGTGACGGTTAGTATTGAAGCGGATAAAAATGATATTAAACAGTTGGTCACGAGTCCCGTTAGACTCATAGTCGCGCTAAGAATCTATTGTGACAGTTGTAAAAAAAGGGGAAAAAATTATGTAAACAGTTAGTCATGAATCCCGCAAACTCATAATTGTGCTAAAGATCTATTGTGTGATAATTGGTACCAAAACAAATTATTAGTCAGACTATAAAAATCAAGTGATATATTATGTATTGTGGAACCCACCTCTAATATCATAAACGTCCACTTATTAATGATGGATAAGTTTATATACTTATTATCAATTAAAACTATTTTGCAAGAGAACACAATATTAATTTAATTAGTTTATCGTGGGTGACGACAGCATCATTGTTTCACCTAACTGCCCTTCACAAGCATGTTACAATGCCAATGGTGGGAAGTGAGATAGTGGAGACTGTCAACCTCAACCATGTCCATAGCTTTCTGCTTCATTCAATACATGATTAATTTTACCATAGCTGTAGAAATGGAACAAGAAAAATTTTCCCTCTCATGTAACCTTTTATTTCCAAACAAGAACAAAACAAACACAGCAAATCTTTCAATTTACAAGAGGGCCTAAATACCAAGTTGTTTGCAAACAGCACCAAATCAAGAATCACTCAAGAACGACGGATCAATTTGTGGATATTTACATATTCAAAATGCTCAGGATTCCTGCACTTGTTCATGTTCCTGCTTCTGCTTCTGTTTCTTGATTTGTCGAACCTCGCCATAGAAGTAGGAGATAAAACCCCAAAGAGATAAAGTAAGAGAAATCCCTTTTTCGACATGGAATTTCTCATGGAAGAACAAAACAGCCAAGGATTCTGTTACTGGAAGCAAAGTAGCAATTACGATTCCAGAAAGCAAAGCTGAGCCAAGAGAAGCAACCCCAATAGCCCCCAAGAAGAAGAATTGCCAAAGTGCTGCATTTGCTATAAGTGTCCCATAATATGCAGTTTTACCAAGTTCAAATCCTCTAGCCTCCCTCGAAATTGCCTGCAATAATACGATTAGAGAAAAAAAATTTCGATTTCATCAAAGGGATTTCTTAAGAAGAAACAAACACCTGGAAATCATGGTTAAAAAGCATCCCAATTGTACAGAATCCAGTTGCAAAGATAGATATAACTATCTGCATCTCCATGACCAGTGAATAAGTCATTATGTGCTTATATTTCCTGCAAGTGAACTCCATTAATGGTAAAACAAAGCCATACAATGCTGATGTCCCTAATGTCATAAAAAACCCAATATAATACTGAAGGTTGGATTCGTGGGCAGGGCGATCAGTGCTGGAATGAAAACCAAGAATTACAGCACCAAGGGACAGTAAAAAGATAGCATTGATGATGAAAGGTGTGAACTTTTGCTTGACAAGGAGAAAGGCAAATCCAGCGGTGAATGCCAATTGAGTGGCGATTATGAGAGCCGAAGTAGAGACAGGAAGGCGAGACGATCCATATGCAGATAGATAGTCATCAACACCTGTTAGAATGCCTATAAATGCACAACGAAAGAATAAGCCAACATTCATCCCATATAGTTTAGTTCCAGGTCCTTCCTTGCTGCGCCGGAGAAAGTATGTAATTGACAGTGGCAAAATAAGCAATGGCCAACCTCCAGTTAGTAACCAGCTTGATAACCAGATTCTTTTGCCCCCTTTGACAAAGTAAAGACGCGAAACTAGTGGACCACCGCAGTTACCAAGGCCTAACATCATGCAGTTTAGCACCAGGAGTGCTCTCTTTAGTCTGTTCTTCAACTTTTCTTGCTGCTGCTGCTCAGGCAGCAGCTGAATCCCTGTTATGCTAGCAGTTTCCATCTGCAATGGCTATGAAATAAGGGATAAAAAACAATATATATATGTATGTATTGAACAAATTCTTGATTTGACTTCATAGAGTTTTCTTCTCCATAGTAGCATGTTCTAATCACATGAAGGTTGCCACAAGAAAGATTTTAGAGGCCAACAACAACCCCTTTCTGGTAACATCTAGAATGCTATAAAAATCAGTATAACTCATTAAATACTCCTTATATTTCCCCAATTTATTCAAATTCTACTCAGTTATCCAAATTATGCAAGAAAAAAAAAAGAACCTTTCTTGAATCGATTATTGCATTTGTCAACTTCATGTAAGTAGCAATAAATATTATGATTAAAAACAGTAACAAGGTTGTAAGAAAATTAAGAATAAAAATAACATAAATAAACAAGAAATACCTCTGAACCCGTCTGTAAAATTAAGGTTGTCTGATCAAGAAAGCTATAAGACAGTCACCGACGAAACCTCTGAACCAGTCTGAAAAATATGCACTTCACTTAACCCAATAAGTAGGGGAAACGGATAGAGAAAGTGGTGGTGCAAACCCATGTCTCAATTTTCAGTCAAATCATTAAAACTGTGGCCATCAAATGATGGTTTTTTTTTTTTCTTTTCACTTTTCTTTAATGACAACCTATAGTGACATTTTATACTCACTTGAACTGAAGCATTGATGCAGAAAATAAAGAAACAGCCAATCGATGATACCAAAGAAGATTAAGGGAAAAAAAAAGAATATTTTTTTTTTTGGATAAGTTTAAATGGCAGAACCATCCAAAATGGAGTCTTTGTTGCCACGTTACAATCAAGCAAAAAGAGAACACCACCATTAACACACACACACACACAGTAGTGGTTGTAATTAAGTATACCTTATATCTTTTTGAAGAAAGTCATGATGCATTCTTCTTTCCTGAGACTTTTTTGGAATTTTTCTATTCTGATGAAAGTTGAGGAGTTTGGTGATGATTCCCCCTTATCTCTTTTACCTGATTTTTTCTTGATGAGTTTGTTCTGATTTTCTTGATTAAGTAGTCGAAAACAACAGTGTCTTCTTCTTTATTCATTTATTCAACAGGGACATTGAAGAAGAAGGATTACAGACCAAAGAAAAAGAAACTAATCATTCTCGGGTTTTTAGCCGATTTACACAGGACTTTGCATTGAGTTTGTTACCTTGTTGGAGCTCTAAATAGTCCCTGTACTTCAATGGAGTGTAAGCAGGAACAATACTACTACTACAATTACTACTACCTTTGGTCTCTAATAGTGCTGGAGCAGGCCTAACAATGCTCTCCAGTGATGGACCATTTGCAATGGCTATGGAAATCCTTGTCTTTTGATGATTCACAGCAGCTCTATGCAACACACTCTTGTATTTCCCATTGCTAAATATCTGAAAAAAAGAATATAAATATATCAAATATCAAATATATAAATATATATGTATATATGTACACAAATTTTGTATCACGATCTTGAGACTATAGAGGTGGCTAACACTACTACTACGTTTGGTATAACTCTTTAACTCTTATAGTTTTGAGTTGATTACTGCTCTAATATCAGTTATCACAATTCGAAAAGTCTAACATCTCTGCTAGGACCCAATAGAATAGAATTGACCCAAACCCAAATAAATTAGTGAACATTTGAGACTCTAAAGTGGCTAACACCACCGTGGTGTAACACTTAATTCTTATAGTTTGGGTTAGTTATCTACTCTGATACAAATTGTCATGCCTGCGCCACAATTACAAGCCTAACACACCTATGATCAACTATTTGACAATATTCTTGTTATATTAAAAAATATCCGAAGTTTAATAATGTGTAACTAAACAAACAAACTATGCATATTTCACATATATATAAACATATATACTGGGATTCCTTAAGGTTTTACCTCAAGATGATCACCAGTATTGACTAAAATGGAGTTAGGAAGGGGATTGACATGAACCCACTTTCCACCATGTTGAATCTGTAATCCTTCAACTTCATTCTGTATCAGAAGGGTGAAAAGGCCATGATCAGAGTGCGGGGGGATACCCATTGCAAGTTCAGGTTGTGGACATGGTGGGTAGTAGTTAGCGACAAAGACCTGTAATCCTGACTCCAACTCTAGTGATCTTTCCATATACCCTTCTTCCAAACCAAGACTTTTAGTCACTCCCTCAATCAAGATTTTCACCACTTCTAGAGTTCTTCTACTGTACTCAGGTAAATAATCACTGCAGCAGATTATCACCATACAAATTTAAATATCCTGGTTTTCTTTCCTCAAGTAAATAGAATACTATCTTAAGAGATTTTTACCTGAAGGTTTTGGGTTTCTTGGGACAGTAAAAATCTGGATGAATAATGACTTTCAGATAATCCCTCCAGCAAAAGATTTCATCTTTGACAGAATTGAAGCTTGTGCCACACCTGATGGGATCCAAGACATGTTTTGTCTCATACTGAAGCTTCTCCTCCTCAGGCAAATTAAAGAACTCATTTGATGCATTAATCATTGCCTTCATCAGATTTTCTGGTATTCCATGGTTTACCAACTGCAAAAAATGAAACCATTAAGATTATGTACCATAAAGAGACAAGAGATTTGAGGAAAAAAAACAAGAATTGATTATGTACCATAAAGAATCCCCAATCTTCACAGGCTTTACCAAGATCCTCCACTGCTTTAGTCTGTTGATATGGAGTACCTGAGGCCAGCAAGGAAAAATCTATGGTGGGAATTGAAATGTTGTCTGAGTCTTTGGCATCATTATTTTCATCTTTGAAGTAAACATAATTGGAAGGAATGGATTTCAGGTTAAGTGATTCAGCAAGTACTTTCACGTATGACATTTTTTTTGAAGGATGAAAAGAAGTTTAACAATGGAGGAAAACCTGGTAAGTAGCAGTATATTTCTGGATAATGGATGAATCGAGAACCAGACATGACTTATCAATCAATCATTCATCTTGGAACAGGACAAAAATGCCAAAAAAAAAAGGGATAAGGAAATTCACAAATTTCATATTTTCACTGCCACAAGAAAGAAAAAGAAGAGAACTTTACTTACACTTTCCTGTTTTCTATCTTTTTTGTTTTCTTTTGCAGTATGCAAACACTACAAGACACTGTATGACAAGAATCCCTGTTAGGCAGTCTCCCATTTTTTTGTTTCTTTTATGGGATCAGCCTTTTCTACAAGTTTTGGCTCATTATTGTTCAAAAACAATACAAACTGTTTGATGAAATCAGATGTTTTGTCACTGGGAACTTCTTATCTTCTTGTTTCTTGAAAGTTCTCCAGACATCTAACCTCGTACATAGGATAGGATACAACCAAAAAAAAAAAAAAAAAGAAACTTTAATCAAGAACTTCTTGGAAGAGGAACAACAGAGGTCCTGGTGCTCCTACTGTAGCGAGACAAGAACACCTTAGCACTGCAAGAAAGTGATCTCATCACCATGGATGAACTACCAGCTGATTTTGACAAACTTTGATCAGTATCATCAACTCTCTTCTTGCTTATTGTTCCATTCATTTCCAAATCTTGCTTATCTTCTGATAAACTCCTACCAGAATTCACTCTAAATGCATCAGCAGTGATAGCAGAACTCAAGATTGATGCTGATAAAGAATCAAGAGAAACTGATCTTCTCACTGGCTGAATTCCATCTCCATTTCCTATTGGGATGATGACCCGTTGTTCGTTGAGTTCATCATTTTCCATATCATCCCTGCTATTATTACCAGAAACACTCACTTGGGTTGTTTCTTCTTCCACACTGTCTGACCCTGAGACTGAGTCAGAGCTGTTGTTGCTACTCTGCCATGGCCGTGGTGATTGCAAGGTAGAAGAATTGATCATCAAAATACCAGCACGACACATGGGACAATTTGTATGAGATCTAAGCCAAGTATCAATACACGGTATATGAAAAGCATGATTACATTTAGGCAAAAGACGAAGAGTTTCATCTTCTTGAAACTCATTCAAACAAACAGCGCACTCTGTTCCTTCAATAAGTCCATCACCACTTTTATATTTACAAATTGTGATGGCACTGATTACAGAAGGCTGAAGACCAACAGTTCTAATATACCAAATAGGATGATCAATCACCGGCCCACGATTTCCTTCAAGAAAATCCAACCGCGCCTCTTCCTCCTCCGCCTGTGGCGGAGGAGGCGGCGGCGGTTGCCCTTGCCGCCTCTCCCGCTGCTGTTTAAAGAGCTTGTAAACTGTATAAGTAAAGAAAACAAAAAAAGTGGTAGCAAGCAAAGCCAAAGCAATAATCAAGAAAATAGAAAGCCCAAAAGATTTGCTTTGATGATGCTGATCCGAAACAGGCGGCGGCGGCGGAGGCGGAAGTTCAGGAAAGAGTGGACGGTAACAAGTTTCATAGCATTGAGACATACATATGATTGGACAGGAACCATCTTTATTCAGTGTCCGATCAACACAAAAAGGTTCACAAGCTTCCGAGATGGAATCTTGAATAGAATCGTTAAGCAACTTCCTTATATGGAAGAACATGGCTCACATGGCATATCAATTATCATAACCAAACCAGGATGATGGTGGTGATGGTGGCGGCGGCCGGCGCCGGCGGTGGAAGGAAACAAAGGAAGGAAGGAAGGAAAGAATTATTTTTAGGAATTGGGGCAAAGTGGAGATTTTTCTTGTTCTTTTGCTGAGAAATTTCCAGTTTCCAGTTGTTAATTTGTTGACTTTTAGTACAGTCTAAGTTAGGAGGCTGCCAAAAGGGACCCTTTCCTTTGCTTGCTAAATAAAAGGCACTAATTGCAAGTTTCATTTTGACTCATTTTTTCTTTCTTTCTTTTTTGTGGTCCTATTTTACCCAACACAAAAAAAAAAAAAAAAATTCTATATTATAATGCTCGTGTTATAAACAGTCTCAATGATATTGTCTGCTTTTGATCGAGACTTAAAACGCATTATTAAGTAACAGGCGTCACACTTCTACTCAATAAGTTTGAGAGATCTCCTAAGTGAGTAAAGTGGTCTTCCGATTACAACAATTATGAAATTTTAAGATAATATTAAAATTAGACATGAAATAAAAGGAAATAAATAAAAAGAAGAAGAGAGAGAAGGATTAGCATTGATGTGTTGTTGGGTAGTTTGGTTGGTTGTTATAAGTACACATTACAAAATTTATTATTGGAAATTGACGTAATACTACTTATTCAAATTACACATTAACACTAATAATAATGTTATTTAAGACATATTAAACACTTTAATGATGTAGATAAGAATACTTGGAAAGACATGTTCGGAACAGAAATTTACTCTATCTATACTAAGAAATATGGATGAAATCTAGAAGATATCGAGACGAGTCTTAATTTAAAAGTACCGTGACGAGACGAGACGAGTCTCTTGAGAAAGAGCATGTATACTTGTGTGCTAAGAGAGTAATAGTTTTCACCTTCTCTTTGTCCCGAAATAATATTTCTTACTTATATGAAATATCGATTTAGCATTATGATTCGTTAGTGATAGACTATACATAGGGATTACACGAATATAGATATCTCGAAATATCCCCAAGTTCCTAACTTCAATAATAACATGGTTAGATAATCAAAATATCATAAAAAATCTTTACTTTACACGTCACGTAAGACACATAAATAAAAGGTGAACCCTAAACTTATCTAAACTTCGGTCCAAAAAAATATTTAAAAAATTCTATGCTCCAATGATATATTAATCATAAAAGATTTTATAGGGATGTGGGAATAGGGACCAATCATGTCCACATAGCTTTATTTTGTAATAATTCTTATGTTCTTTAGTCCATGTTTTACAAAAAAAAGTAACAAAACAAGGGTTGCTCCAAAGCCAAATTAAGGAAAAAAGGCTGAATTTGCAAGAAAGAAACTCAATATGTATATATATATATATATATATATATATATATATAGATAGATATATATTAATTTCTTGGAAGGAAAAGGAGACGTGTTTGCCCATGCTAATGCTTCAGGTGGGGGAAAGTGGTTGTGGTTGGAGTGTAAAGGCAGGTTTTGGTCAACCATAAAAAATGGCAAAAAGGGAAAAAAAAAAAAAAAATCCACTTAGATCGGTCAAAACTATATAAAGTTACAAATTCGATATCATGTAATTTTAATTAATTTAATCTAGATTTTATCGGATTGCAGAATATAGTCTAATTCTTACTCGTAAAAATATTTTATCTTAACTTTTATGTGATCATAATTTGCAGTCTCAACGGATACTTAGACAACTCGATCGAGTCGTCTCCAGAACAAGCTTCTTGATTCGACAACAACACATAAGTTACTAAAAGGATAGATCATTAATATATTTGGAGAAATCGGATCAATTGGTCTAATTATTCACTTTCAACATAGAATATCATTGAAAATCGATTGAATCCTTACAATACAACTGGAGCTTTAAGGAGGAGAAAGACTAAGACGAGAGAGTGAGAGACTAAGGCCTCCTATACTTATATTTCTATATCATCTGTTATTTGACCGATACAGTAATACCGATATGAAATATTGACTTCTGTATTGTCTAATATTTGACCGATACGACATTACCAATATGAAACAATGAGTAAAACCCTAATGGATAAAGGAGGAAGTAACATATAGCTTGTAAGGAAAAGTTAACTTGTTCATGTTCGTCGTGTTTGGACACAGAATTTTAGGGTTAAAGCAATGATGAAAAACAAAAACTAACAAATATATCATATATGTTGTTCATCAATGCCTTAGCGTGTTCGTTTCTTCCATCTTTACCACAATTTTCACGTTTCAAAAACAAACTTTTTATTAAACGTTATACCTTTACATTACATTATATACATACATACATATATATATATATATTATATATATATATATGTATGTATGTATGTATGTATATGTATATATTCAACCGTTAATGAAAAGAAAAATTGAAGGACAAAGATGTCATCAGCAGCTAGGAATTCTTCGTTCAAGCTCAGTGGTATGGTAACGTTGCTGTATCGCTATTGGTGGTCGTCGTCGTCGTCTCCGTCTCCGGCCGGCACATGGAATGCTAATAGTAAGTTTGGTTATGGCAATGGCAGCCGTTACATGATGAATAATGGTCAAGGAGGACTTATAATTAGATCGTTCACAGCCGCCGGCAACCGTGGTGGCAGTATTAGACCAGAAGCTGATACTGGAAAATCCCACTTAAATTATACTATGTAATTTATGTAAACTTTTGTAGTTAATTAGTTCTTGAAATTATTATCTTATTTTTTCTTATGGAAAAAAAGAAAAAGAAAAATTGTTCTAATTTCTTGTTTTCCATTATTGTAGGGTGAAGAAGGATGTTCAACCATCACCACCACCGGTACCATCTCCAAAGCCCAGCATTTCTTCATGGTATATATACATACATACATATATATATATATATATATATATACACACGTAAACAAAGTTGGAACACTAGTTCAATTGAGTTACACAAATTCGGAATCAAGCTGTTCTTACACTTATTTTTTCATACATAGATCGATCATTAATCTAGAATCGAAACACATCTTCCAACGCCTATTTTTCTTTAGATTTGAATTCGGGACTAATACAAATAATGGATCGTCTTTCATTCAGGGCTAAGTGGTTTATGGGCTTTGTGTTGTCAATATTTCTACCTTGGAAGCAGAAATGGGAAAGCCTGCGGCAATTAGAAGGTAAAGATCTCACAATAATAATTTCTCGAATGTATACATACATATATATATATATGTATATATTGTACCACTGGTGTGGCGACCTGACTCCAATACTACAGGGAAGGTGGAAATGGTGGTTGAAGAGGTGGAAGTGGTGGCAGAGGTGGTGGAAAAAGCGGCCGCCGTAGCAGAGAACGTATCGGCAAAGGTTGCTGATCAGTTTCCGGACAATTCCGGGATAAAGGAAGCAGCTGTGGCTGTAGAACACATATCAAGTGTGGCTGTTGCTGATGCTCAATTAGCTCAGAACTTCATTCACAAAGTATATATATATATATATACATACATATATATATCTCATTTGGTTCTAATTTAATTTTCAGTTCATCATTATATATACACTAACTAATATATAATCTATATGCCTGGTTGTATAAAAT
Source organism: Cynanchum wilfordii (assembly GCA_025388415.1). Taxonomy (NCBI): domain Eukaryota; kingdom Viridiplantae; phylum Streptophyta; class Magnoliopsida; order Gentianales; family Apocynaceae; genus Cynanchum; species Cynanchum wilfordii. Next base: position 591,274 of record JAHSUH010000363.1, on the reverse strand, counting down.
TTGCAGGTTGAAGATGTGAAGCAAGATCTGAAAGACTTGGAAACTATGGTTGAGCCTCTGATTGACTCAGAATTAAAACCCCATCACAAGTTGTAGTATCAAATCATACATATATACATATATATTTACGATGTGAGATGTGATATCGTAGACTAATACATAATCTGTATAGCAGAAAAGATTCAGAAAATCAAGAAAACAACACTGAAGAGTGTATAAACTCAAAATTCCAAATGGAATTCCAAATAATGCAATTATTTGTAATCTTTTCGAGTTCTTTTGTTAGGGAGACTCTCCCAAGCTTTGTTACAGAGGATGACTGATATAAATGAATGAAAGAAATGCAAGAACAACAAACAGGTGTGTGAATATATCATCATCAATGGCTATACTACTTTTACAGTTGTGTGTGAAAAGAATGTCAATTTTTTTTTCTTTTCTTTTATCAGAAATCTGAATTGGGGGTAAAATGAAACAGTCAAATTCATTGTCATCTCCAGATAAAATTTAAAAACAGTTTCAATCAGATGAATTAAGTGAACTCTCACTACTGCTAATTTTACCATTTTTGCTACCAATGATGTTCGGAAAGCCATTTGAATCCAAGCCATAAACGTGCCCCATTTTGGCATGTTTTGTTTCTAGGTATCTCTTGTTCTCCTTTGTAATGGGAGTCAGAAGAGGGACTCGACCAGCAACTGCCAGACCATAACCCTTCAGTCCACTGTACTTAGCAGGGTTGTTTGTCATCAGCTTCATTGTTCGAACTCCAAGATCTCGTAGAATCTACAATATATATAATGTGTATATATATAAAGCTTAGTTTATTTTCAGGCAAGAATAGGAGAATGATGATAATGATGATAATGATGATAATGATGATGATGATATTAGTATTTTACCTGTGCACCAATTCCATATTCTCTGGAATCAACTGGCAAACCTAACTCTTCGTTTGCTTCAACTGTATCACGCCCAGCATCTTGCAAATTATAAGCGCGAAGCTTATGGCCTAAACCGATTCCTCTTCCCTCGTGACCACGTAGGTAAACCAAAATGCCTCGACCAGCGGCCTCAATCTGTTGCATTGCAAGAGCCAACTGGTTTCCACAGTCACATCTAGCTGAACCGAATATGTCACCTGTGAGGCATTCAGAGTGTACCCTCACAAGTACATCTTGCCCATCCCCAATATCACCCTGTTTTACGACATAAACCTCATTAAAATTTCATGCACAAAGACAAAAATAAACTATCTCTGACATAAAAACATTGGCCCCAACATTGCTGCTAGTAAAGTAATCTTTCCTACATATCCCAAAAAGACAACCAAAACCAAGTCTAGGTAGTAGATTTGTCAAATGGCAACTATCAGGGAAGAAACAACATAGGATGTATATATATATATTCATAAATTCGAGAAAATTCTCACCTTAACCATAGCAATATGCTCAATGCCATCTAAGATGGACTTATAACAATGGGCAGTGAAAGGACCCCACATGGTAGGTAGTCTTGCAGCAGAAGCATGCTCCACTAATTTATCTCGCTTCCTTCTATATCTGCAAAATGCACACATTCAAAGAATTATAAATATGGATCAAGAAAATACAATACAGAGCAGGATGAAAAGAAGCAGCAATCTTATGGTAAGATCTGAGACGGATACCATAAGATAAGCAATCGTGCAAAGGGCAAGATCAACGAGTCTAACCAAGATAAGCAAAATGACATTTTCCATTTGTCTCCACTTTATGAACTAAATAAGTTAAAAAACAACATGATTATTGTCAAAGAAGCCCATTGCAGGTTACTACTGAACTAGCACAGTAGGCATCATGCAAAACCATGGTTATTACCTGTGTATATAGAAGAATACTAAATAAATATGTCAAAATGCAATGTTGAGTGATTAAGTTAATAAACCACTACTAAGTTAGCCTCTATATTTCGGAAGCTATCAATAACAAAAAATGTCAATATCTATGCCATAAGGAAAAAGATGATAATATGATGGCCAACCTGATTAAATCAGCAATAGAAATAATCTTCAAGTTCTCATCCTTAACAAATTGTCTTAGCCTAGGTAATCTAGCCATGGAGCCATCATCATCTACGACCTCACACAAAACTCCAACAGGCTCTAACCCAGCAAGCTCTGCGAGATCGACAGAAGCTTCAGTATGTCCAGCTCTTTTCAGAACACCTCCATACCTGTATTTTAATGGAAATATGTGACCAGGGCGGTTAAAATCCTCAGGTTTAGAGTCCTTGGATGCAAGAGCCAATATTGTTGTGGCTCTGTCATGAGCTGAAACACCTGTAGTCGTACCATGTTTTGCATCCTGTAGAATTTATGAGGACAAATCCATTAATACCTCATTAGACCAGATTCCCAAGTCCTGCATTCTACATGGTTATTTTCTTTACTAGGAAAAAGATAAAGATTCAAAAACGACAATGATAGTTAAAACTTCACTCATATTATTTTCAAAAATATATTTCCTCAAAAAGTTTGCGAATTCTAGGCATATCGAAATATGCCATTAATCAAGTATGTGAACGGTTTTCTGCTGCATCCTAACTTTATAGCCCAAACAAATGTTAACCATAAAGGTTGTAACACTCAGCAGGTACCTAAAGAAAATACTGCCATAGGAGAAGTATTACATACCACTGAGATTGTGAATGCAGTAGACAGTTTCTCTTCATTATCCTTACTGTTTACCATCAAAGGAATACTTAATCTTTCCAGATCTTCCTCTTTCATGCTCACACAGACAATTCCAGTGCCATGCTTCACAAAGAAAGCCATAGCTTCTGGAGTAACCTTTGAAGCTGCCATTATCAAGTCTCCTTCATTTTCTCTATCTTCATCATCAACAACCAACACAATCTACACAAATGGATAGCGAAGCAAAGTCAATAAAATCAGAGAAGAAAAGTATCCATTTCTTATTCAAGAGCATCGGGTTTATCCAAAAACACATACCTTGCCTTTACGGATGTCTTCAAGGGCCTCTGGGATGGATGAGAAACCTTCAGTAGGCCAGTCCAAATCCAATTCATCATTTTCATGGGGAAAGCCAATAGTTGTAGGAGTAATATCTGCAGCAAGAGTTCCAAATTCTATTGAATCGGGTTGTATATTAATTCCACCAGAGATGCCATTGATAGGTGGATTGTTTAACACAACTTTAGCATGATCTGAACGAGAAAGGAGGTCTCCTTCATCAGATAACAGCACAGAACTAATTCTACCATTGCCCCTAATATGAACACTTGCTTTACTACTCCGCCTGATAGAGACAAAAGAACACCCATTACTGGGCACACTTCTAGAATGCAGTCCATTGAACAACTTCAAGCTCTTACCCACCCTGTGAAAAGAGAATGAAGGTTTTAGCTAGGCATTGAACAGAGGCAAAACATGAAAAGGTAATCAAACTATCAAACAAGTTAGCATTCACCTCTTCCCAAATACATTCTAATACAAATCCAACAAACAAAATAGTCTTTGATGCAAAAAAAGCTAAACATTCTCATACAAATATATTGGACAACAGCTGGAAAAAAAAAACTTCCACGAGGAAAGGCATACAAAATGCCCCCATTGAACAAGAACTGGAGATCATTCCTTATGCCAAATCATAACAATGATCAAAACTTTTAAAAAAATAAAAAATAAAATCCGACAGGACTAGGAGAATGTAGAGCTGGAAAAACCCCTTTGTAACAAAACCAAGAATTCTCCGTAAAATATCAATTAATTACAGTAAATAATGGCGGGAGCAAATAATTACAAAATTACGGAACCAAATTCTCAAATAAACCAAAAAGAAGAATTTCCCTAGTTCAGATATCAAACACAAGATCTACAAAACACAGCTGAATTGATATTAACAAGATTTTTTGCAAATCCCAAATAGCTAATTCATGCCGTAACAATGTGAAAACAACGATAACGGACTTTGAAAGTAGAAGATGAATTGAGAAAAACACATTTTCACAGAAGTTACATCAAAATTCAAAAGAAAACCCTCAAAAAACATAAAATTTCTTTGAATTCAGAGATGTCTTAACAGAATCCAAGATTTCAAGATACAAATTAGACAGAAAAAAAATGGAAATAGAGCTTACTCTTTGCCAGATAGAGTTGTTGAAGGACAAGAAAAGTTGAAAGAAGCCATTTTTTTTTTCACTATTCAAGAAAGGGAAGACAGGAAGATGAAAAGAATGGGTAAAAAGAAAGATTTTCAGCTGATTCTTAAAGAAGAGTTGTTGTTGCCTCTCCAGACAACGCCAGATAAACAGAGGAGAGGCTAATATATTTTTATAATGCAAGAAGAAAGAAGGACGAAAGGAGGAGAAAAATGATACACTTTAGGAAATGGATGCAGCGAAAGAATGCTTCGGCTACCCGCGGGTCATAAGCTTTACTACCGAATTTAGAGTTGTAAACGAACCGAGCTAAACCGAACATCAAAAATTTGAGCTCGTTCGATTAAGTATTCGAACACTGTTTGAGCTCGTTCGTTTAATAATTTGAGCCAAAACTTTTGTTCGAATTCGTTCGATTATTTGTTTATAAAGCTCGAATTTGAGCTCGAGTTCGCTCGTTTAACTTTCAAGCATATCCGAGCTCGAATTCGAGCTCGAGTTCGTTCGATTATTTGTTTATAAAGCTCAAGTTCGCGAACTATGACATTTTTTTTAAAAAAAAATTTATTTAAATAATATATATAAATTATAATAAAAAAAATTAATAATATGTTCGCAAATACTCGATTATGTTCGCGAACAGTGTTAAAATAAACTCAAAAATTAATCGAGTCTAAAAATTTGTTAGAGTTTGGTTCGATTAATAAACGAACGAGTTCGAACCGAACATAAACGAGCTCAAACGAGCTTTGTTCGCAAACAGCTCTACTACCGATGATGTTGTGTGACCTTTTTAAACAAATGTGATAGTCTTGAGTCTCCTCTTATGGAGACTTCCCGGATTAGTAGATATATTAGAGAAACTAAAAAAATAAAATAAAATAAAATATTTTTGTCTTAAATTCATGATGTCCTAAATCATAAACAAATTTGTTATTATTGAATTATGTTCACGTCGTTCCAATAAAATTTAACCAGAGACTTAATTTTAAATCCATGAGACTCATCGGAAGTACAATATGATTAGACTTTGTTTATATCAAATTATATTTTATTAAAATTATAAATAATAAATAAAAATGATGAACAACGATTCATTAATTATTGACCAAGTGGTGAAGTGTTCATCTCTTCGCCTAATGGTCTAGGAGTCTCTTCCTTAACCTTTTGGTTGAGGGTTCGAATCTCTCCCGACCATTAGTTTAGAAGTTTCTCTCTTACCTTCCGGCTTGTCAAGAGGTAAGTACCGGTATACCCGCACTGTTGGATCCGTCCGGACCGGAAGAGCATGAGATACCACCTCAAAAAAAAAATTATTGACCACGTGGTGGCAATCTTGATCAAATCCAATCAATTATTGTGGTCACCCTTGTTACATGACCTGCAGGTGACCCATCTATAATGAGTTCCGGAAAGTGAAAAAAAGGGGTCAGCCGGCGAACAATCGTTCAGAGCCAACCATAAAACAGAATTTCTTTTTCTTTTTCTTTTTTTTTTTTTAAAATTCTTTTGAAAATCGATTAATTGGGTGGAGCCCACAAGTTTGGGGTTTGGAATTGGATCCTACCCACTAACTTCCGATTCTCCCTTTCTTCTTCTTCATTCGTGAGTCTTCCATTTTTTTAAACGCATCAAAACTTTGACTTCCCTACGGTGATGCTGACCGTCATGCTGGTGGCCAGCAGCCGCGGTGGCGTGGCGGCTCTCCGCCCTTCCCCACTGCCCAAGAACCATTTTAAGCCTTAATTAAATTATTTTTTTTAACCAATATCCGGAACCATTACAACTCTAACTATTTAAAATTCGACTCAAGTTACGTCTACAAAATCAACTCTTATTCGAGAAAGTCATTATTTTGTCTCTTAAATGGCGCTCTGTTAACCACTTTTGGACCTCAATTAAATCAAAATCAATATTATTTTTTTTTAGAAATCATAATTTCTACTGTGTCTTGAACTCATGACTTACATATAAAACCAAACTATTCTCTACACATATATTTTTGATAATCGAGATCTTCAGAATATCTTACGAAATTTATCTTAAACACCGGGTGTCCTACTTATTTCGAAATTCTTTCTTATTCAAGGCTATTATAAATACAACATCATTTTGTTAAACAAATGTACGTGGAATTATTCTCTAGAAACCTTAGTCTTTTCAGTTTTCCTCCCTCTCGTTTGGGTCCGACTTAAGCATCGAATGGTGTAACTTAAGCATCGAAGGAGCTTTACGGAGAACAATCTCCGTTTTGACTTTTGTTTTTGACAAAAATGGTAGATTCTTGGGATTGAGACTAAGATGACTAGAGATTGGAGGGCACAACAATTACTTTATTATGTGTAAAAACAAATGACTTGAAAAATTAATTTAAAGAAATTAAAAGTGAATAAATACAATTTATCAGAAATGAAAATTTTAAAATAAATTCAAAAAATATATATATAAATAATAAGGATTAAACCTACCTATCAAAAAAAAAAAGGATTAAACTAAAAATGTTTTTCTTACAAATCACTCTTATTCAACAAATAATTTTGAACCCTTCTTGTAAAAATATGCATTTTTTTCCTCCATTTTATCCAAACCATTGAATTGACAATCAATATCAATTTTATTGACAATTATATATATTTGACAAAAGAGTTCTCTAAATATTTTTACTTTGACATTAATTTACACATATACATACATATATATATATATATATATATATATATATATATATATATATACACACTTAAATTTGTAAAACATGTTCTAAAATTTTTTATATTTAAAGCATGTTTTAATTTTGAATTTTTAAAGAATATAAGTAAGTTTTAACAAACAAATATAAGACGTTTTTAGCACGTCATTCTAACCAAAGTGAATTTTTTGAAGTTTGGAAAGAGATAACCACAGGACAGGTTGTCAAAGGATAAGGATGAGAGAGATAAGACAAGTCTCTTATTTCCTTTTTTTTAATGACCACGATAAAAACATTACTAAATTTATATGTAATAAATCTTATCTCATAAAATTATTTTTTTTTGGTAGGACTTCTATAGCTAATACCCATTATGGAAGCTAAATAATCCCAACTCTAAGTCAATTTTGAATCTTTAGAGTAGAATTGTGATACCATGTCTTATATAGAAAGTACAGTAAATGTGTAATAATATATAAGAATGAGTCTAAGTACTTAAAGTCGACTCGAGTATATCAAATAGTTGACCCTAAGTGCTGCTAGGCTCATAGTTGCAGTACGGGCTTACGGGTTTGAGTCATGACGACAATATTACCACATGATGAGACTATCAGCCTAAACAGTATTCACAACTACCTAAACTTATGAATCTTTAAAATTTGGAGTCAAAATTTACCTCTTGAAAAGACTTACTCGATTTAAACGAGAATTAGTTGAATGTTGTCCAGGACTCATCTAGACACCTCATGCCAAAAACAATTCTTGAAGACACTTGAAAGATTGACTACCAATAGTCTCTGCAAGAACAAACACCACCTTCAAACATGTGAAATCGAATCCTGTCCCTCACAATTATCACCCTATTCAATAGTTTTGATACTATTTTGATCCACAAATGGCAATCTACACAAGTACGGAGATTCTTTGTAATCACAATTTCAGTTCCAGGACTTGATCTTAAGATCCCATAAGCCAATGCCAACTTCTCACTGTGATAACTCAAGTTCTGTTCCTTTTCTTCCTCAGACACATCCATCATAACAAGCTCTGTTTCTGATACATACCCTTCTGCCCTGCTTCCATGGATCAATCCTTCCAACAATCTGTATATCAATTTAGAATCGGGGTGAGATTTATCACCAGAAGTGAACTGGTGAATTGTACCATTCGTTTCAACCCAACTTTTTCCACTGCTTTTGCGCAGTCCTTTATTTCTCATAATGCATCTAACTTTCTCAGCACTAAACCATTTCCTCTTGGAGCAATAAATGTTCGATAACAAGATATATTCCTCACTGCCCAGGTGTGACATTATCTCAACAGCAACTTCGCCCAACTCTGAATTTTTATGAGTTCTGCAGGCACTGAGTAATGTTCTCCATATAACGATATCAGGTTCCATCTTCATTTCCTTAATTAATGCACAGGCTTCTTCCAATTTCCCAGCTCTTCCCAATAGGTCCACCATTGCTCCATAGTGTTCCAGTTCTGGCTGAATCAAATAACAAGTTTTCATTAGATCAAAATACTTATGACCCTGTTCAACCAATCCGCAATGACTACATGCAGTTAAGATTCCTATGAATGTTACTGAATCAGGTGAGATATTTTCCACCTCCATTCTTGAGAATATTGTAATAGCATCAGAAGCAAGACCATGAATTGCTAAACCATTAATCATTGCATTCCATATGGAAACATCAGTGCGTGGGACAACAGTAAAAATCTCTTTTGCAATATCAACTTTTCCACATTTTGCATACATATCTATCAATGCAGCAGATAAAATGTAATTTAGTTCAATTTTTTTCTCAGTCATGACAAGGTGCACCCACTTAGCATGACCAAGAGCACCGAGTCTAGAACATGCAGCCATGGTAGATGCAAATGTAAATCCATCAGGCTCTATGTTTGTCCTCAGCATCTCTCTGAAATTATTCAATGCTTCCCAAGAAAGGGCATTTCTAACATAACCTCCTATGAGCAAGTTCCATGTTACCACATCTCGGACAGGCATATTGTAAAATATTTTCTTGGCAATTTCAATTTCTCCTATCTTCATGAAGCTTGAGATAATTGAATTTGCAGAGACAACATCAACATGGGGATAAGGAACTTCCTTGTGCAGTTTGTAAGCAAAACTATGACACTCACAAGATACATAAACAGAAATCAATAATGATAGAAGAGATGGACACAACCCGTAACCTTGTTTAACAATTATAGAGTGTACTGCAGTTGCTGCATTTATATCCAGGGAAACTTTGCATGCTTCCAGAATCTTTAGAAGTGTTGAATAGCCTGCCACAGGGAACAATACTTCAGAACTCCATGAGATCCATGCATGCCTAATCATGGTGAAAAAAGAAAAAGTTCTGTAACAGACATAAAATCAGACAAATGGCATCAATGTGTACCACAATGGCTGAATGAGAAAGGAAATATACAGATGGCTAAACAATTAGCAAAATAGAAGTGTCCTCCATATAACACAAGCACAGAGGTATAGAAAAAGAAGGAATTGCTGGGAATCAACATATAACAATTCTTTCCAATACACACCCCTAAACCCCTCAAAGAATCTAAAAGACAGCAATACCTAAAAAATCTGAATAGGGTCCATTTATTCACAAAAAACAGGAACAAAGAAATGCAACTATATATATGTATGTGTGTGTAGACATAGCAAGAAACCTTTCTGGAAATGATGAATTTCTGGTGTTGGAACAAAAACTCGTGGGTTTGAGGTTAATTCAGCTGCATAACTCAGGCGACGCAGAAGGAGAAATCTTGAGAACGTCGTACGTGAAGCAATAATTTTCTTCAATGTCCTCCCCATTCCACAAAGTAATTTGGTAATCCTAAGTATACAAAATTTCATGAGAAAAGGAATACAAAATTGCCGCACAAATAATCTGCGGACAGAACTAGTAAAACGTAGAAGCTCGAAAACGAAAACTTCCCCAACATACATCTCAATTAGTAGCGGCAGCTGCTTCAACTCAAAAAAATTAAAAAAATGATAGAACCAAATTCTCCAGTAAACAAAAAAGAAGAAATTCCTCCGATTGGTAAATGCAGCAGGTTTCAAATTAACAAAAATTTTCATATCCAAAAAGGGCAAATCGAAACGATACAAAGATAAATGACTTGAAAGTAAAAGAGTGAGTTGAGAGGAAAAAGAGATTCTCGTAAGATACAGATTCTTGCAATTTCCAATTCCATGATAGAAATTTGAGAAACATAGAACTTACTCTGTGCCGGATTCGGCGGTTGAATTGAACCATCGAGTTCAGTTCAATTCAATTTCGTTCCCTCTTACTCCCGCCTTCATTTTTTGCCTGTGTTTTGTGTTTAACAAAAATGCATTTTGCAGAAATAGATATAAGTCTCTTTTTTAACTTGAGAGTTGGTAAATGGATTCTTAATTCTTCTTCCAGGGCAGATGATCGAAGTTTCGAAGGTGGTTAGCATCATGTTAAAAGCTCTGATCTAGGCCCTAACCCTCGAGTAAGAGTTGAACTTTGCGAGCGCTCCGCAGGCTGAGTCGAAATTAGTCTCACCGAAAAGATGGGACACCGGACACATACAAAAAAAAAAAAATAATAATAACTCTCTTTTTTTGAATTAGATGTTGCTCAATGTACCATGATTATGTCCTCATTTTATCTTCAAAAAAGTTTTACTTATGACACTTCTTTTATTTATTTCTGTTCATATTATACGAAATGTTTTGAATGAATCTCAAATATAAATATAACGCTTTTATGCATTATATCTACATTTAAACCGAGCAAATTCCCATATAAATTTGCAAGGGGTATTGCACATTGCAGGTAGAGTTATAAATAAACCAAGTTGTTAGCGAACAAAACTCATTCAAATCCATTTGAGTTCGTTCGTTTATTAAACAAATCAAACTCAAACAATCTTTTAATTTCGATTAATTTTTCAACCTATTCAAACAGTAATCGAAAATTAAACAAATCAAACTCAAACTTTCGTTTAGTTTTCAAGCCTATTCGGTTCGACTCCACTCAGTTTATAGCTCTAATTGCGGGCTCCTTTTGATGGAAGTTCCTCAGTTTAGTTTCACTCTTCAAATTCTTAGACTTACAAATGCCAATGAAATAAGCAATATTCAAATGGAATCACTGTTGTCAGTAAGAAAATTCCATGATTAGGACACTTCCTAAACAAATCTTTAAACCTTTCCCAAACTTCATATAGTGATTCCTCATCAAGTTGTTGAAAAGAGGTAATCTCATTCCTCAGCTTTGCATTCTTCGTGGGAGGGAAGTATTTTGTCAGAAATTTCTCTGTCAGTTGTTGCCAAATAGTGATTGAGTCTACAGGTAAAGAATTAAGTCACAAGGGTCAGTCGTAACGCATCTGAAGAAACTCCAGGCAACTTGAAACCATTACTGATTTCCATTATATATTTGAGGTGCAGATAAGGATTTTCCGATGGCAAACCACTGAATTGTCCCACAGATTGCAGCATTTGGAACATTAGTGGTTTCAACTCAAACTGAGGAGCTTGAATTTCAGGTGGCCTTATACCAAAATTCAATTCTTGAAAAACAGGAGCAGCATACTGCCTGATAGCTTGATTCCAGTCATGAACTACAGGATTTTGTTCAACTCCTTGTTGCAACTGCTGATTCATAATTACTGGTTTTTCTAATTCAACTTGATCACTTGTGCTTGATTCTTCTAATTCAGCTTGTGCTTTTCTCCTTCTAAAAAACCTCTCTATCTCAGGTTCTTCTTCAGATAATATTTCACCTTTCTTCTTCTTCAATTTTTTACTCATACAAGCTGAGTTTATCTTGTAAAGACCAGCAAAGATCCAAGTGAATAACAATAAAGATGAACCACACAAAATTTACTAATAAGGTTAGACTTAACATTCAGGATGTTACTGATGCAGCAAGATACATTTACATGTCAACCAATGAAATGGATCAGAAGAAGCAGTGTCATAGTATATGATAAGAGGTAAGCTAGTGTTTCTGATATTTACAGGTCTATCAGCTTGACTAGAGAGTAAGGGATGATGTCCTATTACACGAGCAGGAGGTGGATGTCCCTGCAAGAGAATTATTAGTGAAGATAAGCATTCATGGTGGTAGTTTTACTATGGTCTGAATTATGTAAAACATTCTTGAAATAAAGAAGTAAAGAAATTACCTGAAATCCACAGGAAGGAGCAGAAAGAGAATTCTTTTAAGGTTAGAAACAGAAGGGATACTTTTACTGCATGCAAAAATGATGCCACTTTGTTTAACTTGTTAACCACACACTGAACCTTGTGTATTGTTCATGTCAGGGAATTCATTGACTATACCCAGTTTCCCAAGAATCAACTTTTCTTGCATGGTGTCTATTGCATAATTTGGTCAAGAATTACAGAGGCTCAGAAACAAAGAGAGTACCATGTAAGTTATCAGAATCGAAACATGTGGACAGTTCTAAAATGATTAGCCAACGAAAATAATAGTATGTAAGTATGCCATTATGACAATGCAGAGTGAGTTAAATAAGGTAACTAGGATACATTCTTGATCAGGGTTTTCTGCAAAATTTGAATGCAAGGCATTCCCAACACTGTCTACTATAGCAGAGGTTGTCATGGATGCTTCAACACACAAAATTGCAGTTATGGCATCTAACCGTGTTACTTCATTTCTATACATCAGCCTTGCATGTGCTGCATCATTACATGAAAATGCAACATGAAAAGAATCAAGTGTAGACAGTGTTGTGAGAAGAATCAAGCTAAACATGAAAATGCATGTAAGAGGGGTTTTGTACCTTGTGCAAGTCGTATCAAACTCTCCAGCATGCGTACAGTCGTCCTTGCTGTAATAGTAAAGCAATTAAGATGGAGTATTAAAAAAAACATTAACAGGAATTCAGAATTGTTTCATAATAAAAATTTGTAGCTCAAACCTGCATTTTGTATTGCGGATCTTCTTTGAAGTTGGTAGTAACTAGAAATAACCTTTTCAGCTTCCTTTGAGAGGACTGGTCTAAATTTTCTCTTCACATAGTGTATGTACCTGGAAGTCCAAAAAAATGCTACAAATTCACAGAATCCATGGAGAAGATAAACTTGATGAATTTATTGTCTGAAGAGTGATGTTTATGGCCAAAATCTTCCAAGATTGGGCAAATGAAATCGTCACCCTTTAATACATAATTCCAGTAGATTACTAATTCATAAATGGCCAATCCAGTGGAAGAGAGTCCTGTTCCAGTATGCCATGGGAAGGGCTAGGTGTACTGTAAAAATCATCTATTTTTATAGATTAAACCTAAGGATTCTAATCAAATATTGCAAATTTTGATTTTCAGAAAGAATTTTTGCAGACTACAGTAAGTCTGGCTGATCAGAACATTTTACCTTTTAAGCATGGTAAGTGGCCAGATACTAGACAGATCTTCATGATGGTTCCTGTTCTCCTTTTCTCCCTTGGTTCACAACAGAGAGAAGAGCTTTCAGATCCACTAAAGTTTTCTAGATCAAAATTAGACAATCATGCTCATCTAGCATGTATTACCTCTGCAAGGATGTGAGATGAAACAACTGCATCCCAATCAGGGTTTTTTGTGTCCAAGAGGACAAGAACTATATCAAATCTACTCAACAAGGGTCCTGAGAGCGTTGTGTTGACAGACAGAGCTAGCTTATGCTTAGAAATGACACTTTATAATGACGGAGAGGAACATGTAACAAAGAAATGCCTTAATAAAACTTCTTCAAAACTACAATGACTAATTGATGCCATTGGCAGACTGCTTTCATGCTACAAGATGCAAGAAATGTTATAGCAATAGTGCCTTAAGAAATGGAAAATCCAAGAAAGGATACATTCTTCAGGATCATACTGTCCCTTTGGATTTGTAGCGCCAAACACAATTGTCCTTGTACTCAGAGTTGTGACAAGACCAGCCTAAAAATATTAAAAAAAAAAATTGTTTACAGGCATGACTTCTAAATTCAGTTTCAAGACAAGAATCCATGTAATTACATCATGTTGCGTGTCTAAAATAAGCTGAAATTCAAATTTTCATTATTTATTTTGTTGTTGAAATGCTGAAGGTTCTTTTCTCTCTCTCTGTATATATATATGTTTGTAAGTTTACTGCAAAAAGTAAAATTTTATACATCAAATTACCTTGGCTACACTTATAGTTTGCTGTTCCATGGCCTCATGAATAGTTGCCCTGTCATGTCCCCTCATGCTAAATGCACAAAACGTAAAAATGAAAAAGAAACTCTCAAGCATTTGTGCCATAAGAAACACACATGGAAATCGATCTAATTGGATACCACTTGCTAACTAAATGGAAAAGAAAATTCTGAGCAGTAGAAGCTAGTCATGAATGCAACTGAGGAGATATCAAGATTCCTCTCAGAAGCTTCACCAGATGTCATGGATAAAGTATAAAGTTGGAAGTACAAAAGCACAAATAAGTACTATTTGTAAATGTAACAGTTGTTCTGAAGTTAAATACCACGGACTTCTACAGTGATCAAAACTCACAAAAGTTAAAATGAAGCATATTAATTAATAATTTACAGTAAATAACTAGTGAATATCCATCTTACTACCTGAAGAAAGGAGTAAGATTGATTAAACTTGGCAAAATCTTTACCTATCAAATTCATCTATGCAACAAAGTCCACCATCTGCTAATACAAGGGCACCAGCTTCTAACATCCATTCACCTGTAATACCTATGTGTAAGTGCGGAAAACAGGGGGACAAACAACATCTTGAACGTTCTTAGGTAGTAACTGAAGAGAAGTTTGTGAAAGAAACTTCAAACCAACCATAATATAGATCCAAGTCAGGCAATTGAAAAATTAAAAGAGCGAAGGTCCAACTACCTCCATCCTTGACTGCAGTAACAGTCAACCCAGCACTGGTACTTCCCAACCCAGTAGTAATCACAGCTCTGTTGCTCAATTTTGCAGCAAACTTCAGAAACTGAGATTTTCCTGTTCCTGACAGTTCAAATAGCTCATACTCTCAGTTGTTGCAATCTCCAAATTTGAAGAAAATTGAAACATTAAGCATTCTCTGAAAAACCACTACTTTTTTCATTATTTTTTCTTATAAGTCATATGTAACACCAAATTTCATTTAGTCATACATTCAGCACTAACTGGAAAGTCAGTGCAACTTGCACAGACAAGAAAAGAGCACAAAAATCTGGTAAAAAATGAAGAAGAGAACTACATAGATTGGAAGCGTGAGATGAACAAGTAGGTAACTACAATTTACCAGGATCGCCAACAAGAAGCAAATGAGATTCTCCTCGAATTTTTGCGCCTGAAGCATCAACATGCTGGACACCTCCAACAAGTGTCAATGCAACTGCATAATCGAATAAATTTAGCCAATTAATTATAAGCACTCCATGCTCTTCAACCAGAAAAACTCCCTGTATTTCTTTTGTTGCATGACCTAAACAACATACCCTGCCACTCCTTACTTAAACATTGAGTTTTCCGACATTTTCAATCAGTAAGATATGGACCCATGCAGGAAAGACAGTACCTGCAAGCTTCACAGTGAAGAGTCCAAACACCTGTGGGCATATACCACGCAGAATTGCATTTCTACCTGGGAAATTTTGAGGTGCATAGACAATAAAATTAGATCAGAAACTGCATACACTATTTATTATTGCATACAGGATGCTTACCTTTTAATGGAGCATTCTTAAAATCTGACCAGAATTTCTCAAATTTCATAATGACATCATCTGTGATATCTATTTCTGACTTAGCCGCATTCATTCTCCTGTAAATAGGAGAAACCAGCATAAAAAATATGCACAAGTTAAATCGCTTCATTTCATGGTCTCAAATGAGATTAACACTAACAACAATCCTTAATAACAGTCTTAAACATAAACAAAAAACTTCTGAGTTTGAGTTGGAGGAATAGCTGGAAAGTCTCTCAGCAGAACCATTTCTATACTTCGTGGCATTCTATTTGTCATCTGTAGTCCTTAAAATCAGATCATTAAGTATCCTGGGGAACGCCCAACAAATTCAACAAGAATACTCCTTAGTCATTAAAATCAGATCATTAAGTATCTTGATGCTCCTTAGTTTCTTGAATATGCACTTCGCACTGAGCAAAGCCCAACAAATTCAACAAGAATACTCAACCATTTCCAGCTAGTTTTTTGTTTATCATTCTAACCTTAAAAATATCATGCTTTACAAGAGAAACCATAACTATTCATCATGATCAACAAAGATGAAAAAAGTAATACAAAAGTATCTGAATGTAATCACAAGTTTGACAATATAAATCACACATACAACAAGTAATTTCACAACAATATGGTCCGAAATCAATTGAAGAATTAAGTTTAGTAAGATGATTTCCACAGACCAGTTACCTTACATGGTTTGCAACTAAAACAGGATCAAGGTCGCAGCGCACATCCTTAATATCTGAAGACCACTTTGCAGTGAGCACCCCAGTAACAATCACATCATCTGTAATTGGATTTACAAAGGTCAATTATGGGATCCACATAAAGCACCTGAACTTACGGAACACAAATATCTTTGAGGGCACATAATCAAAAGACAGTATGATCATATGTACATGTGCATATTTACAATGAAAAGACCAAAAGCAAAGATTGGACCTGAACAAGTCAGTATAGGTGAAACTTGAGGAAAATCCTACTAGTTATATTTCAGGATCACATTTATTCTACTTTGAATTTTATCTCAAATTTGTGAAGTGTAAACTAGAACAACTCCCAGCTAAGGGTTAACAAAGGATCTAGCATGTGCAGATATTGTATAGCAACTTCATTATAAGTAGCTAAAGTTATAGATTGTTGGAATGCAGCACCTCCAGCTTTCACCATATCCACAAGATCATCCTTCAAAATGACAGGAATTGAGCGAGGAATTGCTCCAACACCTAGCAGCTGAGTGCTCTCTTGGATTTTTATCTCCTGATAATCATGGCATATCTTGTTGTCTTCTATGAGATTGAAACGTGTGCTTTCACAAAACTTAGAGTTCTGTCACAGGATATAATGAGAATTGGATTCAAAAGAAATATTCCCAGAAAAAAAAGAAAACAATTACTTGCATGAAAGAATAGACATGAAGAGTCCAGAATTCTGGATTTCCCTGGCCATCTATAACAAAGATATAGAGTTGAATTTGTAGAATAGCTCAATAGAATAAAGAAGGAAAGAAGAACAAAGATATGTAAGATATAGCACAAGATGCAGGTGAAAGATCTCATGATTCCATTTATGTTGCATAATAAGCATCAAATTTGGTCCTAGATACATGAATTTTAATCAGAGATCTACACAGGTGGACAGAAAACAAACCTGTGAGGGACAAATAATTGGCTTGGGAATTGAATTTCTGTTTTCCACCTCTGGATAAACTTTGAACCTGCACATGAACACAATCTCAGCAACTGATGACCAAAAGAACTTATGTGGACTAGCTTATCAAGTAAATTTAGCGAAAAGAGTTTATTTTCAATGAATAGGAAAGGTAAAGCGTGTACAGAGATACTAATAAAAACCATAGGAGGTAAAGGAGGGGTACAAAGAAGTGACAACTTCAAACCAAAGGTCTCCTAAAAAGAAAGCAACATAACCAACAAAAGCCTAGTTTATAAGATCTTCCAAGACTCACTTAACTTATGTATACTCTACTGAGTTGAATTTTTAATATAACTTGGCAGTGGATTCTAAGAATTACCAAGCAAAATGAAATATTAACTGTACCTGTGTTTACATGTTCGACACTCGTATATCTTTTCCCCTTCAATCATCTTAACAGATCCAGACCTTATTACAGTCCCTTTAAGGGTGAGAAGAATACCACGGTGCTTCACTCTCACTCGTCCAATACTCGGAAAAGTTTCTGAACAATTTTTTTTTAAAAGAAAAAGAGAGCGATATTGTTAAAAGAATGATAAGACTATATAGAAAAAAAGAATAAAGAAAAAATGAGAAAAAGAAACCAACCAAGACATTCTAGAGGAGAACCACAGATGTTAACCCGGACATGAACACAATCCTTGACACTTGCATCGTCCCATTTCTTCAAATCCTCAAACATCACTTTCTACAATACTCCCACACAAAAGAACACTATTACCAACACTCAACCGAGTCCACAGACAGAGACAGAACATAAATGCAGACTTTACCTGAGCCCATATAGCAGCTTCATCAAAAAATTGCAAATAATCTGTGGGATGGTTGAATAGTAAGTGAGCAAGAGGAGGATTTTCATCCAGCAATTCTGCAAAACTATACAAGAAAGAGAATCAAACCCAATATTCAGCTTTTGAATCACTCAAAACAATAATTAGAGTATGAAAAGAAAAGGTGGGATTATATACTCAATCTGAAGAGGGTAGTGAAGGCGAGGGTCAGCAGAGAGAATAATAGACCGGAGCTGCTCTGAGTTATATTTTATCAAGAAACCTGCCATTTCTTTGATGTGTCCTCTGCTGTCCCCTGACATTTCTTCGCTCAGAGTTATACTAATAAACCCCAACTGTTAATTATCAGTCGCCTCCGGAGCTGGTGGCCGGCTTCCGGTATATATCAATTACCAATTACCTTAAAAATGGCGGGAGTTACTTACAATTTACAAACTGCGGAAACCAATTCTCATATAAAAAGAAAAGAAGAATTTCCCTCGTCCAGAAACTAAAGCGTCACTATTTGCAAAATGCAGTAGGTTTCAAATTAACAAGAATTTCCCATATCCCAAAAGGCGAATTGAGAGTAAAAGATGATTTGAAATCAAAAAGTACCCAACAAAAATACCATGAAAAACATAATTAAAGAACACAGATTCTCGCATTTGAGAAAGGGGGGAAATGAACGGCTAATTAGAAACCCAAATCCCAGACGAGAAATTAGAGGAAAAATTTAGCTTACTCCGAATTCTGAGAAGTAAAGATTTCAGCTAATTTCGAATGGGTTTTTGCCTCCCCGGACGACAGATGATTTGGGAAGGTGACTGCTTCACTATGATTCTACGAATTCAATCCCCTTCTGAACCCATGAATAACAAAATATGAGAATTTAAACCAAAATTTGAAAGTGAAAAATAGTAGAAAAGAATGAGAATTTGAATTTGTGCCTTCATTTAGTAAAATATTGGTCGATTAATCTCCCAATACAACTAGTACAAGTTCATGATATTCAATTACAAGAAATTATTTCCTTTTTTTTTTATGGGCCACAAGAAATTATTTCAAGCTTTATTTTGTTCATCTTTTTTTGAATCCTTAAAATTGTTTTGTAATTATGTTTTACATTCAGACAAATAGAATTAGGGACAAACTATTTTGATAAAATTATAAATTAACAACTTTAAATTCATTAGGACAATGTGATTATAGATATTGAAATATATACATACATACATATATATATATATATATAATATATATATATTATATGACAAACAAACAAAAACACTACAAACATTGTGGCCTTCGTAATTTCCGCTCTGTACTTGACAAATTCTCCTATCCCTCTTCATTTTGCCACACAAAAAACAAGAAAAAAAAGAAGAAGACAACTATGGAGAGTTTCGCCCTCCGCTCTCCATCCTTAGTCACCGGCGCCACCACCTCCTCCTCCTCCACGTCACGTATCTCCATCCATTATCTCCGATCAAGATCTCACATTTTCCCCAAACCCATCACCGCTCTTCGTCCCATTTCCTCAATCAAAGCATCTAAATTCTCCCTCCATAAGCCTTTCATCTTCTCCCCTCTTCCCACTAAACCATCTTATAAGAATCCATTGAAGTTCATCCCACTAGCCATCTCCTCCTCTGCCTCTTTACCGCCTAAAGAAGATGCGCCGGCACCTCTGCCAGCAATCCCACAGGGAGCAAAACTAATCCCGTTGATTATTTCTGTATCAGTTGGTCTAATTGTTAGATTTTTAGTACCCAAGCCGCTTGAAGTTACTCCTCAGGCATGGCAACTTTTCTCAATTTTCTTATCCACCATTGCTGGACTCGTTCTTGGTCCGTTACCAGTCGGAGCCTGGGCGTTTTTGGGGCTAACCACTGCAATTCTGACCCGGACGCTTACGTTTGCAACGGCTTTTAGTGCATTTACTAATGAAGTAATTTGGTTGATCGTCATTTCTTTCTTTTTCGCTCGTGGGTTTGTCAAGACTGGATTAGGGGATCGAATTGCAACTTATTTCGTAAAATGGTTAGGGAAAAGTACTTTAGGATTGTCTTATGGATTGACTTTGAGTGAGGCATTGATTGCTCCAGCCATGCCCAGCACTACCGCCAGAGCTGGTGGAGTTTTCTTGCCCATCATTAAGTCATTATCTCTCTCTGCTGGGAGTAAACCTGGTGATCCATCGGCTAAGAAACTCGGCTCTTATTTGGTCCAGTCGCAGTTTCAGGTTTGTATTTTCTTCTCGATCTATCAATTCCTAATTTCCTATATGGTACTTCTGAGCTTAGTTAATTTCTGTTAGAAATTAGAGAAATACATAAAAATGTAAATCAGTATGAACAGAGGAACCAGTGTAAAATATGTTAACTTCTTAGTAAAAATCATGCTTGTTTGTAACAAATATGATTATGGAAAGAATGAAAAAGGTGAGATTTTAGTGCTGAAAGTATATTTCTTTTGCTTCTGATATTTTTAGTTTAGTGTAAATTAGTGTTTTGAAACATTTACAAAAGAATTTTAGGATTTTGTGAATTCTGGCATCTGGAAAACAGTCTGATCTTTCATACTTGTACATGCGGAAGAAGATTTATTTTCATGTAATTTGTTTCATTTCATCTTTTGTAGTCCATTTGACTTATGCATTGCAGTGTTCTGATGAATGACAGTCTGCTGGTAACTCTAGTGCTCTTTTCCTGACTGCTGCAGCTCAAAACCTGCTTTGTCTTAAGCTAGCTGAGGAACTTGGGGTTGTAATTGCGAGCCCATGGATATCTTGGTTCAAGGCAGCTAGTTTACCTGCATTTGTTTCCCTTATTGTTACTCCACTAGTTTTGTACAAACTTTACCCCCCTGAAACCAAGGATACACCAGATGCGCCAGCAATGGCTGCAAAGAAGCTGGATCAAATGGGTCCGGTCACAAAGAACGAATGGGTGATGGTTGGCACTATGCTTCTTGCTGTCTCTTTGTGGGTCTTTGGGTAGGTATCTTAACATCTTATCTTGAATTACTCTTAGCTGAACCATTTCTCGATGACAGCATCATTTTCTTCTGAGTTTCATAATATAAAAAAGTTGTGAGTAATGTTTTATATTGTTACAAAATGCACTCAAAAGCTTTTGGGGTTGGATTTCTCACTGATACTTGATGCCGCATTTTATTTAATGTATAACTCTTTTATCAGGGACACTCTTGGTATTCCAAGTGTTGTGGCTGCTATGCTTGGTTTATCCATTCTCTTGTTATTGGGAGTACTTGATTGGGATGACTGCTTAAGTGAAAAATCAGCATGGGATACTTTGGCTTGGTTCGCCGTTCTGGTTGGTATGGCAGGTCAATTAACGAACCTTGGTATCGTAAGCTGGATGTCCAGCTGTGTAGCCAAACTGCTCCAGTCTCTATCATTGAGCTGGCCTGCTGCATTTGGTGTTCTTCAAGCTGCTTACTTCCTTATCCACTACTTATTCGCTAGTCAAACTGGTCATGTTGGAGCATTGTATTCAGCGTTTCTCGCTATGCATTTGGCAGCAGGGGTGCCAGGTGTAGTGGCAGCATTGGCTTTGGCATACAACACAAACTTATTTGGTGCTTTGACGCATTATAGCAGTGGCCAAGCTGCAGTATACTACGGAGGTTAGTGCATTTCTTAAGTTTTTCTTTTTTCCGTATATGACTTTCTTCTGTTACATATCTCATCCCCCCATAGTTTGACATCAGATTTATTTAGTTAACTATAGTCTTATTTGGTACTTTTTAAGGGAAAAAAGGCTCTATTTCGATCTGATAGTAGTTCAATCTACCATGTGTATGTCCTTATTTTACCTTCAAAATGGTTTTTACTGATCAAGAAAACCATTTTTTTCCTCTCTTTGGTGGCAGCTGGCTATGTGGATCTCCCTGATGTATTTAAGTTTGGCTTCATCATGGCCTTTATTAACGCTTTAATCTGGGGTGTTGTTGGCTCCTTTTGGTGGAAGTTCCTTGGTCTATATTGATTTTTGGATCCTAATGAAAGTAGAAATATATATATCTTTTTCAATGTTCGAATTGTCATAGGTTCCTTTTTTCTTGCTGCCAGCTACTTGTTTATGAAAGATCAGTAAATTGGTGCAGTGCCATTTTTGTTTGAACTCGTTGTTCATGTAAACTTCCCTTGAGAGCATTCTTGACTGGTTTAAAATCCTAATGATAAATTATTGGTACTTTGGATCAGTGAACTTCAATAGATTAGATCCTTTCAATCTAATATGAGGGGAAAAACATGCAAATTACCATTGTAAGTTTACTACTAAAACCAAAACAATCTAACAAATGACTGTCTATCCCAAATAAAGAGAATATCACACACCTTTAAAGTCAATAGAAAATCATTTTCATTAACCAATTATCAACATTATACAACAATATATATATATATATATTTATGCCAAAATTGTTGATCAAATGCAATGCACGGTATCAGGGAAAGTGCAAACTTAGGGGGTTTTACAAATGCTCATCTATGTTGTGGTTGAATCTTCTTCTTCTACACTAGTGTACTACGATAGGCATAGGTTTCTTACTGCTACAGATCATCCAAGGCCAAAAATTGATCTCTGTGGGCATGGAACCATGGCCAAAATGGTTAGAATATGGCATGAGTTTCACTTGAACTTGTATCTCGAAAGATGTCCTGCATTATCATCATCTGCTGCTAGCCCAGGCCTTTTGATGCTGGTTGCATAATCATCTAGATCATCATCAATATCATCAAAATTGCTACGGCTTGAAGAATGTCTCTTTAATCTCTCAAATATTTCATCAAGGGACTCCATTGATTCGCTTCTGGAGGTCTTAGTATCTTGTGTCTGCCGGAGAGGAATGAACTTGTTAACGTCAACATTAGACTTTAAGCTCTGAAGTCCTGTTTTGAATGATTCCCAAGCTGAGGTTACTATGGAAGAAGATGTTTCAATTTTTGTATCTTGGAGAGTTTGTGCATTCTCTGGAGAAGGTTTTTCATGAATGCTGTTGTCTTTAGAGCTCCGGTTTGTCTGTTGTCCTCTTAAGGCAGTGTACTTTCTTCCAATGCCTTCTCCAGCTGCTACCGACTCATGCAGTGGCTCAGCCTTCATAGCTTCTGAATCACTGATCTCTTCTTCATCCCTTGACGTCCTAGATGTGTTTGTTTCTGGGGAAACCTTTTCTCCATGTCAAAAACAAATGTTAGATGCAAATACCACAATTAAATTATGAACAACATTCTAAAATGACAAGGATTCGAAATTCTGTTATTCACATACCATGCGACTAGTGCTAGATTCAATATCCACGCTGAAACTTCTAGCCAATGGAATGACCAGTTCACCAACTTTATGACCTTGTTCAATCCAAGATCGTTCTGAAAGAAAAGATAATTTGATGAAACCAACTAACTACATTGCCATGCATCAGGACAAGAGAGATTACAGTCACTAACCTCGCTGCAAAATAATGATTCCAGATTGATCAAATCCATCTAAATCATCAGCTTCTTCTCTTAGGAAATTGAAAATTTTCCAGTTGCCAAAATATTTGACAAGCCGATCAAAGAAGTTGCTACCTATTAGTATGGTATATATAACCATGATAAGGGGATAAATTTTATTGAAGCCCTTTCCAAAGAAGGGAACAGCATCATCTATGTTCCCCATTCTCTGCCAAAAAAATAAAAAATAAAAAGTGGGCTGTAATCTTAAATAAAGTGGGCAAACAAATATACATTACACCCCCAAGAACCTACTTAAGAAGGAATGGAGAAAGCAAAGGAAATGCACTTACCTTCTCAAAGACAGTCTTTACACCATTGTCAAGTTGAATAAGGTTAAGGAAGTTATATGAAATTGGCGGTGCATACCGAGCTATCATCCTAAAGAATTTGAAACTGAATCAATAAGAAACATAAGGACAAAAGGTTTGTTTCAAATAAAAATTTGTTCTCAGACACAAAAGAAAGAGAGAACAAGGCTTGCAGAGAGTTACGAGCATATCATAAGCAAGCTGACTGAGCTTGTTTGCCTTGGAGTGAAGGAGTAAAATGTCAACATCCCAATTTGGAACAAGGAATAGTATGTGCAGACACACATGTACATCAATGGAACAAAAGCAGCAACCTGGAACACGATAATCAATAGGAGTAATGACATGCAGAGAGATCAATACGTGAAGAAGAAGCAGATGTTATATGTTTGGCACTTTGAAACTCTACCTGCACAAACACTTCTTTCTCCCCTACAGAGTTTATAAGAATGGAGAAAAGAGATAAGTTAACTCCTCTGGGAAGAATTGTTGCCTCCGCCAGAAGAATTGCAGCTGACATGAACCCCAAAATGACAGCCAAAACTTTTTGGAGCTGCTTTCTCAGCATACAACGCCAGATCAACTCTACAAAATTATTACTACATATTACTTTTGGACTATAAATGAAAGAAATCAAATAGGGCTGTTCAATTGTCATCTAAGAATCTATCTAGTTTCTCAAGAATTCTAACTATGTTCACCATGTTGTATAAATGAAATTTTCATATATACTAAGAAATTTGTGTATTGACAAATCTATCAAACAACTCAAAAAGTCTAAAATGTACCAATTACATCAAGAACAGACCCTAATTTGCCAGTTCTTTCAGACCTAAAGCTCGAAATGTATTTCCTGCAAAGAAAAAAGATTATGAATTGTAGACAAATGTTGTTATGTGGTGAAATAGAAACTTTTGTTCTGTTCTTTATGGAAGTGGAAAAAACAAACCATCCAGCTGCACTGTAGTGCTCATAATTCTTTATAGTGTCTTCCAGCTCCAGGGCTTCAATGACATGGTTCATATATTCACTGTATCACAGCAAGATATTTATTATTAGCCCATATGACATGGTAAACCAATATGTTTTCACAATATCGAAACTAGAACCACTGAAAGCAAAAGGAACAGATATTATACAAAATCTTTCAGGTCAACTTTTCCCAGTTTCGAAAAGAAATTAGACAAATAAAATAAACCCTAAGAGTACTAAAACCAAAGGACATAAACAAGACCTCAGGGAATTAAAATTCTGCTAAGTGAAAATTGTTGGATACACATGCATCTATATCATGAACATAATCAATCAATGATAAAAGTAGTCCTTAATAATTAGTACACTAGGTGCTTGCCTTTTATAACGGTAATACTGCTCTCGAGCTTTCTTAAGATGCCGTCTTAGTGATGCCATTGTTTTTTCATCAGTGTCATAGTCCATGTCATTTTCACCTAACCTTCCACCTTGAGGTTTAAATGAGGGATCTTCACTAAGCTGCATTGGATTATGAACTAAATTGTTTGTCATGTAACTAGTATAATAGGGGAAATATGAAGCAGAATCATTAGTAAGTGCCAAAGAAACTAAGCATAATTACCATCTGAGCCAACATTTTATCAATAACATTCATGTAGGGTCTCAAAGGATCACGTCTTGGCATCTGCTTCGATGTTGCTTGGGCGACCTAGCTTATTAAATAAGCAAGAAGTCAGAAAATGTATGTTATGTGCAAGAAGTTCCATCATAGGTAATTTTTCTGTTTTCTTCAGAATTTTAAGACTTCCAAGGATTCCACTAACCCAGTTTGATCATTTTCATGAGGTAGAAATTCAATTTAGGAGAGATTTTCTTGAATCACAGTTTTTGCATACATTCCTAAGTTATAGAATTTCTAGTCTTCTTTACATGGTTTATAGTCAAAATTTATCCATTTTTCTTATGTGTTTTAGATTCTAACAAAGAGAGGTGACAATCCTTTTTGAACTTCTCCAGTCAGCAAATCCCTATATAATATATATTTGTGCTGGTCTTTATCCATAAATGGTCTCAAAAAGATGCTTCCAGTGGAGTAAAAATTTTAACTAATATATTGAATGTATTAATTACTTCATAGAGAATGGGAAAATTTAAACAGCAGAAGTTCAAATAAAAGAACTTACAACAATAGCATTTGAAAATTTCTGATGAGCATCATCAAGTTTAACTGCCATTTTAGCCACCTTATGAGAAAGAACTTTCTGCCTAGTTGTCCAATCAGCATTTCTCCAAATACCTCTAGGAATTTCAATCAAACCAAAACCAAGAAGAAAAGCACCAGTTACTAGTCCAAATGTATTTGAGCAAGCCATGGCAAAACCAAGTATACTTCCTCCCCTGCATAAAGAATGCAAACAAACGAATAACTGATCAAAATCATATGACAAGAAATGCCTAAAAACAACACAATTAATTAGATTAATCAAAACTTTGATGGAAATAAACATTATAAAGTTTTCAAAGAATTAGGCCAATTGAATCAACAGCACAGTACAATATCCGCATTTGATAAATTTTACTTTGTTAAGAGTAAGGAGGAACAAACCAGTTTCTGTGTAAAAAGATGAGCAGTATAACCCCACAGAGTGCAATAGAACCAACACAAAAATAATGGACAAGGTTTACATGAGCACTGGTTTTCAATCTCTCAGCTACGGAAAAATCTCCTGCATCTTCATAACCCTGAAGTATAGGCACCACAGTCCTGCTCAGAGAAATAATTCCAAAATTGTCATCATAATTTTTCACAAGTCAAACATAGAAAAACTATGCAACTGACCATACCATGTAAGCAGGAAAGTACTCCAATAAGACCAGATCCAGAAGAAAGAAATTCCCCACTTGTCATGACTGGTAATTGCCTACAAAATGTAGATGAACCTATCATTTAAATTAATCAGAGTAAGCCAGCAATATCAAATCAGTGGCTGAACGGTTGAATCAGCTAATAGTTATCAAAATGCCAAATTCAAGGGGGTTTTGGGGTTATCGAAGATAGGAATATCTATATTTTGCATATTTACCTCAAATTTAAAATTAAACAAACAAAACTCTTAAGAACATGGATTTCTCGGTTCCAGGATAGACCTCTATAATAATAAATAATTCCGAGACAACCAAACCAATTAAGAAAGACAAACAAAAAATCACATATAATAATAACATCAATACAAATTACAAACAAACGGAAAAGGAAACATATATATACATATATAATATAAAAGAAAGCAAAAGCATACGGTCCAAATGTCAGCAGGCACGAGAATGATGATGGAGATAGAACAAAACCAGGCGTAACCGACGGTGAAGATGACATAGCGAGGAACATCAGGACCGGCGAAGTAATGTAGCGTCAGAGCCACCATTCCGGTGGTTAGAGGCAGCGATATCAAATAAAACACCCACATTGTAATATATATATATATATATATTGATGAATCAAAAAAATGGATAATAATGGCTGGATTCCAGGCCTTGATCACATACACCCTCCCAAGTTCTCAAAACCTTCTTCAATCTTCTTAAAAAAAAAAAAAAAGAGAATTAAAAGGAAAAATGGTGAATATGGGTACGTAGTTAGCTAGAATAGTGTGGGTTAGCTTCTCCAGTCCTTATTATATGGCAATGGCGTAAATCGAAAAAGGAAGAAAAAGCTACCCTTTTGATTTTTTTTTTTTTTTTTTTTTACGTGTAAGAATGAATGAATCCAAGTTTATATATATACGCGAGCGGTTAGAATGGAAACTAAACGTAGCCGTTGATACCTGCGGAACAAGCAACAACCTCATTTATTTTTTATTTTATTTTATTTTTTTTTTTGCCATTTGTTTATTTTATTTGTATAAAGTATATAAAAATGTGTACATAAATAAATTTATATATATATATATAAATGACTAAAAATACTCATTCTTCAATTCGAATATTTCTTCAAATACTTGTGAAATAAAGTGAAAGAACAAACTAATGTACATTTTAGTAGTAGAAAAAAAAAAAAAAAGTTTATGATATCTCGTCTCACGTCGAAATGATAAGTAAATGTGTAATGATATATAAGAATGAATGATCCAGACTGAATGACCATATAGTCAACTGTATCCTTTTTTGTGATAACATCAAGTAGTTGATTGAAATATTGTCAGACCTATAATTACAGCACATACATGCGGGTTCAGATCTTGACAAAGCTAGGAAGACATGAGTTGATGTTCTTTTACACAGTTACAAAGAGGACCAGGAAAAGTACCATTTGCGCGTTGTTCATTCCATTTCTCAACCTGCATGAAATGAATCGTGACCGTCAGTTACTTAAAAACATTATTTCTGAAAATGAAATTGAACTGTTCATCTATATATATATATTATATATAACTAAAATGTCTATGTATATCTTCAGTTTGGGGGAAAAGAAGACCCTTTGATGGCGGAAAAAAGGAAGTTAACAAAAAGTGAATCATAATTTCAGATGTACCCATTCTCCAGGACACAACGATCTATAATATTTTGCGAACTTTTGACCATTCAGGAGCGCCATCACCCTTTCCAGCTATTCACCTTCATTCATTTTAACCAAAAGTTAATCAATCAATCCACATATATATATATATATATATATATAGAGAGAGAGAGAGAGAGAGAGAAAAAAGTTTCTGAAAATAGACAAATGAAGGAAGGAAGGAAGAAAGAAAGACGAGTAAGTGGCAGTCTCTCTTCTCTTTTCAATTCATTTCGACGATATTTTGAGATTGGTTTTGGGTTATTGGCAAGATATGTCCTAATGTTTAGGTCAATTGATGCAGAGCATTACAGAGCAGCGGAAAAAAATTCATTAACAACTTTTTGAGCAAAAGTGAATTTTCGCTTCATATTGGAAAAGGTAACAGTAAAAAGGGAACATCGTCTTATACAGAATGCAGCAAAGTATAAGGTGCCTTTGAAAAATGAAAAATAACTAAAGAGAAAAAAAAAAAAAAAAAAAAAAAAAAAAAGACCATACATTCGAGTTTGACTAAGGCACTACAATGACTGACTCCAAAAACAAATAAGTAAAATAAAATATGTAATTCATTAGATATTATTAATTCACTGCTTCTCTTCCTCGTTCTTGGATGCCTCCTTGATTTCGTCTGCGCCATCATCCTATAAACATACAAAAACAATGTCTTGTTTATTAGACATGGACATGGAAATGAAACCAGAACATATTGAGGGGAAATAAATAAAATGAGAATTACCTGCATATCAGAAGTCCAAAGAGTCAAATTGTCACGCAAAAGTTGCATTATGAGAGTGCTATCTTTGTATGAGTCCTCTCCTAGAGTGTCCAACTCAGCTATGGCCTCATCAAATGCCTACAAAAGCACCAAAACATTAGACAATATGACCCCCAATGAAAGAGATGAATCATTTTTTACCAAAGAAAAAAAAAAAAAGGAAAGAAAAAGAAAGAAATGAATCAAGAAGTACAGCAGAAGTTTCCAAAGTAGTTCTGAGAAGAACTGTCCATCAGGTCAAACACAATTTTCACAAGCAACAGAGAACAAACAGGATAATTTATAATACTACCTATAGTTATGCAAAGGATCTACATCATACATAAATATGGCAGGTTGAGATGTGGAAATCATCGTTGAATGTTCATACAAAATAATTTTCTTAAACAGGCCTTGAGCACCACAGCGTGAGAAGTAAATATTGCATAATTTTTTTCCATGTCCAATCTAACAGCTTATCAGTTCAGATACACCTTCCACATGCAACAAAAAAAGGGAATGGATAATTTCTAGTACTGCTGCATATCAGATCTACTCCCTTGGCTTTCTTTTAATATAATCTTGGGAAAATTTCTACGTTCTTTTTAGTTATCATCTTAGGAAAACAGGGAAATTACTGACGGGTTTGGAAGTAAAGAAGTGGGAGAAATTTTAAAAATGGAAATTGCACATGATGATACAAATAGGATATGTCAGAAGAAGTAAAGCATTGAATAGTTTTCTTCAGCACACCATTATGAGTAACTCTGTCATATTGACTACCACAAAGAAGTAAATACTTCGTCAGAGTTATGCATAAAGATAACTAATGCTAACTCCCAAGAAAAGTTACAAGCATTTAATGTAGCATAATTCGGTCATGCATTTTTCTAACAACATAAAGCAAGTTTATCCATTTGCACTAAAAACTTATATTTTGGTAATTGTAGAAGTCAAGATCCTCCTCACAATATGATAAACTCTTTAAAGAAGTAAATTAGTGGCAGGAAGTAACCTTGCCAGAAACATGTCTAAAATAAGAGTTACAGTTTAACCAAAAAGAAATTAAATTGTAAAAGTTTAACGAAAATTAGTATCAAAAAGCTTGAAACATAGTTTCACCTGTTTTGCAAGACTGCATGCTCGGTCAGGAGAGTTGAGAATCTCATAGTAGAAAACGGAGAAGTTAAGAGCCAATCCAAGTCTAATTGGATGTGTTGGAGCCAGCTCGGTATTAGCTATATCCTGTAAAAATCAATTCAAATAAGGACAGAACAGGAAGATTTAGCACAGTCAACAGAAGCACTCAAAGAAAGAGAGTTAAATGAGGCCAACCATCTTTATAAAGTAAGAGAATACTAGAAGAAATGAAAAGAAAACGACAACAAAAAGCACCCTTGAAAATAGCACTACGCAGTACAGTGCAAAAGCTGCACTCCTGCAAGAAAAATCTTTTTGCATATTCCATGTAAAAGAAATGGTGAATATTTTTACATAAGCAGAGATTCCCAAATAAGGCATGCAAAGGACACGTTCAAAGAACAGATTAATTACTTTAGTATCTACAAGCTATATTCATGCTTCACAGTGGAGGTTTCATGAAATTCATCGAATGAGAGGAAACTAATCCTTAGAAATCCAGACGAAACCAACAAATGAAGGAAACCAGCCCTAATAATATCCAAACAAATTATTTCTACTTTTTCCTGTAATCATCGGTTCCATTAGATCCTCCTTCTTTACACAATTTCATGCTCATCTCAAAAAGCAGGAACACATATAAATTACTAGCGGTAATCAATCAAGCATAATCTCCCTCACATATCATGTAAATGGGTTGACAGTCAAAATTCTCACAAATAAATCGCTCGAGAGAACCAAAAAAGAAAAAAGGAAAACAAATTACATGATGAAATGTAAGGAAGTGTTATACCTGA
This sequence comes from Cynanchum wilfordii, assembly GCA_025388415.1. Taxonomy (NCBI): domain Eukaryota; kingdom Viridiplantae; phylum Streptophyta; class Magnoliopsida; order Gentianales; family Apocynaceae; genus Cynanchum; species Cynanchum wilfordii. Next base: position 560,142 of record JAHSUH010000363.1, on the reverse strand, counting down.
GCAGCCTTATAGGCATTGAGGGTATTCTCAGCAGCCTCTTTCCTCTCAGCACCAGTCTTAAACTCAGCCAAATACCTATGATAATCTCCCTTCATCTTCAAATAAAACACCTTAGAATCCCCAGTACCAGCAGATGGAATCAACTTAGCATCCAAAAGCTTCAAAATTCCATCACAAATAGAAGAAAGCTCCGCCTCGATCTTACCCCTATACTCCTTAATGGCATTGACATGGTCGACATTGCCGCGTGACTCCTCTTTCTGCTCAATCGACGATATAATCCTCCAGGATGCCCTTCTAGCACCGATCACATTCTTATAAGCCACAGATAAGAGGTTTCGCTCCTCCACGGTGAGTTCCTCCCCAACGACCGCGGCGGAAGAAACTTTCTCCATAAATTCCACCATCTCTTCGTAACGCTCGGCTTGCTCGGCAAGCTTGGCCATGTAAACGTTCTCCTCGCGTGCGGAAGCCATAGATGATCCGATTGATCAGAAAAACAAAAGTTTGAATTGAGATTTTTTCTGAGATCTGGTCTTTCAGAAATGAAGAAATTGAAAAAGAGAGAGAGAGAGAGAGAGAAAGAGGGAGAAAAAGAAGACAGCAATGCTAAATGTGAAAACAGCGATGCTCGCTGGAGACTGCCTTTCCTCTTTCCTATATATATTTATAGATATATATATATATAATTTTATTTTATTTTTTAATTCTTTTGTCGTGTTTTTCCACCGAGTAAAAGGTCAAAAACTGGTTCGGGAATTCTTGCTTTAACGTTAGAGCTCTCTTTGTAATAAATTTATTTTAATTTTTGACAAATTTTAAAGGTATTATTTTTTTTTAAAAAAAAAAAAGAAAATGCTTGTAATAAAAAAAGAAAAAAGAGTTGAGGAATTAAATTATTTATATTTTGACATATATTTTAATTGCAAAATATTCAAACTGTTATTCGGTCAACATCAATCATTTTCTTGCTGTTATTATTTTAAGGTTAAAAAAAAATAAATAAATGCATTTTGGCTTTTCAACTCCCAACAAGGCATTTTTCTCTTCTTTTTTTTTTTTTAATTCCCTTTTTAGTGCAAATTTTTAGGTCAATTTTCTACCTAGAAATGGATCAAGGATGGAAGAGGATTAGAAAATCAAAAGTGAGCCCGATCCAACTCGGCCCGGCCCATTACAATCCCTAGCAAAGATAAATAGGAGGTAAAAATAGTTCAAGGAGTTCAAGACTACTTATAAACGTTATATAAAAGTTAGTATGAAATTCTTGTAAATGGGATATTTGTAACACATAATTCAGTAAAAATTGAGATTAGTAACGTATCTTTATGCACACAATTCAAACAAAATTGAGATTAGGTTGAAAGAATAACTTCAAATATTGAATGATCTAACAAAATCTTGAATAGAAAAATTGATAAAAAACTTTAACTCGATAGGTCAAAGTAGCTACTGAACACTGGAAAAAGTTCACTAACATCAACCTTAATATTCTTTACCTAAGAATACTATTGAAGAATATTTGGTAAGACAATTCTATTATTCTTCTTCTTTTCTTCTAGCTTGATCAACAAACAAAATGGGAAATATGAAATAAAGATCCAATCAAATTCCCAAAATACTACAAACTAATCACTTACCTGCAATGATTCATTCATTCAACAGTATCAATCTTTTCTGCAGCAAGATTAGCAGCAGAAGCTGCATCTTTCAACCCGAGTTTTTCCAACTCGTTTGAGAATCCATCAAGCTCTGCAGCAGAAATTTTATATGGACTATGAGCAGTACTCGGGAAAGAACCATTTGTCACTTCTTTCTTGTACTCCAAAAGAGCTTTGTTGATAACCTCTCCTACATTTGCATACTGTTTACAGAACTTAGGCGTAACCTGCAACAAAAATTCGTCAACTGGAAGTTATTACTAGTTTATCGAAGAAGTAAGTTTGCATTCACGAACAATATGATAAATCATCATCAACCTTGGCATGATGTGGATGTTGCATCATCCCTAGAAGATCATGATAAACAAGAACCTGCAACAATGGACACGAAATTAATGGACAAGGAAAGGAAGAATGTGACAATTTGAAGTAAAACATCTTTCACAAGTTTAATAACATCAATTACATACAGTTACAGTTTCGGAAAAAGATCTTAGATTTGTCAATTACACATCAAGACTACAAAAACTGAACCATCAAGAAGAATCCTTTTTCTGAAGCAAGTTTGATCTAGGCTTCCGAGTTTTCCAAATGAAGAAAGATATCATACTAGAACAAAGGCATATTCTTTCAAGAATATGAACTACACCGTGAGAAGTGTAAGACACAAAAAAAGAGCCACATCCGACGAACCTGACCACTGCAAAAGGGACCAGCGCCGATGCCAATGGTGGGGATTTGAAGAGCTGATGTAGCTGCAGCAGCCACAGGTGCAGGAATACATTCCAGAACTACAGAGAAACACCCTGCTTCCTGCAATGCCATGGCAGTCTCCACAACCTGTTAAACAAAACAAAATCCAAGTCATGAAGCCGACGTGTAATAACACAAATAAAGTACCTATCCAAGATTAACTTGACTATGCAGTCAAAAAGGTAAGTACGGAATATATATATATATATATATATATATATATGATATACCTTAACAGCACTTGATACGTTTTTCCCTTGAGGTCTAAATCCTCCAAGAACACTAATGGCTTGAGGAGTAAGCCCAACATGCCCCATTACAGCAATCCCAGCTTCAACAATAGCTTTAGCAGCTGTAATTCTTGATGGTGCTCCACCTTCCAATTTAATTGCATCCATTCCTCCTTCCTTGAGAATCCTTACTGCTGTATCAACTGCCTGCTCACAATTCAAACTGCAACATCACCCACCATTGCACGTTCAACGCCTCAAATTCAATACACATTCACATCCATAGAAGATTATGAAGAAACATTGCCCCAAAAATAAGCTTTCAAAAGAAAACCAACACTAGAAGAACAATCTATATTGATAGATAACAATTTTAGGCAATTTTTAATACTCCATTGAAGCTTAAAACACTCATATTTAAATCATTAAATTTACTCAATTTAACTCGATTTAACAATTCACTCTGAACTAAAGGGAAACAAGAACAAGATAACTTCAGAAAATCAGATAAATTTGAGTATCACAAAACTTTACCAAATCACCCCTTTTTGTTCCTAATTTATATCTTGCCACCACTATCAAGCCTATAAATTTCCTTCTTCACACAATTCGAAAGCAAGAAAGGGGAATGAATGGAGTAAGAACAGAGGCCACAGAATTACAGGGGGGGGACCAAGTGAAAGTTACCTGATGAGAACTGGATTCATAGGTACCAAAAGGGAGGTCTCCAACAAGGAGTGGGCGAGTGGCGCCTCTAGCTACGGCACGACAATGAACAATCATTTCATCGAGAGTAATGGGCAAGGTGGTGTCATGGCCATGAACAACCATGGAAGCAGAGTCACCCACAAGACAAATATCAATCCCGGCTGTATCAAGATGAACTGATGCTGGATAATCATAAGCTGTAACCATTGTTATGGGTTCTCCCTTCCGATGCTTCTGGCGCAAATTGGCTAGCGTCACTCTCTGATTTGGATTCTGCGGTTTCGGCCCTCCATAAACAGTGTTCTCTGGAACATTGCTCATACATCTGAATCCCATCAGGGTTCCCTCGGAAAATGATTTTCTCTTCAGAACAGAGCCCACAGAAACTCTGATTGAACTTAAAGGTCCCATCTTTAGCTAAAATTCTTAAAGACTAATCAATTTTACTCTCTTTCTAAATGAATGCTTGAATATATATATCCCTTGGGGGCTTGGAAGTTGGTGGCGATGTATGAGGCTGCGCCGCCTAGAGAATTGGAGGTTGGAACGAGTTGGTCCTGGAGACAATGAATCTTTTGCATGCATTTATGGCTCCCACTGAAAAAGTTTTACGGATTTGCTGGAAGTTTTTTCCAAAAAGGAAAGGAAAGACCACCATATGTCTTTTTTTTTTTTTTTTGGTAAGCAAGACCGCCATATGTCATATGCGGCCAAAATGTACCATCAGCTTGGGTCCATTACATTTTCCCAAAATTTCAAAATTCTTGGTTATATCCTATGGTTTTCCACTAATCAAAATTTAGTCCAAATTACATTTCAACTTTTATTCGGAAAAATGTTTTATCATTACTCTTAAAAGGCACTCGTAATAAATGTCATTCAATCCAAATTGCCTAATTTTGATTCAGGCGGGTTGCTCTTATAAAATTCAACTCTTATTTAAAAAAAAGTCTTACAGAAGCTCACAGAGAATATCGAATCGATATCATATAGTATGACAAATTGGTATAAATAGTCTCCAAACTATAGAGGTTTAGTGACATTGGTCCAAATTTTTTTTATAGTTTCGTGGGATTGGTCCCCAAACTATAAAAAAATTGTGACATTAGTCTTTTCGTTAAAAATTCCGTTAAATCACCGATAAGTTTAAAAAAAAAAAAAAAAACTTCATGGGCATTTATGTCATTATATTATTTAAATATAAGACAAATTGGTATAAATAGTCCCCAAACTATAGACTTTTGGTGGCATTGGTCCTTCCGTTAAAAAAAAAATCTTACCCGACTCTGACAGAGGCTCACAAAAAATATCGAATCGATCTCATATAATATTCACAATGTATTTTCTTACCAAGTTAAAGGGTATACAATAACTCGATAGTTTGGGGGAGTTAGTAAGCGGACTCCTAATGCTTCCTCCAGGGCGTATGGTCGAGGGTTCGAATCCTCCCGGAGTGGTTAGCGTCATGTTAAAAGCTCTAAGTCGGACCATAACCTTCGAGTAAAAGTTAAACTTTACAATCGCTCCACAGGCTGAGTACAGATTAGTAAGGTATACAATGTATAGTTTGACTTTTGTCATGAGTTTATGTAATAGTTAAATTGGAGTCCTTGCCATACAAGAGTTAAAAGATGCAATTAGACCGAATTTGAAATTAATATATATATATATATATATATATATATATATATATATATATGTATATATATATATATATATATGTATGTATAATATATATTAACTTTCAATAGAATGCAAAAGAATACATCTTTCCACTTGTACATATCTGCTCTATCAAATTGAGACAAAAAGAGATTTTTCTATGGAAATCAAGAAAAATTGACATGGTGAAGAATGACTATCCTTTGATCTCAATTCTCATCCAGAAAAGGGTAAAAGTGGAAGAAAAGAAAATGTGTGCAAGAACTAAACCAGCATTCTAGCTGCAACCAATCCAGCAGCCAAAGCAGCTCCAAATATAGCATGTAACCTCACACAGTAATATTTTGCCATGAATATCTTTGATTTGTCCTATGAAAATTACAATAAAGAATCTGAGAATCAGGATCATATATTTCATGTATGCATATATATATATATCAGTTCTAAAGATCAGAACTGACCTGATGGTTTGCCTCTACATAGCTAACAACTAGTTTTCCTATGGGAATAGTTATGGCACAAAGGATCTGGAAAAAAAACAATGTCAGAACCAGAATATCGAAAGTAGATTCCTTTCAGAACATTAAGCAAGAAGCAAAAACAGAGATTAGGACATTATCCAAAACGAAGTTTCTCTACCTTAAAACAATGTGTTTTCTACTGATGTCGAGAAAAAACTTGTAAGACTTACAATGCATGTAAAAGGAAGAGTTCTGCTAAGACCAAGGACGAACAAAGTTGAATATAGAAGCATCACAGCCATTTTAACAACTTCTGAACCTGTTCTTGTACCGAGCCTAACCTGCACATAAAGAAAATGTCAATTGCCATATGTGTTAGTTAATTTGAGTCTTTTCTTTTTCTCTCTTTCTCATTCAGAGATATGAGAGTACATACCAGGGGGGACATTTTCCCAACAGCTTTATCTCCGTCTATCTGAAGTTTCCATCATCGAATTAGCAGAATATGTGTGTATATATGATTCTGTGAATATGTAGGTGGTGGGAAAGACACGGAAAATATTACCTGGTGAAAATGGCTGCAGAAGAGGATCAGGGATGTTGTGATCCCAACAAGAAGTGATGCAGAAAGGACTGTGCCAGTAATAGGTACGTCTCTGTCATCATACTCGAAAATCAATGCTTATATATAAAGAATATTTTGTATTTCAGTTACAGTATAAAGCTTAGAAATTAGAAGATTACTTTGTTTTACTATGAAGCAAATAAAAGGCAGTTGTAGCAAATGGGCCGAATGCTGCAAAACATAAGGGTTCTCCTAATCCATGGTAGCTCAACCTAAATGGTGGACACTGCACCAGAAAATAATTGCTAAGAAAACATACATGTTCTGTTTATATGTAGCAAAATTGAAATTCCAGCACCCGAATTGTTAGTAATTTCAAGGGCGATACGATAACTATATGGCATATGAAGAAAAGCTGTCACACCTGATAGATGTATCCACAAGTGACTGCAGCAAACAATAGTAAGATTGAACGTAAATTTCCAGCCTCTACAGATGCAAAAATAAGCCCTGACAAGCCAAGAACAAGTGATACACAAGCTGCAATGAAGGTTCCTGTTCGACTTCCATCAAAGAAGAGAAGAAAGGGGGGAAAAAAATCAGCTAATTATCAAGAAACCATTAACAGGTCTAATAATCAAGAAGAAAGTAAATGTTTATCAATAACATAATTCTGGGATGGAATTATATGAAATCCCGGATAACAGATTAGAGAGGACACCAAACAAAGAGAAAAAAGACTACTGAAAAAGATTAGAGAGAAAATAACATGAGAAATTGATAACTCTTACCTGCCAACTATGTTTACAACTGACTCTTTCTTGTTCTTATCTGCTCCTGTATCAGAATCATAGACGTCGTTGCTGCCATATTATGCATATAAGAAAGGTGCTGTAAAGCTGTCAGCTGATTATCCGAATAAATACTCATAAAGGAGAGAGATTCTGTGAGAGATTAAGATGTAGGAAATATAAGTAGTAGATAAACACAAAGAGAAACCATGAAAATGCATACATGTTGAAACATTATCCTTAAATCAAAACAAAAACCCTTTAGGAACATGCACATATTGCTGAATATTTTCTGTCCCTTGAGTGTTGATGATTTCAACCAGAGCTAGATATGCATATACATATATATATCTTATTTCCTCTGATCTCAATCAGACATCACTTTTAGTATAAGAATGGCACTGCTAGAATTCTAAGAGAAACTAATTAGGAACCACAAATACGTATTCCAAAGCATTAAGAATCTAACCTTAAGTTCAGCCAGGTTATGATAAGAACTGAAGAAGCCAAGAGAATGAAATAAAGTCTGGTGGAAAAAAGGCCTGTTTGCAAATAAGCAGCAGCAGCACCAACCTGATTACAGAATGAGATGGGAGGAAACAAGTTCAGCAAAAACAAGCAACGTAGAAAAGATTTTGACGAAGAACTGCTAATCCAGAATAAATCATGCATCAATGAACACAAGGAAACATGCTTACAGCTTCAAATGGCAAATGCACTAAACTATTGATTCATGCTTGAAGTTGCTGCATAAATGAGACTTACAGTTAATGGAACCAAGGCAACGGAATAAATAGGTAACTTTACTGCCCTCCAAATTAAAGTTGCTGTAGAAATATCATCTTCATTTTTCTCTTCATAAGCTGCAGCAGAACTGCTCTGCACAAAGATTCTCCAATGTTTACTTGCTTGTTTCACTTCTAGTTGCTTTATAAAGGTCTTCCGATAATTTTTTGGGCAATTCAAGGAACGTGATAGTATTACAGGACCTGAATCTGGGAATGTTGGAGAAATCCTGCATTAAGTAAAGTGTCAATCTTATGAGTACAGATCATACATTTCACAGAGGGAACTCAACATGATGCCATAGACTACAACATTAAATTGATGCAGTCATATGCAAAAAAGACTTAAATCTGTTTGTGATTCTGAGTGGAAAGATAGCGAAGGTGAAAAAGGAAGAAGAATCCTCAAACAAATTTCCCTTTTTTATTCAAGGGGTAGAACTCACTAATCACAAGATGAAGAATTCCAACAAGAAAACTTTTTGACACTTTTCTTGAATAATTCTTGAAAACCTCTGGATGAACTGAACTCTCAATTTCTACTTAGGCCAAACTGGTAAACTTAACTGAGTGATAATCTTGGCCTAATTTCTTTTTCTGTGAACAATAAGAAACTGTATTCACTATCCCAATAGGGATTCGAAACTCAGGACCAAAAGCTTTTCACTTTGATATCATATTAAATATATTCTCTTTAACACCCATAAACAATACTGCAAGTAGAATTATGGGAAGGAACAAAAAATCAAAAACTCATGCGCACAATATGTGGAAAGAAGTAACTTTCAAGAAACAATGGCAGAAGATCAACATGGAAAGTTCACATCCATTTATGTGAAGCCATAAAGAAGAGAAGGAAATGGAAAATCAAACAAGGATTTTAAGGTAAACTTATAACACTGCAAGGGAAAATTCGGAATTAAAAAAAAAAAAAAAAAAAAAAACTCACCTTGTTATCCTATTTCTATTTAGGATATGCTCAGTCAGGACATGGATACCAGAACCATAGTTTGAATTACAAAATGTGACCGCCATTTCGAAATACTTGAACAAGAGATTTCAAGAACTGGGTTTTTTTATTTCTTTCTTTTCTTTTTCTTTGAAATCATTAAACAAAACAAAAAAAGAAAAGGAAAATAAGAAAAATTAAGTACTTGAAGTATCTGAGAAGAACAAGGACGAATAATTCAAGAACTTATCAAACGCCCAAAGGGCAGCCCACCAAGACATATATATATATGATATATAATTGTGGTACTTATACTGGGATTATGATTCTACATCCTGGAAAGAAGTAAAATTTCCACAGAAAATGAAGAGGGAAAGGAAGGGAAGGGAAAAGAAATCAAAAGAGTGATCTTTGAAGTCGAGAAGACAATGAGCAACAACGTTATCCACAAAACAAAGAAATATGTGCACTCCGACCCAATGGTAAAAGACAAAAATCTATCTTGATAAGGACATGTTAGAATCCTTTTTCTCTATCAATAATAAACTATATTTTCATATTATTAATTTTTTTTTTTTTTTTTTTTGGAAGCTTTTTTATTGATATACTTGTTTAAAGAAAAAGTTACAATTTCAAAATATATAATTACTAAAAAATTAATTATACTCTTCATGCTTAATTTTATTTGGAAAAGAATAAAATAAAATTCTATGTCTTCAATGTTTGGAAAGTTCCAATCAAGAAATCGATACATTCAATAGATATGTTTTCTTGAGCCTATGAAGATTAGATTAGACACCCTCTTGTTATATATATATATATTTTTTGAGGTGGTATCCAGAATATATATATATATATAAAATTTATTTGTAATCTTTCTTACTAAAAGGAATATCATCTCGTGATTTATTGGGGATTATATTATTTTACAATTTCAAGAAGAAACAATTGGTATTCGATACTCCCTCAAGTTAGTCACGGGATTGAGTGAAAGAAAAGAGCCGTCAATGGATGGAATCTGCATATGTTACTCACTCCATTTGTGTCCTACCAAAAACGGGGGGGTGTGTGGAAAAGAAGAAAAAAAAGTGATCTTGAATCCTGAATTTCTTTTATTTGTGCATATTTTTGCCAAACAAGACAAGACAGTATACATGGGTTCTTCTCCATCTTTAGCAGTGGAACTGCAACAAGTTTGTCAAAATGTTGAAAATGTCAAACAAGAAAGACTTGATAATAACGTTGCATGTAATAAAAATGGCGTTTTCTTGACATGGAAAGACCTTTGGGTGACTGTCTCCGGTGGAAAAGAGGGTGGAAAATCAATTCTTCAGGGACTTACAGGCTATGCTTCTCCTGGTCATGTCTTAGCTATTATGGGTCCTTCTGGTTGTGGAAAATCTACCCTTCTTGATGCATTGTCTGGTAAAAACTATTTCTTTTTTCAAGATTTAATCTTTTTTTCCCCCGTTATTGTTCTTATTCTTGTTCGATGGCTATAGATGAACTGTTATCATAATGGGGTTTTTTTAACTTTAAATTTGAATCTTGGAGTTGATTGTAACCCTTCTGAGTCAAAGATAGAATTTTTAACTAAAAAAAGTACTATGATACGGGTAGCTTCTGTTCTTTAGGCCTCCAACTCTGCAGCTTTATATTTGCTATGTTTTGCAAAGTCTGTCTGCTGAGGGGAAACACAGCTTTTTGAGAAGAACTACCCCTTTTTTTCAATTTATATATATACATATATTTCAGGCTTACAAAAAAAAAAAAATATACATATATTTCAGGGAGGCTAGAGTCTGAAACAAAGGAAAGTGGAGAAATCCTAATTAATGGTCAGAGGCAACGGCTTGCAAATGGAACATCAGTATGATCTCCCTCTGTGTCTAAGAATGTTTTTGCGATTCCTTTATGAAATCTATGGATAAAAAACCTAACTCATAATTTGAAATGCAATGGAATTCTGATTTGATTGCCTTAAGAATCATTGTTTTTTAGGCTTATGTGACTCAAGATGACATCTTGACATGGACGTTAACTGTTCGAGAAATTGTGTACTACTCAGCTCAGCTCCAGTTGCCAAAATCAATGTCAATGACAGATAAAAAAGAGAGAGCAGAGAGAACAATAAGGGATATGGGATTACATAATTGCATCGATACCAGAATCGGGGGATGGGGCAGAAAAGGCTTGAGCAGTGGGGAAATGAGAAGAGTTAGCATTTGCTTAGAAATTTTAACTCGACCTAAGCTTCTATTTCTTGATGAGCCCACAAGTGGACTTGACAGTGCTGCTTCGTACCATGTCGTGAAACAAATCGTTAACCTTGCTAGACAATATGGCATGACAGTAGTGGCAGCCTTGCATCAGCCAAGCAGTGAAGTGTTCAAGCTACTTGACAATCTTTGCCTCCTTTCTTTAGGCAGGACCATGTACTTTGGACCTCCTTATGCAGCAAATCAGGTGAGTGTGTGCACGAACACGAGCTCTCTAATCGTATTGACATAGTTATGTGATGTTTGTAGTGTACTTGTTTGATGTTGAATCAATTCTGTTTCAATCAATTTAGTTCTTTGAAGCGAGTGGTTTTGCTTGTCCTACACTCCAAAATCCGGCTGATCACTATCTAAATATCATAAACACAGACTTCAATGAGGTTAGATTTGTCATTCATTTTGAAGTGATCTTGAAAAAAAAGAAGAAAAAGAAGAAAAAAAAGTGATCTTGAATCCTGAATTTCTTTTATTTGTGCATATTTTTGCCAAACAAGACAAGACAGTATACATGGGTTCTTCTCCATCTTTAGCAGTGGAACTGCAACAAGTTTGTCAAAATGTTGAAAATGTCAAACAAGAAAGACTTGATAATAACGTTGCATGTAATAAAAATGGCGTTTTCTTGACATGGAAAGACCTTTGGGTGACTGTCTCCGGTGGAAAAGAGGGTGGAAAATCAATTCTTCAGGGACTTACAGGCTATGCTTCTCCTGGTCATGTCTTAGCTATTATGGGTCCTTCTGGTTGTGGAAAATCTACCCTTCTTGATGCATTGTCTGGTAAAAACTATTTCTTTTTTCAAGATTTAATCTTTTTTTCCCCCGTTATTGTTCTTATTCTTGTTCGATGGCTATAGATGAACTGTTATCATAATGGGGTTTTTTTAACTTTAAATTTGAATCTTGGAGTTGATTGTAACCCTTCTGAGTCAAAGATAGAATTTTTAACTAAAAAAAGTACTATGATACGGGTAGCTTCTGTTCTTTAGGCCTCCAACTCTGCAGCTTTATATTTGCTATGTTTTGCAAAGTCTGTCTGCTGAGGGGAAACACAGCTTTTTGAGAAGAACTACCCCTTTTTTTTCAATTTATATATATACATATATTTCAGGCTTACAAAAAAAAAAAAAATATACATATATTTCAGGGAGGCTAGAGTCTGAAACAAAGGAAAGTGGAGAAATCCTAATTAATGGTCAGAGGCAACGGCTTGCAAATGGAACATCAGTATGATCTCCCTCTGTGTCTAAGAATGTTTTTGCGATTCCTTTATGAAATCTATGGATAAAAAACCTAACTCATAATTTGAAATGCAATGGAATTCTGATTTGATTGCCTTAAGAATCATTGTTTTTTAGGCTTATGTGACTCAAGATGACATCTTGACATGGACGTTAACTGTTCGAGAAATTGTGTACTACTCAGCTCAGCTCCAGTTGCCAAAATCAATGTCAATGACAGATAAAAAAGAGAGAGCAGAGAGAACAATAAGGGATATGGGATTACATAATTGCATCGATACCAGAATCGGGGGATGGGGCAGAAAAGGCTTGAGCAGTGGGGAAATGAGAAGAGTTAGCATTTGCTTAGAAATTTTAACTCGACCTAAGCTTCTATTTCTTGATGAGCCCACAAGTGGACTTGACAGTGCTGCTTCGTACCATGTCGTGAAACAAATCGTTAACCTTGCTAGACAATATGGCATGACAGTAGTGGCAGCCTTGCATCAGCCAAGCAGTGAAGTGTTCAAGCTACTTGACAATCTTTGCCTCCTTTCTTTAGGCAGGACCATGTACTTTGGACCTCCTTATGCAGCAAATCAGGTGAGTGTGTGCACGAACACGAGCTCTCTAATCGTATTGACATAGTTATGTGATGTTTGTAGTGTACTTGTTTGATGTTGAATCAATTCTGTTTCAATCAATTTAGTTCTTTGAAGCGAGTGGTTTTGCTTGTCCTACACTCCAAAATCCGGCTGATCACTATCTAAATATCATAAACACAGACTTCAATGAGGTTAGATTTGTCATTCATTTTGAAGTGATCTTGAAAAAAAAAAGGAAAAAAAGAAAAAAAAAAAGTGATCTTGAATCCTGAATTTCTTTTATTTGTGCATATTTTTGCCAAACAAGACAAGACAGTATACATGGGTTCTTCTCCATCTTTAGCAGTGGAACTGCAACAAGTTTGTCAAAATGTTGAAAATGTCAAACAAGAAAGACTTGATAATAACGTTGCATGTAATAAAAATGGCGTTTTCTTGACATGGAAAGACCTTTGGGTGACTGTCTCCGGTGGAAAAGAGGGTGGAAAATCAATTCTTCAGGGACTTACAGGCTATGCTTCTCCTGGTCATGTCTTAGCTATTATGGGTCCTTCTGGTTGTGGAAAATCTACCCTTCTTGATGCATTGTCTGGTAAAAACTATTTCTTTTTTCAAGATTTAATCTTTTTTTCCCCCGTTATTGTTCTTATTCTTGTTCGATGGCTATAGATGAACTGTTATCATAATGGGGTTTTTTTAACTTTAAATTTGAATCTTGGAGTTGATTGTAACCCTTCTGAGTCAAAGATAGAATTTTTAACTAAAAAAAGTACTATGATACGGGTAGCTTCTGTTCTTTAGGCCTCCAACTCTGCAGCTTTATATTTGCTATGTTTTGCAAAGTCTGTCTGCTGAGGGGAAACACAGCTTTTTGAGAAGAACTACCCCTTTTTTTCAATTTATATATATACATATATTTCAGGCTTACAAAAAAAAAAAAATATACATATATTTCAGGGAGGCTAGAGTCTGAAACAAAGGAAAGTGGAGAAATCCTAATTAATGGTCAGAGGCAACGGCTTGCAAATGGAACATCAGTATGATCTCCCTCTGTGTCTAAGAATGTTTTTGCGATTCCTTTATGAAATCTATGGATAAAAAACCTAACTCATAATTTGAAATGCAATGGAATTCTGATTTGATTGCCTTAAGAATCATTGTTTTTTAGGCTTATGTGACTCAAGATGACATCTTGACATGGACGTTAACTGTTCGAGAAATTGTGTACTACTCAGCTCAGCTCCAGTTGCCAAAATCAATGTCAATGACAGATAAAAAAGAGAGAGCAGAGAGAACAATAAGGGATATGGGATTACATAATTGCATCGATACCAGAATCGGGGGATGGGGCAGAAAAGGCTTGAGCAGTGGGGAAATGAGAAGAGTTAGCATTTGCTTAGAAATTTTAACTCGACCTAAGCTTCTATTTCTTGATGAGCCCACAAGTGGACTTGACAGTGCTGCTTCGTACCATGTCGTGAAACAAATCGTTAACCTTGCTAGACAATATGGCATGACAGTAGTGGCAGCCTTGCATCAGCCAAGCAGTGAAGTGTTCAAGCTACTTGACAATCTTTGCCTCCTTTCTTTAGGCAGGACCATGTACTTTGGACCTCCTTATGCAGCAAATCAGGTGAGTGTGTGCACGAACACGAGCTCTCTAATCGTATTGACATAGTTATGTGATGTTTGTAGTGTACTTGTTTGATGTTGAATCAATTCTGTTTCAATCAATTTAGTTCTTTGAAGCGAGTGGTTTTGCTTGTCCTACACTCCAAAATCCGGCTGATCACTATCTAAATATCATAAACACAGACTTCAATGAGGTTAGATTTGTCATTCATTTTGAAGTTCTTTATCAATTCTAGTTAAATCTTGTGCAAATTCAAACTAAAGAAACTATGTTTCTAGGATCTTGAATCTGGTATTATTGGTACTAAAACAAACAGCCAGGCAACAATCGATATGCTTGCAGAATCTTATAGATCATCTGATATTTGGAAAGAGATCCTAAGACAAGTATCAGAGATATCAAGACAAGTAAGACACCAACAAAAAAAAAAAAGAAAAAATCTCAGAGGATCGATACAGCAAGATTATTAAAATAAGTAGTTTAACAAATGATGCAACTCCTTCATTGCAGGAAATTGTTGGCATGACGACAAAGGAGGAGGGCAGCCGTGGTTGTTTCTTTCTGCAGTGTTGTGTTCTCACACGAAGGTCGTTTATAAACATGTATCGTGACATGGGATACTACTGGTTACGCCTTGCTATATATATTGCATTAGGTTTTGGTTTAGGCACTGTGTTTTACAGTATTGGAAACTCCTACAGCTCCATCAATGTAAGAGTTCGATTCTACTATTATTGATTTATTTTCTTGGTGGTTCTTGAATCTTGCTATTCAATATTTGACACTAATCTGAGAAAATCCTGCATATATATATATATATATTTTTTCTTCAGGCTAGAGGTTCTATGCTCATGTTTGTATCATCATTGTTAACCATCATGGCGATTGGAGGTTTCCCTTCATTTATAGAGGAAATGAAGGTAAGTATTCTCCATCCATTCTTATCACATTGGGGAATAATCGAAGTGACATTTATTGATATTTTTCTCTCGATACCTTTTACTACTGATACTTGTTAACTCTTTTGTATCGAAGAAAAGTAAAGTTAAAGGATATATTACTACTGATACCAGGTTTTTCGACGTGAAAGACTAAATGGTCATTATGGGGTTACAGCATTCATCTTGAGCAACACAATCTCTTCAATACCATTCTTGACACTCATCTCAGTGATCCCTGGAACAATTAGCTATTATCTTGCAGGGCTACATCAGGGAAGTGGAAGATTTTCATATTTCAGTATGGTACTTTTTGCTAGCATTATGTTAGTTGAAAGTCTTATGATGATTGTAGCAAGTTTAGTACCAAATTTCCTCATGGGACTTGTCACTGGTGCTGGAATTCAAGGACTAATGATGTTAAGTGCAGGTTTTTTTCGATTACCGGATGATCTACCAATGGTGTTCTGGAGATATCCATTGTATTATGTTTCTTTCCATAAGTATGTTTATCAAGGTCTGTACAAGAATGAGTTTGAAGGGCTGAGATTTCCCAGCAACAACGCTCGATTTTCGTCATTCGAGAGAACCTTCTCCTGCTCCTTTGATTGATGGTGAAACTATATTGAGGGATTTCTGGCAAATAGAGATGGGTTATTCTAAGTGGATTGATCTTGCTATCTTGTTTGGAATGGTGATTTTGTACAGACTGGTTTTCTTTTGTATTATCAAGAATGGAGAAAGATCTAATTCTGTAATTGTGAAAACCAAAACCACATTGTTTGGCTTTTGCAGAAGAAATTAAAGAAACAATCTTTTCCAGAATGGAATTTGATCTATGTTTTTGTTGATTATGTACTTGCAACTTCTGCATGTATTCACACATTCGGACTAATGTTCGAGTCGGGTATGTCCCTAGTTTTAAAACAATTATATATATGCGTGCAAATTCGAATCTATAACTTTAGTTAAGCTAAGATAATATCATACTATTTCACGCATGTTTGACTTTCTATTCATTATTTTATATAAGATTCGAACTTTCAGTTTTACTGAAGATATCATTGTACTATTTCACTCTTTTCTGCTCATTATTACTATATAGAGTTCGAATATGCAATCTCATTCAAGTTAAGACAGTATTCATATTATCTCACTCGTGGTTGAGTTTCTACTCATTATTTTTATATAAGGTTCGAATCTACAAGTTTACTTAAGATAGCATCATATTATTTCACTCGTGTAATAGTTTAGTTTATACTTATTATTGCTATATAGAGTTTGAATATGCAATCTCATTCAATCTAAGATAATATCATATCATATTATCTCACTCGTGTTTGAGTTTCTACTCATTATTCTTATATAGGATTCGAATCTACAAGCTTACTTAAGCTAAGACAATATCACATTATCTCACTCGTATTTGAGTTTCTACTTCTTATTTTTATATAGAATTCGAGTCTGCAATCTCTCTTAAGCTTAGACAAAGCATCATACTATCTTATCCGTGTTTGAATTTCTACTTATTAATTTAATATTTTTTAAGGAAAATTGACAATTTACGTCTTAAGTTATATAATATTTGTAATTTCATCCAATTTTAAAAAAATTTTAGTAATTTTTATCATTTTATCAATTTTATTGACGGTTTTTTGTATTTTCTTATAAGCAAAGGGAGTGATTGACAAAATTCGACCTAAAATCGTGGCAGTAGTATTTATTACAAAGTGACAATTTTAAGTTAGGTAGGGGAAAAGGAAGTTCTTCATGACAGTTCCTCGTAAAAACACGATTCTTGGAAATTTCAACCATTAAATTTGCTCGATCCAATGTATGTGAAATTAATGAAATTGACACTATTTCATAAATATAAATATATATATATATATATATAAAATATGAAAAAAAAAGAAAAAAACACACACGTAAACTCATATATAAACATATGTTTGGATATTTTGAAGATGTGGTGTGTATAAAATATGAGTGAATTTAGCCAATAATTGTTGAGAAAAAAAAAAAAAAAAAAAAAAAAAATACTAGTCAACGGAATAAACATCAAATTTTTTATTATTATAACATTTCGCGGGTACAAACCATTAATTTTATATATATATATATATAGATTTTTCGAGATAATATTGATGTGACCTCCAATCTTCAGTCATCTTAATCTTGATCATCAGAATCTTCATTCATGTAAGAAACAAAGCTAAAACGGAAATTTTTTCGTAAAACCCCTCTAATACTTAAGTCAAAAAAAAAACGAGAGTGATATCACTTTAACTTTCATATGATTATTGATCAAAATGTTTTTTTTTTTTTTTCAAAACTGTATCAATGATTCAATTTTTAAAACAGGAGTAAAACAATTATTGCATTTTGAATGTAATATAAATATATCGCATTTTTTATATATAGGTTAAAATTCTATAATCATTTATAAGACACATTTATACTATATAAATAGAAGAATATTTATTTTTGTGTATAAATAAAAATAACTTATATATAATATATAACATATATATATATATATATATATTTATTTTTTTTTGAAACCAAAAGAAAACAAATGACATTAAAATTGGGAAAAGAAAACATACAACCAATCGATCAGAAAACCAAAAAAAGAGATTAAGAGGAGTCCGATACCAAAGTAGTATCAGATGATGAATATATATCTAATTTTGATATAAATACTACAAAAAATGGATTCAAAATGATCATGGGCTGCATTAAAAAATTTGACTCAAAAGTGAATATGGGCCGATAGAACCTTTGATACACACAAGAAGCCCATGAGTCCAAAAAAACCCTCCCTTCCAAACTCTACTCTCTCCCTGTCTTTCCACGCAGAGAAGAGATGGCACCAGAGACCAAACACGCAGAGTCCGGAAGCAGCTGGAGGAGATACAACAATCGCAGGCCCTGGGAGCCGGAGAGAGCGCGAGCGGCAACAAGACCGAGAACACAAAGTAGTACACAAAGGAAAGCAGAAGAGCACGAACCATCTGCATCATCATCAACACCATCGGCATCATCATCAACACCATCGGCATCATCATCAACATCATCATCATCGGCGGGGGCAGACAGGGGCGACGGCCATGGCGCAGACACCGAGCAAGCCCGGAAATTTTGGGAGAGAAACTCCGCCAATTGCGGAGAGTTGTCTACCTCGTTGGTAGAGAGAGAATTTTTTTATATATAACATATATAACAGATGCATTTTTTATATATGCAAAAAAAATTAGAAGAATTTAATCGTTAATTTTTTTTTTTTTTTAACTTTTTTATTATTATAACATAAAGTCTTACATTACTCGTCTAGAAATTTTTGAGTTGTTATTAAATACGGATTTAAAGCCTTTATTTAATGACACATTCTAAACAATATCACTAAGCTGCTCGCGATGGGAGGGTATGTGAGATAACTGGTACATACCCACTAAGGGCATTGGTGATATACAACACCGCATATTATTAATGTATAATTGTCCATACACAATATGCCTTAAATACTCAGTTCAAGTTCAAGCTTGACTGAGTTAACATAAAATTAGCAAGATCTGTTAGTGATTAGAACGTGAGATAATTCTCAACTGGCCGTTACAGAAATCTATCCCACATTGTCAATTCACCATCTATAAAAGGTTGTCCGATCAACACAGAAAATGTAACTTTCTTTCTTAATTTGCTTTTTGGCTTTTATATTTGAATTATTTATTGACTTAAGTATCGGAGCTTTTCCGAGAGGAATCCTCCCTCCTATTCTTGCAAGGTAAAAGTGTCTTGATTTAGCGGAAGAGTTCCTCGGGAATTAACGAGGGTCATTCAGCTACATCAATAACATTGATGCATCTTTTTAATCTTTTAATTATCTACATAT
This sequence comes from Cynanchum wilfordii, assembly GCA_025388415.1. Lineage (NCBI taxonomy): Eukaryota > Viridiplantae > Streptophyta > Magnoliopsida > Gentianales > Apocynaceae > Cynanchum > Cynanchum wilfordii. The sequence goes on along the minus strand of JAHSUH010000363.1, from coordinate 541,008 downwards.
TTTAGATAACAATAAGATATTTGTAAAAATTTTTAATTTCAAAATAATTTAATTATTATAAATAGTTTAATTAACGATGATATTGTCCTGGCTTATAGGCCCAATGATATCGGGCATTGAAGTGAATACGGGTTTAAAAATACATTTATTAAGTAAATAGTTACAAGATCTATACTCAATCAATATCGGGGTGATATGAAATTATAAATCAGTACATGTTACAATAATCTATTTTTTTGGATAATAATCATAAAGACCACTTATAAAAATTTAAAAAAAAAAAATCATAATGTCAATTCAGAGACGTGGCACGATGACACGAGGTTCGCATACGAACATCGTCAGCCACGAATAATGTTTTTTTTAACAAAATTGATTTTATTTGTGTATGTATATATATATATATATATATATATATATATATATCTCACGTCATGACTGATTGACAGAATTGAGAGGTTATTACCCATTCCACATGAAACCAACAATAACATGTGAAAATCGCGGGCATTTAATAGAATTCCACGACTCTCTCTCCCTAAATATATATATATATATATAGAATACATACATATCACATTTCCACCGGAAACCGGAAACAAACACCAGAACCTGTTTGTTTTCAGTTTCATAATATGGCTTCCATTTGCAGTAATGATTCGGGAAGTTTTGCTTCTTGTAGAAGCTACGATGGATACGAACTCAGCAGATCCACAAGCTCGTCGAGGATACAAATTGTTCCGGAAGTGGAAATCCCGGTACTGGAGCTGCCGGAAAGCTGTACGACTTCTGTTGCAGAAGCTACTGTGGCTTTAACTTGGGAAGATTTATGGGTTACTGTTTCTAATGGAAATAAAGGTAGTAACAGTAATAGAGCTATACTTCAAGGACTTACCGGCTGTGCCCGTCCCGGTCAACTTCTCGCTATAATGGGTCCTTCTGGTTGTGGAAAATCTACTCTTCTTGATGCATTAGCAGGTATATGTATATACTAAAGCTCTTCCTTTCTTACTTTTTTTTGGAAAGATGTTTTGCCGATGTTTAGCTAACCAAAGTGTATTACTTTCCTTATTAGGAAGGTTAGACTCGAATACGAGACAGAGTGGAGAGATACTAATCAATGGTCGTAAACAAACCCTAGCTTACGGAACATCAGTAAGATGATCAAACATTTCTCGTATATTGTGTCAGTTTCACGTATTCTAAAAGGTTGTCTTAACAAATTAAAAACGTACTACAGGCATACGTGACTCAAGACGACGCACTGATCACGACCTTAACAGTAAAAGAAGCAGTATACTATTCTGCACAACTTCAGCTCCCGAACACGATGTCGAATCTCGAGAAAAAGGAGAGATCAGAAACAATAATCAAAGAAATGGGATTGCAAGATGCAATGAACACAAGAATTGGAGGATGGAATTCCAAGGGACTAAGCGGAGGGCAAAAGAGAAGAGTAAGTATTTGTATTGAATTACTAACACGGCCGAGACTTCTTTTTCTCGACGAGCCGACCAGCGGTCTCGACAGTGCTGCGTCGTACTATGTAATGAGCAGAATTGCTCGACAGCGCCAAGGGAAAACTATTGTGGCGTCGATTCATCAGCCGAGTGCCGAGGTTTTTGGTCTTTTTGACAACGTTTGTCTTTTGTCTTCCGGGAGGACAGTGTATTTTGGCCCTGTTAATGCTGCAAATGAGGTGAGCAAAAAAAAAATCTGGTAGCTTCGCTAGTTGCTAGTTGGTAAACGAACTCTTAATGCTTCAATCAAAGCGGATGTTCGAGGGTTCGAATCCCCTAGGGTGGTTAGACTCTAACCCTCGAATAAAAGTTGAACTCTGCAAGCATTCCACGGGTCGAGTCCGGATTAGTCTCACCGAAAAGGTGGAGACACCGGGTGCCCCAAGTGGAAAAAAAAAAAAAAACAGGATCAAATCGACTATTTTTTTTTTTTTTTTTTTGGTTAGTTTGTGATTAGGTATTTAAATTTGTGTTTGAATTTCTGCAGTTTTTCTCGTCTTGTGGATTTCCTTGTCCGCCTCTTCAAAATCCATCTGATCATTTCTTGAAAACCATCAACAAGGACTTTGATGAGGTATAATATTGCACACTCTCTCTCTCACTCTTTTTCTCTCTCTTTTTTGGTAATTTATTTGTCTTTGGTAGGCTCTCTGGGCCCAATTAAACCGAAGTAGAGCCACGTCGGACATTTATTAGGAGAAGCTCTCCCCTGCATTTGTTTATCTATAGACAATGTTCGAATTTGAGACCTTATGCATAAGGAATCAAACTCTTTCTATTTGGACTAAGAGGTGTTGGTTCTCCGTTTTTTTATTTGATTAAAGTGTGTGATAATTTACCTTGACTTAACAAGGTGTGATCATACGAATACTAATAGATCAAATATATGACAATTTAACTCGATTTAACATGACTTTAAAGTGGAAGATCACGAGTTCATAGATTTGTTATTGTCTCTATTTGTTGATATTGTTATTTGTTATTCATCTACATGTCAAGAAATGTGTTAAAAAGATAAAATGTTCCGCCAACTTAATATTTTAGATTATATAATAGTTTAACTCGATTTTTTTAAACAAAAAATAAAATCAAACAATATTTTAATAAAAAGGACACATTAATTTTCGTGTTTTTGGCATAATGTTTTTCTTGTTTCTACTTTCTCTTAAAACAGGACATTGAAGATGGTCGGAAGCCAACAGAGGAAGTGATCGACAAACTTGTTATGTCCTTTAATTCCTCTGACTGTCATCGACATCTCCAATGGCAAGTAGCTGAATTGTGCAAGAAAGTGAGTGAACAATTCTTTAATGCTAAATCAATTTAAGTTTATCTGTAGAGTCTAACTCCTTACACTGAGGCTTATCGATTGAGTTTCGAATATGTAATCTTATATAATATTTATAATGCGCTTTCTTATTATGTCAAAAAAACGCTTACGTTTTCCTCGATGTTTCAGGAAGGAGAAGTACTACAAAGGAATCGAAAACGTGCCAATTTCTTCACTCAATGTCAAATTCTAACGAGAAGATCATTTGTAAACATGTACCGTGACATAGGCTATTACTGGATGAGGCTAGCAGTTTATATTGTACTGACAATAGGTCTAGGCACCATCTATTTTGACATCGGCTCCGGTTACAACTCAAATCAGGTATATTATCAGTTCGAGATCTTCTGTTATATATATATATATATATATTTATTATATTAAACTTTTATAAAATATAATAATTTAACTCAACAATATTACGAAAATCTTATTAATTATTTTCTTCAATACATTAATCATTTCAGGCTAGAGGCTCCATGCTGATGTTTGTAGCTTCATTCTTAACTTTCATGGCTATTTGTGGATTCCCTTCATTTGTGGAGGAGATGAAGGTATGTATCTATATATATATATCTTTATAAAGAAAAAGCAAAGATTTATTTTTGTTTAGACATTATTTTGCTAGTAAAGTAAATTTGACTTACTATTATACTTGTAGAAAAGTATAACTCTTATTGGAAATTTTTCTTATTGAAGCTTGTAATAAATATCGAGCTTCTAACATTGTGAAATCGTTTATAATGTGATTACGAGATTTATTAATCACTTGAATATGTTTTTTTTGGAAATTCTAAAACTCATTTATCTCTGATATGATTTGAATTTATTATTTTTTAGAATCATAAGTGAAATCTTTACTAAATTTGATAGGTGTTTCAAAGAGAAAGATTGAACGGACATTACGGTTCCGGTGCGTTTGCAATCAGTAATACAGTATCAGCAACGCCATACTTACTACTAGTTTCGCTAATTCCGGGGGCAATTGCTTATTTTCTCACCGGACTTCAGGCCGGAATCGGAGCAGAAAAAGCAACGGAAAATTTCGTTTATTTCGCTTGTATGCTTTTCGTTTGCATGTTATTGGTGGAAAGCCAAATGATGATCGTCGCCAGTTTAGTATCTAATTTTCTCGCCGGACTCATAATCGGCGCCGGAATTCAAGGATTAATGATACTCGGTGGTGGATTTTTCCGGTTACCCAACGATTTACCAGCTCCGTTTTGGAAATATCCTCTGTTTTACATTGCCTTCCATAAGTATGCTTATCAAGGTCTGTTCAAAAATGACCTTGAAGGAAGAACTTTTACCAACAATAATAAGATTATTACCGGAGAAACCATCTTGAGGAATACATGGCAAGTGGAAATGGGATATTCTAAGTGGGTAGATATTGCTATTTTGTTAGGAATGATGACCGTTTACCGGTTGCTGTTCTTTATTATTGTTAAGAGTGGGGAAAAAATTAGACCTGCTTTGAGATCCCTCTTATCCCTCCGATCAAATCAAACTAGACAAATCATGGTGGTGGATCCATTTGTAACATTTTCTCCATAACTTGTTATATATATATATATATATATATATATATATATATATATATAATATTACTATTTGGTATTGTGTGAAAAAAGTTATGATTTGAGTTCTTTTACACCTATTAAGGGAATGACTGAGTTCGGCACATGTCATGATGATTTTATGCCGCAATTTTAATTATATGTTGTAGTTTTGAAAGTCTCCTCCCACGAATCGGTCGATGAGGATATCGAGTCAAAAAATAAAATTATTTGATATTGTTCTCACTTTACCAAAGATACTATGAGTATCTAGACTCATTTTTATATATCATTATATATTCACTTAACTTTTCGATTTGGAATAAGATTCTACATTATGTTTGTGAAAATAAATTTATATATCGAAAATATATAGATAAGTAGCAACATCACAAATTTTGATATTTCGGTATTTATAGACTAATTTGGAAGAAATTTATAACGATACAAGATAGACACACCTATCATTCTACCATTGTGTTATCATAAATATAAGTAAATAAAAAAAAAAAAAAAAATATTTGGAGTTCTATTTGAGGATTATAGTTTTTATTCTTCCTCTTATCAATAATCACAAGAATAATAGAGACGATGTCTCGTTTGGTGAGACTTCAAACGAACCCTTCGCGTTTTAAAAATGTGTTATTGTATAAAAATATGCTCGAATGAACAAATTTTCTATATGATGATAGAGTATTAACTCATTACTCACTAACAAGTGCATATCATTCATTCATAAATAATATAAACACACAATATTAGTATAACAAAACTCATAAATAATATAAATAATGCAATAAATGATATTATTATTATATGTCGAAATAATATAAATAAATATGAAGTCCAATATAGAACTCCATATCAAAAAAATATTTTATATATATATGATAATGGTGTAGAATAGGATGACCGGGTCAATGGACCCACAGCCCGAGTAAGATATCGGGGCGGGTTGTATTAAAGTACAAGTAGCAAGAAGCAGTAGTAAACTGTAATAACGCATCAAGTGATTGTACCCTCCCAACCGTATAATAATGTCTCACTAGAATTCAGATTATTCTCGTCCAAAGTTCGCACCCACAGGGATAGAGAGAGAGAGAGAGAGGGCGCGCGAGAGAGAGGGGCGACGGAGCGAGGTCGAGACGATCGGAAATGGAGGGGGATGTGGAAATGTCAGGGGCAGACGACGGAGGTCCAGTGGTAATCTCTTCTTTATACTCGGTTTTGTTTTTGAGATTATATCTATGGTAATCGACATTATTTATTATTCGAAACCCTAGTTTTCTCTACATGTGTATTCAAAGTGCGGGATTTTTTCTTTCCTTTTTAATTTTTGAAATGAACTGTGTTTAATTTACATATAGGAGCTCGATGATATGAAGAAGAGGTTGAAGGAGATGGAGGATGAAGCAGCGGCTCTGCGCGAAATGCAGGCTAAAGTCGAGAAAGAAATGGGTGGCGTTCAAGGTCTGCTTCTCTCTTTGTCGTTAAAAATCAATGTTTTTGTTTGGATTTTTGCTGATTTCTTGCTTTTATTTCTTCTGGTGACTCTTTCCTAGGGTTTTCTTTTTATCGATTTTCTTATCAACTAGTGTGGGGGTATTAATAATAGTGTTTATACCTCGCCTGGGGATATGAAGAATACTGTAAAGGGCATGAAAATGGTACGGTATGGCTTTCTGTGTTGGCCTACAAAACTTGGGATTTGTGGCAATAATGAATTTTGAATGAATGAAATGAAAAGAACGATTAGCTTTGTGAACATGGAGATTGGATGGTGATTCTTTCATTTTCTGGCTAAGCATTTCTCCTAGGTCCCTATTATCCAGATGATACAATGTTGGCAAGTATAGAGTTGATCTCCAGACATCTGATCAGATTATAAGATATATTATTTTTGAATTCTAGAATAGGAATCAGAGTAACAAAGATTATAGCTGGTATCATCTTATTATTTATGTTTAATTAGGTTGTTTATGACTGCTAATAACTTGTTTCATGTCTACATTTATTTTATTTGTATAATTATTGTTTCTCAGATGAAAAACTTACCTGTTGGCTTTCCTCCCTCTAAAAATAAGGGCTGCTCAGGCATGAAAATTTTGTTTATTATTTATTGCAAAATAAGCAACCAGATGTACTTGAGAGTTGTCATTTATTATTGTTTCTGTTTAAACCTGAAACTTGTGGATTTTGGTAATGCATTTCCAAATGCCATATACTTTGTATACCGGTAATACATTAATGTTGCATATGGCATTGGAATTATGTTGACTCTTTCAGTTCCTGATTTGAGTTTAGAGGTAACAAGGATTTGCAGGTGGCAGCTCGAGTTATGTTCTCTAAAATCTGTTGTGCCCTTTGACTAGTAAAACAGCTTTAAAAAAAATAATAATTATAGCATTTGTTATAAAGGGTAGCTTTTGTTTTATATGATTATATTTTCATTTTATTTATTTATTTATTTTTAATTTTATACCAGATCCTGCTGCTGCTGCAGCAAGTCAAGCAAATAAGGAAGAAGTGGATTCCCGGTCAATTTTTGTTGGCAATGTGAGACTGTCTTAAAATTATTAATTGGTTTCCTCTAACTACACTGTTGATCTCATACTGACAGCTTCCTTTTTTTTGTTGAATTACCTAGCTTTTGCAATTCATAAGTTTTGTCATCATTACTCATAGATGAGTCACTTTTCAAATGGAAATTAGTGTGTAGTTTCCACCATTTGGTTGCACCCACACAAATTATTCAAACATATGTAACAGAAATGTTCAATATGCAATGTTCCTGGCTATGAGATTTATCATTGTTTCTCATTACTTTGGAGGGTGGTTTCTGTTATCATATTTTGATAACATAGCTGGGAATGAGTAGGATAGTTGAGCTTAATAGCCTTGGCTTTTGGACTTCAATATGTCCAAGAACTGTTCATAAAAACTATTAGCGTGAACTTATTTTGGAGAAAATTATATGGTGTAGTTACTGAGTTTACATGTATCTTTGCGTCTGCAAATTTTTATTAGGGATAGCTAGCTATAAGCCTATAACATGTGGTTTTATGTATTTTTAACAGGAGCAGCAGAACTTGTAACTATTTTCAAAAGACACTTAAATTATGTAGTTTGAATTTTTCTTTTTTTCTTTTTTTTTCCTTTGAAATGTTATTGAAGGTTTTAAGTTTTTGTTTGTTTGGGGTGTGCATTTACATAAGCAATCCGGTTCCATCTGTTGGCATAACCTTTATGAAGCTAAAAATAAAGAGATGCATTTTATATAGTCTTCAAGATGGTTAGGCTATATAAAATCAGTAATTATCTTTGATTTGATATTCTGCTTTAAGAGGATGAATATAATCACTTGTGCTGTTAGGATCATATTGGGGCTGTCAACCAAGATCCAGATTTTTCTACATAGTCTATTGCAATGTCCTGCTGTTCCTTTTTCCCTTTACCATTGGAATATAAATTAAACTGCCATATGCAATGCCCTGTTGAAATGCAAATTCATGCTTACTTTTGCCTTCTGCCAAAAAATGCTATGTTTTTTTTTATTATTTATTTTATTTTTTTATTATTTTTTTGCAATTCTTTTTAGTAACTTCTACGAGAAAGCATCAATACTTGGCATATGTTTAAAAGTCAATAGAAATTATCAAGCCAAAGGGCAATCTTCTTTACAAAATCTCTATATAAACTTCTATAGTATTCTCAGTCTGCATTAATTCTCGCAATTTATTTAATCCTGATATACATAGGCAGGTTCCCTTGATCTCCCCATTGGAGTATTAATTGAGTGTTTGATAATGCCATGTAGGTGGATTATGCATGCACACCTGAGGAGGTACAACAGCATTTTCAGTCATGTGGCACTGTGAATAGAGTGACAATTCGGACTAACAAATTTGGACAACCGAAGGGGTATGCTTATGTTGAATTTCTTGAACCTGAAGCTGTCCAAGAGGCTATTCTTCTTAATGAGTCAGAGCTTCATGGCCGCCAGTTGAAGGTAGGTAAAAGAAACTAATATCATAGCTAAATCAGATTGTATGTTTGCTTATATTTTGGTTCCTTTTGGGGGCTGGTTTGATAGCTTGAAATTTAATTACTGTTTCAGGTATCAGCCAAACGAACTAATATTCCTGGTATGAAGCAATTTCGGCCAAGGCGGGGTAACAACCCCTACATGGGATTCCGAGGCAGGGCACCTATTGTGGCCCCATTCGTGTATCCACCTTATGGTTATGGGTGAGCTTTCATGACCTAACTACATTATCAGTGTCACAATCATTTGATAATTGTGTTAACCAAATCATATTTACCCCTCCTCAGTCAGTATCCTGAGCCCCAAATTTTTGATGCATTTGCAGGAAGGTACCTAGGTTCAGGGCACCTATGCGTTACAGCCCCTACTTCTGAGAACCAAATTGTATGAGACAACTATTTAAGAGGCACCCTTTTGAAATCCTTCCTTGCTGCCCATGTACAGATGATTATGCTTCCTCTGTAGGGGGCTACCATTTGGGGGCTAAAAAAAGCGAATGGGGGAAGGTATGAACTGGGAATTGCCGAGAAACTTTCAGCCCCAGAGTAAAATTTGTATTGGAGGTTAACTTATGGAACTATTTTGTTGTAATTAATTATGAGCTGTAGTGGTATTATGTTGTTAATCTGCTGTCTGATTGCTTCTCTTTGAACATTTGTGCTAAATTTCTCCTGGAAGGATTGGTTCTTTATTTGAAATTTCATTTTTATTCAATTTGCTTCAAGATTTTATATTTTTGGAACTAATTTGCTTAGATTATTAATAAAATCGAACTGGATTCAGATTCTTTTGCAATCCAATTCTTGTAAACAATTTTGATTTATTTGAATTTTAAAAATAAATATTTAAAAATCTTAATTCTGGATAGTTCAGTTCGAGTTATACCTAACTGGAAAAAAACAAAAATAAGACCGATAAGTAATAAATGAATGACGGAAATGAAACGCCCTCGTTTTCATCGAAATTGAAAGAAAGGGATATATATATATATATATATATGTGTATATGTATATAATTAAGTTCATTGAAATTGACATATGAATTTTAAAAAATGATTTATGTTAATGGTTGAATGTAAAAATAGTTTCTAAAATAATAATAATAAAAAGAATTTATTAGTATTTTAGGAGAAAGTAAATAAAAAATAAAAATAATAATAGGAAAAAAAAAAAAAATCTTTCATAAAACCATGCCGTTTTTTCCCTTCTCAAAACTCATTCCTCACTCCCAATCGGCAAACTGAAACAATGGCACCGATCGCCGCCATTTCAGCTGCTACCGTCGCCTGCAACCTAGCAGTCCTTTCGAATTCCTTCCATAATCCAACGACCTCGAAAACAACATTTCTATCCCCTTCCCCGTACCCAAAGACATTCAAGTTTTTCAATCCCATCTCTGCCGTGCAGTCATCCTCACCGTCACCCTCATCATCATCATCATCATCATCATCAAAATCAACCAATCGAGGGGCTGCCGCAACACCGAGCCTGAAACAATGGGGTGTTGATAGCTGGAAGTCTAAAAAGGCTTTTCAGCTTCCTGAATACCCTGATTCTGCGGTGCTTGAGTCGGTTCTGAAGACGCTTGAATCTTTCCCTCCCATTGTGTTCGCTGGGGAGGCTCGTAGACTGGAAGAAAAACTAGGCCAGGCTGCTATGGGATATGCGTTTCTGTTGCAGGGTGGTGATTGTGCTGAGAGCTTTAAGGAGTTCAACGCCAATAATATCAGGGACACTTTTAGAGTCATTTTGCAGATGGGAGTTGTGCTTATGTTTGGCGGCCAAATGCCTGTAATTAAGGTGAACAAACTCTAATCTTTCCGTAATTTCAGTATTATTAAGTCTTATCTCTTTTTCTTATAATCCCGATTATCATATTTGAATCACAAATTTCAGAAGCTTCTGGATTATTTTATTTATTTATTTATTTTTTTTTCTCCTTTTTGGTTTAAAACTAATTACTTACATTTAATTAGTATGGTAGTTCTTTCACTTGTATATATATGTATTATGTTGTTTGATTTTGTAGCACTTTCCTTCCTCAACCTATCATCCCGTTGAATTCAAAACTGTTGACTTGTTTCTTTGGATTAAATCATGATTTGTGTTCCTTTTCTGGTGCGATTTTTATAGTAATATCTAAATCGGGGGAATACTGATCCAAGTAATTGTGGCTTTCATATATTTTGTTTGTTCAAGTAGCAGATGTATGAATAAAATGTTCCCATGGAAGGACCAAAATATCAAGTTTCTTAATAGAGATTTCATAATTGATCTTCATGGCAATGTTTCTTTTCCATTTTCTTAAAATTTTTCTAGGTTGGAAGGATGGCTGGTCAGTTTGCCAAGCCCCGATCAGATCCATTTGAAGAGAAGGATGGTGTAAAGCTTCCTAGCTATAGAGGAGATAACGTAAATGCGGATTCTTTTGATGAAAAATCAAGAATTCCTGACCCCGACAGGATGATTAGGGCCTATACTCAATCTGTGGCTACACTGAATCTACTCAGGGCATTTTCTACAGGAGGGTATGCTGCAATGCAGAGGGTAAACGAGTGGAATCTTGATTTTACCGAGCAGAGTGAGCAGGGGGATAGGTCTGTTGTCTGCTTAGCTATTTTATTCAAACTCTATCATTGGGATTTTCTGGTTTTTATCTGGTTTTTATGTTTATGTATTGAAGGTACCGCGAACTAGCTCACCGAGTGGATGAAGCCCTTGGCTTCATGACTGCTGCTGGTCTGACAGATGCTCATCCTGTTATGTCTTCAACTGACTTCTGGACATCCCATGAATGTTTGCTTTTGCCATATGAACAAGCACTTACAAGGGAGGATTCTACCTCTGGTCTTTATTATGATTGTTCTGCTCACATGCTTTGGGTTGGGGAACGCACGAGGCAATTGGATGGTGCCCATGTTGAGTTTCTAAGGGGAGTTTCAAATCCTCTAGGAATCAAGGTATGCATCAAAAAAATTTTCATTTGACTTTTCCTCGTATTTTATGAATCTTCTTGTTTACCAACCAATAATAGTTATAAAATCATAAAGATCTGTAAGTTTACTTGACTAGAAATCTAAGCCTCTTAAGCTTATGATATGACTTATAGTACATACATAACTTTCTGTTCCTTAACTCAAGTGAGCACTTTTCTGCACTTCTCCCCTAGCCTAAATGAGTGCCCTTAGTGCCTTGAGTATCATTCTTGACAACCCTGGGCACATCATCATATGTTAGGGGTGCTTTGGTTTGATTAAACCAGAAATATTGGACAACCTATCATCTATTTTTTTTGTGTCACGGGTCTTAAAAAGGACTTTTAGATGGCAGATGGTTGATTTTGGAATTCTTTCATACTCTGAAAATGGCTAAGTTATTCATAACTTGATTGTAAATTTGTATCATTGAAATCTTATATGGTAATTTTTGGTGATCTTGTAGGTGAGTGATAAAATGGACCCCATGGAATTGGTGAAGCTCGTTGACATTCTGAATCCTCAGAATAAACCTGGCAGAATAACAGTGATAACCAGAATGGGTGCAGAGAACATGAGGGTTAAACTCCCATATCTCATTAGAGCAGTGCGCAACGCAGGGCTGATTGTTACATGGGTCTGTGACCCGATGCACGGAAATACTATTAAAGCACCTTGTGGACTAAAAACCCGCTCCTTTGATGCAATCAGGGTAAGGTTCAAGAGTAATAAACTTTTATTATTACCAATGAGTTGCTTCTGCACTGTCTTCAAGATCTGAGTTTCTCAGTGCAGTCAATTTGTTCCAAATGCTGGTCGATATAATCTAGTATAACATTGTCCTGCCCAATGAAATTTCTTAATTTGAAAGCAGTCAGATCAAGACAGTAATAGTGGAAATGGGTAGTTCTTTTAAAAAAGTATGACAAAGCGAATTTTGTGATGAAACATATTAATCTATGTGTAACATAACATAAGAACATGACTCAAAGCACTCTTTCCTCTATCTGACGAAGGACATAAATATGCATCGGAGAATAACATGATTCCGGAACACTCTGTAATATGCTGCAACATCTTTTGCAGAAGTTTCATATTATTAAGAGCATTTTTTAGAAGACTATCTTCCATCAATCTTTAACTTATTTTCTACTTTGGCAGGCTGAAGTAAGAGCATTCTTTGATGTGCATGATCAAGAAGGAAGCTATCCTGGAGGGGTTCATTTAGAAATGACAGGTCAGAATGTGACAGAGTGTGTTGGAGGCTCTCGAACTATTACTTACAATGATCTGAGCTCAAGATACCATACACATTGTGACCCAAGGCTTAATGCATCTCAATCACTTGAGTTGGCTTTTATTATAGCGGAGAGGCTAAGAAAGAGAAGAATTGGGCCACAGAACAAGGTCTCCTCTTTGAGGCTCTAGGAAGTATTATTATGCTCTCATCCATATAAGGTTTATTATTATCATCTATATAAGTCTTTACATAGCAAACATACTCTAGAGCTCCCTGAATGCAGATTGTAGCCTGTGATACTAAGACTCAGAAACTATAGTGATGGTATGGTTGACTACTTTTCTAAGAATTGGTAGTCTTTTTTTTTTTTTTTTTTTTTCTTCTATCGTAGTAAGCAGTGACATTTGGAAACAATAGTTTATGGTATTTAATTTTGAATGTTGTGTAGTGTGTATACCATACCATCGATCAGACCTTTCTGTTTGGCTATGTATGTTGTAAGAGAAAAGTTGGGAAATATGAAATAAAGGTCCTGTGTTTTTCTTTGGTAAGTACGCTAGTAATTGAAGTAAACAAGTTGTATTCTCCGTTCATTTTTGTCATAGTAGATTTTCTTTAGAAGTTACACTTCAGAAAATCAAGTAATAGTTTCAATTAAATTTTCTGACTGTCTGTCTTGTTAGCTTTGTATTATTATTTGATGGTTTAGTGTTGCAGGGTCATATTCTTCATTTCATTTTGATACGAAAACAGATGATCCAGGTTCTACTTCGATAACTTCTTATTTCTCGATTTTTATGAGGATAGTGAATTGTTATTGAGCTGTAACTTCGTGCGTGCAAAATGCTGTTTCTCTATTTTCAGTTAGTATAACTACTCACTGCTGAAGCTTATTATCTTTAACAGGTAATGATAAGCAATAATTTATTTATTTATTTATTTTTGTCATTAGTGTCTGTGTAGATTACTTGCATGAAGAGTTGAACAATGTTTTCTTCTGTTACTGAACCAAACCATCCACTGTGTTTGGTTGATGATGACCACAACTTATGCTAAGCTAGTTGTTGAGTACCTAAACTATTGCATAATACTATCAGTTTGGTATCTGCTTCTACCTGATATTCCTCACATAAAAAAATTGTTCTAATATTGTACTCAAAAACCAATATGAATGATTAGTATAACCACCATGTTTAGGATTTGAGAGGTGCATAATGAACAGGATAGTCCTTTAAAGGGACAACAAATTGATGGGTTGAAAAAATAAAGGCTCTTTTCTGGTATGAGAGGACTGATGCAATGTATTTAGGCACCTAAAAATCACTAAAGACTTGTGTTATTTTTTTTTTTTTTTGCTGGGATAAAGACTTGTGTTATTGATAAGGTTGAAACTTCACCATTTACTGAGGTTTGTCCTGTGACCTAGGAAACTTACCTACCTTCTTTTTCCGCCTCTGTCACTGTCCCTTTTTGTTATTTCATCTCACCATGACTGATGGATGCCCTTCTTCATTTTTTTTGTCAAAGTTTCTACAGCATATTATTATATTATATGTTCAAGAAAAGGAAAGGATATAAATTACCTAAAAACACGTTTCAGAAGGTGATGAATATTATTATGAGTAGTAGAAGTTAATTTGTGTGGAAACTGAGAATGATCAATAATTGAGGATGGAAATTGATTAAAGTAAAGTATTAGTATTAGTATTAGTATTGTCATTATTTCCCTGCTTTAATGATGATAGAGATTGTGATTATATCCATAATGAGGTCCCTAACTAGGCATGAAAAAACCCAAATTCAAAGGTCTTATGAGAGAGTGACAGGAGGAGGAGATAGTGATGGACCCTTATGCATAATTTTGGGTTGGTTTCTTTTAGACAATATAAATCATTAAGGTGTGGGTTCTTATTGGTTTTTTTAATCTAAATGATGATAACATAATACAAGTTTTAAATAATTAATTAAACTAGATTCATAATCATGACTTTTATGGTAAGCATGCTTTGTTTTTCCACTCACTTTCTCACCCATGGATTGACTCAATAATATTAATAATAATAATAATAATAATATTAATAATTCCCCTTACATACTATTGTTTAATAAACAGTAACAAATTTGATGTCTTGGAAAAATTCTATGATAGTACACTTATACTTACTTTATTATTGGTCTCATTAATTAAACTCTCCCTATACAACATTTGATTAATTAAATACCCCTTGTCTTATGACTTAACTAATTATACATGTTTCAATATTAGATATATATATATATATAGAGAGAGAGAGGGAGAGAGGAAGAATCATCATGATATATATAGAGGAAGGGATTCATTGTCATTATTGAGGGCTGCATTACATTGCAAAGTTGATAAGATTGCAGAAAGAAAAAAACTTTTACTATGAGTGAGGGCAGGGGCGAGGGGGGGTAGTCATCTTTTGGACATTTGTTCAGGAAACCTAAGTATCAATATTGTAGAGTACCCTTTGGATTTGGAATAGGTAACAGCTGCCCTCACTTTTTTCCCCTGGTTTCAATAAAGAGACAATGGTTGGAAGTATCCAGACAGAAAGGACCGAAGAAAAATGATTCAATGTTTGTAAAAATATCTCTCTTTACTGATGAAGATAAGGTAGAATCTCACAAAAGCTTGCCAACACACCAAACTCTCCTTAAAATAAATTATAATATTTTAAAAATAAAAAGACACTCTTCTTCTTCTCTTTAAATTTTTTTCATTCCTTTTTTCTTCTTTTTTGGTTGAATTATTATTCATTTTTCTTTTCTTTTTTTTTAATGACTTCAAAGAGGAAGGGAAAAATAATACTTTTTTTCTTCATTTATAGTAATGGACAGAATTTATTACTTAGGCTTCTTTTCTTCTTTTTCCCTTCCATTCCCATTTTATACCCAATTTTCACATTTTTCCTTCTTCCACCATCCAAAAGGGAAAACCCAAAAAAAAAAACAAAAAAAAAAAGTGAATTTACATGTCACACAAGACGACAATCATACGTGGTCCCCACACATACTCCATTCCCGATAACACCCCCTTTCATTTACATATTACGTACAGAGTTTTGCCTGCAGATTCATCCCCTCCGATTCAAATCGCTTTGTCCGCTCGGCCGGCCATTAAACCAAGGTTGAACATGCCGAGGTCTGAGGGTCCCACATCGCCGGGAGCAAGTACTTCCTACCGTTAAGTCCGTGCGAATTATAACTTGCTCCGCTGGCCTTGTCCACCAGCGTCTTACCCGGAAAACCCGGGTACGAACCGGATCCGAACATACCAGTGCAAGCGGAGACCGCCTCCAACGGAGCCGTTGCCGGTCCCTGGAAATACCCATTGTTAAACGGATTCGTTACGGTTCCCGCCAAAACAGTGGCTAAGTTGATCACCATTCCGTCGATTCCGACGTCACCGTTAGGGGCGACCAAGGGTGGCGTCTGTGGCCCGTAAATAGGCTGATGAAAAGGCCAAGCACACTGTCCAGGACACTGATTTTCCGAGTTACCGACCCAGGCGTATGCGAAACGAGTCGCTCCCCGAGTGGACCCGTGAGTACCGCACCTACTCATACAGAATCCGTCCACCAATACATCCTTGGCCGTCAAAACAACGTTAACCGACCCAGGCAAATGACCTCCTTTCGAAGCCAACCACATGAGATTCGAATTCTTAAGAGACTTCCCAATAGAATAGTTCTCGTCCAGAACCTGCTTTCCGACCACGAGCATGGCGGAGCCGCCCTTGTACTTCTCGGTGGTTTTCCACCACGTCGCGGCGGAAGGAACCACCGTCTGCCGAGAACTTAGGGATTGAAGAAAATCCACGATTATTGACCTCTGGATGGGCGTAAACTTGCCGTACCAAATGAGATTGACAGTGATTTTTCCTTTCAACAGAGCACCATTATGGTATTTCAGAATAAGCGGCTGCTCCTGCACCAGAGCTGCAGAAGCCGGCTCGTTGATAGCAGCAGAAAGCATGAAAAAGAGGCATAAAACTGCGGCGGACCAGCGAGCGGTGGCCATTTTTCTCTTATTTAAAAAATTTTTTTTGGTGGTGGAAAAGCTCGGAGAGTGTGATGAGGAAGAAAGAGTGAAGGGTTAGCTATATATATAGAGAGAGAGTAGAGGGGGGTAGGAGTGGGGGTGGGGAAAGACAGCTGTAGGAAGGGAGATGTCAACAGTGGAGGGTAGCCACGTGCGAAGATGGTATTGGGTGTCAACGGAGGAGTTGAGCCAGGCTGGAAGTTGACGTGGTAGTCTTAAGTCGGGGGAGGATGGAAAATGACGTGGTGGGATTCGGGGCAATTGAAGTTGATGTTGACGTGTGAGTCTGTGATTGGAAATTCACTTATTATTATTATTATTTAATTCTTTTAAATGAAAATTGGAAAAATAAACAGAGAAGGGAGGCAGGCAGGCAGGCAGCTCTCGTCCAGAACTACAGAACACACCAACGACACTGTTGCAATACGGTACGTTTTCTAGCTTATTGCTTACGCCTCCTTCCCTTTTTCTTTTTTTTTTTTTTTGTAAATGATCTAAAATATTTTATTTATTCACGCATTTTAAATTCGTGAAATATATATATATATATATTTTTGTTTAGTGTGATATGGAGTTGGTAGAACCACAAAAAATGGGAAACAGGAAAAAAAAAAAATGGAAATATTTCACATTAACTCTTACATGACACTTATAATGAGTGTGAAACTTTCGATCTCTAATAATAATAAACAATGAGTATTTGGAGGAATATCTCATACTAACTCTTACATGACACTTGAAACTTTCGATCTCTAATAACATTTACAATACACTTTCTCGTTAGCTTAAAAATAATGAATATTTATTGTTTGCTTTTAAAGAAAATAAAAATGAATTACTGTTGAAATATAGAAAATAATGAAAAGAGACAAAAACTAAATAAAGAACCTAAAATCTTATCCTTAAGCTTTTTGTGGTTTCTGTGTTTTTCCCAGGCCATTATTGATACTCTCTACTACTACAGCAGGTATACAATTCATTTGCATGCCAGAGAAAAACACACTCCCACCCCCAACCCCTCCAACAGGACCCCCAAGGTTGAAAAAGGGGTGCATGGTCACAGTGAAACTCTGGTTTTGTACTATACTATTGAACACGTGGCTAAGAACACTTGGACAAGACGCCAAAACTCTAGTCACCAATGGGGTAGTGATTTAGATTTTTAAGCTCATAAAAAAAAAAAAAAAGTTAGAAATTTTTTGATGAGAGGGATTTATGTTTTTTTCCATTCACTAATTCAAAAGAGATATGTAATAGGATTCTTAAGACTACAGTTTATAGTTGAAATTGCAGCATATAATCGTCTCCGATAGAAGGAAAATTAAACCAACTAGACTATCATTTTATATAACTTAAATCAACAAGTTGTTAGTGTTGCAAATTTTATAAATGGAGGAAGCTCTCGTTAGTTTAACATAATGAGAAAATCCATTGTGAATTACAATGCTGCATAATGTTGAAAATTTAAAACTCGTTATGAATATTATGTAAGAGTCAAATTAGATGTTCCTTTTATTTCAATTAAAAATTAGACTTTACGAAAACAACACGTGTAGCGATTAGCCGGAGTTCATACACTTTTGATGGATCCTCAATATATAGTATAATATTATACAAAGTTCAGAATTTAACACTCGTTATGAGTAACATGTAAAAGTCAAATTAAATCTTCCACTTTTTTTCAAGTAAAATTAAGAGAGCAAGCAAACATGTGTAGCTATTGGCCGGTGTTGCGTGAGATCTTTACACATTCGAGGGAACCTCAATATATACACATGCACGTGAATGAATATAAAGAAAGAAAGAAAGAATCCATTAGTTTTTCAGCACTTTCCGACGACCTGCAGCTTTCTGCATATATGCAGCATGCTGCAATGGTTACATCCATATATATATATATATATATCACCGTGAATAAAAAAGACAGGAAACAATAATCATTCACCAACCCACCACCGCCACCACCAATACCACCACCAGTTCCACCACCGTCAAAAGCCGAAAAAGTCTTTGGTTTTTTTATGTTTCCAAGAAAAAAAACATCCCTTTGTTGCCTGCCTGCCTGCCTTCATAAACAAAACACGACACCCAAGTGTGCATAATATTCAAGGTTTGTGGCGCTTCACTCACTTTCCAATCACACACATTTCCTTTGTTTTTTGGGACACACAAAATTCAAAATTATAAAAATTAATATATATTTTGATTAAGATGACTAATATATATATTAACAAAATAACTAATAACTCTCCATTATGATATATCAGAATAAAATAATTATTGATCACAAAAAGTTATGAATTTGAATTATAATAGTAACAATTAATTATGTCTTGAATCGGTTATTATATGTCCGACACTATCGTGATGCATATGATACATATGTTTATTTTTATGAAATTCAAGTTAAAATGTAAATTTGTCTTGAATCAATTGTATTTCTTTTCTTCTTTTTTTTTTTTTTTTTTGAGAGGAAAGAGAACACTTTCATTAAGAAGAAAAATAAGCCTTAAGAGATGATGTTACAACAAATGGCACATATGGGTACCAATCAAAGTACGAAGAACAAGAGTGTCCAAGCCCTGTTAGTACATGAGCAGGTTTGTTAAATTCTCTAGGAATAAAACCAACGCGCGTAAATAAGAAGGCCGAGAGTTTGTCCCGAATCAAGTCCACCAAATGACCAGTTGGAGAGAGATCAATCTCACCTCCTTCCAGTTTATTGATGAAGGATTGGCAGTCACCATAGAAGAGAACTTCCCGAAATCCTGGTAACTCCGCCTTCCTGAATCAATTGTACTTTTTACTTTAATTTATGGGGCAATATCTCCTATTTTGATTATGATTCAAATATGGGATAGTTATGTAATCTCTCTCTATATATATATAGTCTAGAGGCTATTTTTTATCATTAACGTAATTCAATATGTTTGATTTCTTACTATTTATTATATTTCTTATATATGTTATAAGAGTAACGAATAAAAACATTGTCTTTATTGCTTTGAATCTCCAATTAGTTTTCCACCAAAAATTAAATATGTTCTAATGTATTGTTTAAAAGCAAGAGAATGGAAATTGGAGAATCCACTTTCATGCCTAATTATTGTAGTTATTATTATAATTTTAAATAAATAATTAATTATATAAATAAAATTAATTACACGTGGCTTATGAAATAAAGCATTTAAAATATATATGATGGAATAAGGAATCTCAAACTCAATTATATGTTTTTAATACAACAAATTCTTGCTTTATATAAGATTTTAAGCTCAAAATTTTCTAAATATAGAAATAGATTTCTAGAGAGTTATTCCCTAAAAAAATATTTCAATCTAATTTGATTTTAAATTAATATCTAATAATTGAATTACATGCTATTCTTATATGTTCTTTGTTAGAGATAAACAATATATATATATATATATATATATATTTATTATATATATATATTTTACAAAAAAATGACCAAATGTACTAAATTGCCCTTCTCCATCCAAGAGAAGACAATTTTTTGGTCAAGAAATAATTGTAGGAATTCGACCAAAAACAAAAGAGTTTGGATGCATTACATAGTTTCAAAAGTTGCCTTTTGATTTAAAATTAAATAAATAAATAAATAAAATTACTTGTGAACAAATTAATGTAAAAGCAAGTCGGCACCGGCCCTTTTGTCGAGTGGCTTCTCCCGGAAACCAATGAAAATGAAAATCTTCAATTTCTTATTTTTTTGTACCACTTGGGGTTTCCGGTGTTCCCACCTTTTCAGTGAGACTAATCCGAACTCGACCTGCGGAGCGTTCGTAGAGTTCAACTCTTACTCAATGATTAGGGCCTGACTCGGAGCTTTTTAACATGACTCTAACCACCCCAGGGGATTCGAACCCTTGACCATCCGCCATGAAGGAAATATTATGAGTCCGCTTATCAACTCCTCAAACTACCGAGTTTCAATTTCTTAAAAATTAGAATAACGTTTTTAAGGTTGCAATATATTATCTTTAGTCAAATACATTACATACATAAGTTGTAAGCACAAGTAAGAAACTAATAATAGTATGAAAATGTGTTTTAGGATTATTTTCATACAATATTTTTAGAAAATCAAGATTAAAAACAGAAACTTTCTTGAAAAATTAAGGTTAAAATAAACCAAAAACTCCCATCACCAACCCCCACCAATCCATCTTTATTTATAATACTAGATTAGAAAAAATGGCACTAATAGTGCCAAAATATATGTAGTGGAAATGGAATCCAGTTGGGTAATGGAGAAATTGACCTACTAATAAGTAAAGGAAGGAGTCAAAGTGTTTTATTTAGCAGAAAAAAAATATATATTGTGAAACTTATACGAGGTCGAAGATCCGATATGTATAAATTTGAATAAAATTTTCTTTATTAATCGAGATTTAAAGTGCTTAACTATATTAAGAAATTAAATAAATAAAAATGTAAAAGTGAGGAGGGGTATATATTGTGAGAATTGAAGAGAAAGTTATAAGAACAAAATAATAATTAGAGTTTCATTATAATCGAATAATAATTATAACAGAGAAATAAAAGTATATATAGAAATAATATAAAAGGTACAAGACGATATTATCCTTATAAGAAATAATCCTAATATATACTATTAACTTTTATATATATTTATATGTATATATATGAGCAGTAATTATTATTTTTTTTTTTTTGATTACATGGGGATGAGGGGTGTTGAACCCCGGTGACGCGAGGGGTGTCGAACCCGTGGGGGGGAGGGGGGGGGGCCTTCCGCCACTCCGCCAACCTCAGCCGACATATATGAGCAGTAATTATTAAAATCCAAAGAAAGAAAGAGTGAGGTCAGACTCACAAACAATGGTGGGAGGTTAGAGAATCAAGAATGGCTACCTAAAACAAAAAGCTAGCTTCTTTGGAAAGACTCATCATCACAAAACAAATATAATAATAAATATGATTACTATATATATGTATACATATAAATATATTGAAGCAGAGAAATTCATGATGGTGGGGGAAGTAAGTATAATAGTAATAATAATAATATATTTTGGTAAAAGAAAAGGGTGGCTAAAGTCGAGAAGCACTATCATCGATTTCTGCTACTTTGTTGATGTCATATTTTTGTGGCTTCAAGATTACCGACACAACCTTTTTGAATTTTGTGAAAAATTTTCCCTTCCTTTTATAAACTATTTGTTTATTTGTTTATTGGTTCAAATAATAATAAAGATGTTATGCACTATAAAATTCTTGAGTTAGATAGCAATAAAAAAAAATATATTGTGAATATTACATGAAATTGAGAGTTTGACATTTGTTATAAATGTCATGTAAAAGTTATGGTGAATCATTCTTTCCGTGTAAGAGTTGACTATGCGGGCACATCTAGAATCGAATCCGGATTAGTTAGAGTCGGGATGATTTTGGATACCAGATGATCAAACAAAAAAAAAAAAATGTTATGTAGTAAGAGATTATTAAATTGTTATTAAGTAAAAGTTTAAAATTTTTAATTTTTTTAGTTACATCATTTGATATCCGAATTTATTAAGATTTTAACTAGGGTTGCGTCTGTAAAGTCTAACTTTTATTTGCGATATGGTCTTATCATGACTTTTACATGGTATTCACAGCGGTGTCGAATTTTTGACCTCGTGTAGCATTCAAAATGTATTTTCTTATTGTGTCAAGTTAAGAATTTAAAATTTTTAATTTATTAATGCGTTTTAAATTAGTAAAAGGTGTATTAGGTATGCGTTTTAATTTATTAATACTTATTTAGATTAATTTTTGTCCGAGATGAGTAAATCTCTTTGTCTTAGGTATGCTCTGATTTCGAGTTTTAAGGATGGTATAATATTGTGAGAATTGATAAAATAAAAACATTGTTTAGAGTTTATAACATAGAATAATCAATTATAAGAGAGAAATAAAAGCATATAGAGTAAAAAGACTATTATACCCTTATAAGGAGTAATGACTAACAAAACTAATATGTAATCTAACATCCCCTCAAACTCTTGATGCAGATGTAAGGAGTATTGAGAGCCTGTCAACAACAAAGAAGTGAAATCGCGAGACATTATGAAACTTTGTGAAAAAATTAACTAATTGCATGATGAAAGATATAAAAGGCCACTAAAGTGTTTTTTTTTTTGGTAATTTATTCGTATCCGATAGCCAGTTTGAGCTCCAACTAAACTGAATTCGAGCCACGTCGGACCCCTATTGGGGAAAGCTCTCTCTACACCTATCTCTTCATAGACAAAGTTTAAATTCAAGACCTTGCGAATAAGAAACCAAATACATTCAGCTTGAGCCCAACAAGTGTTGGTAAAGGCCATTAAAATAAAAAAAAAATTTCTTACCAATAACTCACCTATATGATAAGTTTTGCATATGTTTTTAAATTCATGACATATATATATTTGTTAAAGAAACACTTTTTTTTTTTAAAGAGTAAATAAAGGTATTAACACAATATTTAAATATATATATACATATATATATATATATACATATATATGTAAAGTATGGTTAAATGAAGAGAGGAAAGAGATAAGGGAGAGAGGTGATGACATAAGGTTGCGACTTATGCTTGTCCGTACTGCAATTATTTGAATGCTTGCGTTTGCGTCCTTTTTAGTGTTTTTCTCTTTAGTCTGCAAAAGAATTCAGCCACTGATTTGATTTCTCACTGAGAAATTCTCTGCTCTGCCATTTTCAGTAAATATATATATATATATAATACTATATACATACATACATACATATGTATATATAATTCCGTAAAGCTCTGCAAACAGATGCCCATTTGAATTGTTTAATAAACCACATTATAAAGTAGCACACCCACACCACACACACACATATATATATATGTATTGTAATTTATGTTTTTTCTTTTTCTTTTTTATAATGTGTAAAAATGATCATATTGCATTGCTACTGAACAAAAGCTAGGTAGAGAGGGTATGGGAAACAGTTGTCACTTAACATTATATATCTTTTTACAATAGATTGCATATTTTTTAAGTGGAATTTTCTTCAAAGAAAAAAAAAAAAAAAAAACACATACACACACTATAGATTTGGATAACCATGAAAGTTTTTGATGAGAGTATTAATTAAATTTTGATATTCGATAGTAATTTTGAGTTCTTTTTAATGTAGAATTGAATCGTATTGATATTTTTTACGAGAAATATAGATACAAATAAAATTAACATATATGGTTGATTTGATGGAAATTTTAAAATATTTTTCCTTTTGTTAGATCATCTGTTAAGAGAATAAATCTAAATTCTATCAGTTTAAGCTTTTAGAGTAAGTGATAATTTACCTCTCTCTAACATGGTATCAAAGCGGGAGGGGAATGTTAAGAAAATAAATCTAAGCTTATTCTATCAGCTTAAACTTTTAAAGTAGGTGACAATTTATCTCTCTCTAACATTATGACAATTAACTCATTCTTGCATAGTTTAACTCTTACTCGAAGAAAGTAACTCTTACGTAGCACTTACAGTGACTTGTGAAACTCTTGACCTCATGTAACATTTACAATGCGTCCATTGTGCCAAGTAAAGGCTTAAATAAAACTTTATATGTATTAAATTCCGACATAGGGAAGAAACTTATGGAAGAAGACAAAAGTTCATGGTAAGCGTAAAGAAAGCTATTGATTAAGTTCCATTCCATCATTTTCTACGAACTTTAATTGCATGATTGCTAGGTCAAGAGAGAGAATAATAAGGTGGAGAGAAATGCATGCATATATTGCAATATATATATATATGTATGTATATTGTGGGACTTTGAGTGGGTAAGGGAGTTTAATCAATGAGAGAGAGAGTACCTAAAAGATATGATATTCATTTTTTTTTTTTTTTTTTGGCAAGTAAAAGATATGATATTCTTACTTACCAAAAAAAAAAAAAGATATGATATATCTACCTAGAATTATGATTTTTAAATATTTCGAAAGGACAAAGAACCTAGGCAATTAGCTATATGGAAAAAATAATTGATGAGAAGAAGGACCACCATGGAGATTGAGGGTCAAAACCCTAGCTATCTCCATTTTTTCTTTGTTTTGATTAGGAATTTAGGAGAGAGAGAGAGAGATTCTTTTAAACACTTTGAATTATAATGCCCCCATGCCTTTCTTTGGGTTCATTTGACTTGTGTTGATCCAATAACTTGGGGGACCAATGACTATTAGTACTTCACTATGTACAACCATACCATGCAATTCATTAACATATATATATATATATATATATATCTATATATATATATATATCTATAAATATATCACCATTATCACATTGCCCTTAATTAGGAGGTTTTTCCTTTAAAGAATTGTGTTCCCCTTTACAAGTGTTCCCTTCTTGGTTTAGTTGAAACTAGGGTTTTATATGGGCAAGAATATTTTATTTTATTTTTTTCCTTAATAAAGCAACATTTTTTAGATTTAGTGTAACTTTTTGTTTCATATTGTAAGTATGTAAGGATGTAGTATGATGTATAAGAATGAGTGTAAATAAGACAATGCATGATATTTCTTTTAGTATAACCAATATGGTGCCAACTAGTTGGTCGATCGTGAATGATGTGAGACCCATAGTTGCATTGCAGGTTCACGAGCCCGGATAGCCGGCACCATGTATGAGAGCTAAGTGCCTCATGGTTGGAAGCCACTTCTAAAATCTCGCCTATTTTATTCAATTGAGCCATAATAGAAACCTTGGACCTCAAAGAAAGGTGAATGTAATTATATAATGATGTGATATCCATAGTTACGGTGCGAGGCTCAAGGGCTCTGCAGATAGCCAACACCCTCTATGAGAGCTAAATCTACACCACATGGCTAGAAGCCATTTCTAAAAGCCTGAATGTCCACTAATTGATATTGGATTGAAATCAATTTTATTCAATTAGGCCATAATAGAGACATTGGACCTCAAATGGAAGATGAATGTAATTATGTATAACAAATCACTTGCCAAAATTTTAAATCGAGTTAAATTTAAAGTCACTTTAACTCAAAACTTTTGGTCGTTAAAATCCCACTTATTCTTTTCCAATATTTTTTGAGTTGTGCTCAAAATTCTAACTTCATTTCCCTTTCTTGACCAACTTTTTGTTATTAAATAGATTAGCAATAGAAAATTTTCACAAATTAACTTATATAACCAATTTTCATCAAACAAAACCCTATATTTAGATATGGTAAATTTTACCATTTTTCTTTCATCATAATAGCATATTTTTACTTAACATGAATATGTCTTCTTGATCCATTCTTTTCCCTAACCAAAACCAATAATATATACACATACACACATTTGTGTGTGTGGGGAGTTGAAGGTCTTGATCCTAGAAGCAACCCCTTCTATGAAGGCTATATATATATATATATATATATGTATATATGTATAGGTAGGTGTCTTAGGTTTGGTTGTTGTCTTCCTCACTAATGTATAGTTGGAAAAGGAAATTAAAGAATTCCATTAGAATTTTGCTTTCTACAAATAACTATACTACACAAAAATATATAAATAATAATAATAATAATAATAATAAAGGCAGAACACGTGTGATATGGACATGTCGGTTTCTATGTATTAATTTTGAAGGAGACCTAATTAATTCATTATGCCTCCAAAATTAATTGAATTGCGAGACCACATTTAATCCTCATTCAATTTTTAACCATATGTATATAATTTCCTGCTTTTAATTATAGTCTACAAGAATTAGCCGACCTAAATATATACACACACACACATATATATATATATATATATATATATATATATATATATATATATATATATATATATATATATATATATGGTTCTTGGCGTTGCACAATGAGTACAATGAACACAATACTATATGAGATTGAAAGTTTTCATTCTCCCGTGAGCGACATGTAGAGAGGTAGGATGAGACGTTTAGAGTTAAGTTAGTCGGAGTCATGATAGCAGCTCCAAACACTAGATTAGATAAATTATTCGAGTCTGGTGGCTCCAAAAACTAGATGACCTAAAAAAAAAAAACTAAATATATAAAAACTATTAGAGCATTTTTAAACACTTTAGTTGAGTATAACATATCTTAGCTATGTCAAGTGTTTGTGGCCAAGTTTGCGTGCCCCAAAACACTCTCTTTGCCCAAAGAGCGGGAGTTTGACACTCCATTTCATTCATAGTGCTGTCGAATCCCACTGTTAGATTAGTCGGGTAAAAACCGGACACCATCACTATAAATTAATTTATTTTTAAAAAAAAAGCCATACCTTAGCTATATGAAAACTAAAATTAGATGTTTGATCGATTCAAATCGATTTTCACAAATTTGAAGAGCAATAATAGTTACCAATACCAAACTCATTTACCCCCCCCTCTCTCTCTCTCTCTCTCTCTCTCTCTCTCTCTCTCTCTTATATATATATATATATATATATGTATGTATAAATTGACCTGCTAATGTTTCAATATCTCTATAATGCTAATGAATAATTAGTTTGTTAAACCAGAAATATTAATATATATATATATATATTTTTTATATATAATTTTTTTGATAAGTATATATATATTTATATATATATATATGTATATAATATTTGTTAATTGCTATTATCAATATTATATGCATTACAAAAGCAGTCATTTTCTTAAGAGGGAACATTATTAATATAATTAGAAAATAAAACGTACCGACGGAATATACATTTGATTAGGTCACGAGTCAGCCGATTATTATTATTATTATCATTGGTAGCTAACTGTCTAATTCAATAATTTTATTGTTTAAATGAAATACTCCTACTCTTATATATATATATATATATATATATATAATTATATATAAATATATTTTTATTTATTTATTTATTATCTCTAATTAATTAATTTGCAGAATAATTACGTATCAAGATAAGATCATATTCCATGCCATGCATGAAAGAAAATGCTGTTCCACACACACACACACACACACACACACACACACACATATATATATATATATATATATATATATATATTTATGTATCTATATCCAGTTTTGAAAGAACTTGCATGTTGCATTCAGCACCAAAATATTTATTAATTGTGGACTAAGTATTCATATTAATTAACATCACATATAATCACTTACTTAGTCCATACAATTTAAAATTTCTATATCGTTAACTGGTCCCATTATTAAAATCATGAATTCGAGTTAAAAAAAAAATCATATATATGTATTTATATATGTGTGTGTATATGCTTAAAGCATAAATAGGCTGGTAAGTGACTCTTAGGGTCTAAATGAGATTACGAATTTGAATTTGAGAGATCCACTCGACTCAAAAATGAATTATATATAGATATGCACATAATTTAAAGACACCATCCATGTATAAAACCGATATATATTCATCTAAAATATCTCGTCTCATAATAATAATAATAAAAATTAAATACTATGACTTGAAATTTCACGTCGCTCGTCTAAGAAATCTTTGAGCGCTTATTAAGTAAGAGTTTAAAACTTTTATTCAATAACACGTTTTAAACTGTGTGACCTATTTAACAATATCATTGAAATGTTTATAACAAATCAATTTATTATTTGACATTTTTTTTTTTTGGGATAAAGTTGGAAAGTTATCCAATGAATGACACTACTAAAAATAGAATATTCAAGTTGTATATATTTAATTAAAATTGATAATAGTGATAAATTTTAGCAAGCAAGTAGTAGCCAATTGGATTGGTCAAAATTTTTTAGAAACCTATAATTTGTACAACAGCTAGCTGGTTTTGTTGTGTACTAATTAATTAATAAAAAAAAGAATAATATTAAATAAATGAAAAACGTTTGATCTTTTGGTACTTTGAATAATACCTATATGTTTTCATGTGATTTGAAATTGACCCTTTTATGTATATTATATATATTTATATAAATTTTATATATCATCTTTTTTTATTCATAAATTTGACAGATTAGATGGAAAATGACTTCTGCTAGTTGATGAATTAATTGACAGTGCATTTATTTTTTTTTATTATTATTTTTTTTAATACAAACATTTTAAAGGTTTTTTTTTTTTTTAAGCATCCGGTATCCGAACTCACACGGGCCAACTAATCTGGATTCGGCATGGGGTGCGCTCGCAGAGTCCAACTCTTACTCGAGGGTGAGGGCCTGACCCAAAGCTTTTTAACGTGGCGCTAACCACTTCAGGGGGATTCGAACCCTCGACCATCCGTCATGAAGAGAAGCTTTAGGAGTCCGCTTATCAACTTCCCCAAACCGATGAGTTATTTTAAAGGTTTTATTCTTTTTTCCCTAGTGAATATATGTAGAGTTGGTGTTATATTCCTCTTTCCACAGCTTAAAAATGCTTAAGAAGGCCACTCATAAAACTAAATTTCATTAATTTGGACTCTAATATATATATATATATATTTGTAATAACATTTGGTATCTAAAATTATGCTTCAAATCATCATAATTCTATTTAAGTTAGGTTCATAAAGAACTTAAATTATATGATTTTTAAGATGAGTTTTGAACTTGTGACATCGAGCTGCATCTAGATTCCAGTATTACCTTTTTTTTTTAGGTTTAACTTTCGGGTATTTAAAGCCACTTTGAGTCTCAACTAATTAAGAATTGAATCGCATCAAACTTTTCTTAAAAAAAAAAAAAACTCTTAAACACTTATTTTTTAAAATAAAATTTGAATTCGAAACCTTTCTCGAGAGAACAAAATTCCTTCCCTCCAATATTACTTTTTTTTTTTTGTGATTTATTCCGTAGCTATTTTGAACACCAACTAAACCGGATTCAAGAAGCGCCATACCCCTATTAGTGGGAAGCTCTCCTACACATATATCTCCTACGCCTCCAATATATATATATATATATATATATATATATATTTAAATAAAAAAGGAGAAGAGTTTTTTTATTTAGATATAAGCATAGATCATTTTGAGGACCAAACATACAGAGCAAAACAACGCATGGCCCAAAAAAGCAACACCAAAACACAACCTAACAAAAAAACAGCCCAAGACCCTTTAGCCAACACAGACGGAAACCAAAAGCAAAAACACATAATAGGGCATTCCAAAGCTCACTTCGTCATCAAGTATCGGTCATCGTCTCGGAAGTCACTAGTTCATATCGGTCATAGTGATATCGGTCACTTAATCATCGTATCGGGTGATACGAAATTTATTATATTTAATAAAAAAATAATTTTTTATATATAATTTAAAAATATAAATAATACAATAGTTTTAATATATTATTATAAAAATATATTTATATATATATATATATATATATATGAAATAATAATATGTGTAAATGTCTATTTATAAAAACTTTTATATTCATTCATTTTATTTCTAAAATCTCAAATTAAATCTTGTCTAATTCTAATTATTATTTTCTTTAGTAATTGACCCATTCAATTTTTATTTTTTTAAGTAATTGACATATTATAAGAACTTCTATAATTGAAGAATTTTAAATGAAAGAATTTATTAAAATATTACAATTTTTAGAAAAATAATAATAAAATAATTTTTATTTATGAGATGATAATAAAAAATTTAAATTGTTATTAAATATAATACTAATATCATTTATATTTAATAATTAAAATAATAATATTTTTTATTTTTAATTATAAATATAATATAATTATAATATATATAATATAATATATATTGATTTCCTCAAAAACAATTTTCTCTTCTATTACACATTTATAATATATATTTTCTCTTCTAGTTTATAGTTAAAACAAATATTAATATCAAAACAAAGATTAACTTGTTTGTAATCTTTGGATTAACAATTAATATTTGTTTTGACCCAAGGATTTCAAACACTTATAAACTCATGGGCATATGGATAGACGAGTTTGATGAAACTTGTTTTTTTTACATATGATTCTGAAATTTTCCTTTGGAATGACACTAAGGTGTCAATTGAAACCGACCTTTAGTAATTTTTATTTTGATCAAGGTAGGTTTTGGAATGGGAACATGCACTGGATTAGTGATTGTGAACAGAGAGTGTCTTTTGTCTGGTGAAGACTAGGGTAGCGTTTTGTATTTTGGAGAGAGTCTCTTTATACTATATTGAATGGTTCAAATTCAATGTTGTTTAGTCTCTTCTCCATGGAAGATGACTATGATGGATGATTATTCAATAGGTTATTAATCTTGATCTGGTACATCAGACTTATCCTTCAATGATTAATGATGATAATTTTTGTCGGTTTTCAGTTCATTTATTTCATTCGGTGCATGGAAGAAGAAAAAAAGCTAAACTTGTAATATCCTTACCTAGAAAAATAATTTTTTACAATCTTCATGTAAAAAATATACATTTAACCCACACGAGAAAAACTTTAATAAAACATAGTTTTGGTTATTGGGCCACCAAATAAGCTAATTCTAAACTCAATTTAAACTAATAATTTTGATAAAACTCAAACCCTATCCTAATAATTTTGGTTATTAATTTAAATTAATATTCTTATATATAAGAATATTAATTCAGTCATAAAAATATCACTAATTATTAAATGAGTAATTAGTAAATTTGACCAAAATAAATTTTTTTTTTTATTGATAGAAAAATAAATTTTTCGTCAATTAAAAAAATTGATAATTAAGTAAGAAAATTCTGGATTAAATAATAAACTCAAAATTGTCCCTCCCCTATTCCCGTTCGGACCAGGATTTCTTCATTCCAAGTTCTATAAAAACAGTTATACGGAAGAAAACTTGTATTCCAAGAAACATATCAAGAAAATCAAGAAATTAATCAAGATCATGGAGTTTTCAGTTGGCGAAACGGTGGAGATTTGCTGCGCAGAAGATGGATTCTGGGGTTCGTATTTCGTGGTGACGGTACTAGAAAAGAAGCCGGAAAATAAATACTTAGTTCAGTACACAACTTTAGTGACTGAAGAAGACGTGAAAGTTTACCCGAAAGAAACCCGTCGATGCTCGGATGGTGAGACCTCTTCCTCCTAAGAAAAAGAAGATTACTGAATTCAAAGACAAGGAAATGGTTGATGCTTATGATAACGAAGGGTGGTGGGAAGGGAGAGTTGCCGGAAAACATGGTTCTAAATACTTTGTTTACTTTGAAACTACCGGAGAATTGATTAAGTATCCGGCGTATCGTCTCAGGCGTCATTATCAATACGTTCGTGGGAACTGTTTTCATGTCCGTTTTTAGGGTTTTCTTCATAAGATCTTATGATTTATATTTTTATTATTTATTTTAACTATTGTATAAAAGATGTTTTTGATTTCTTCAAATATTTTTAGAAAAAATTCTTTCAACATTTTATTTATTATTTTTTTTATGATTCAATTAAATAGATACTTTGTTTTTAAAAAAAAAAAATCAAACTTCAATTGCTTTTTTTTTACAGTTATGTTTGACACAAATTTGGTGGCTGAGTTCCAGCAAACCATGCAAGTGATACAAGAATTCGACAGATATAAAAATAGGCAGTATTTTCATGTTTTTGGACAATCCACCTATTAAAGATCACTCTTTGATTTCTCGAGCTTTTTCTAACTTTGTATCATGTTTTATGTTTCTATCTTTTGAGTTTAGTTTTGTCTTGGTTTCGTAGTGAAGATCAAATTCAGGCAAAAACTAGTAATTATCGCCCTTTGTTAGTGACGATTGGACCCTACTGTATGCATGTACCTTCTTTTTCTTTTTAATAACAATCTCCGTTCGGATAAAAATTAAACAAATATATTTTACAAATTTTATTGTTTTACTTGTTAAAAATAAAAAGAATATATAATAAAAAATAAATAATTTTACTTGTAAGATTATATAATTTTTTTTTTTGATAATCGTGTAAGATTATATAATTAATGAATATTCAAAAGCTATTTTAATTTCTTAAATTAACAAAATATATTAAATAATAATAAAAAAAAATTTAGCCTTGATTCGATCGTAGTAAATTGAGAGACTCTGCCGTTCGGATTGTACGCTCTTGGTTGAAAATTGAAGGTCGCATTGAGTTGGTTATGGCCGAGATTGTAGATTCGACTGGCTTCGGCGGCCGGATGGCTAACCAAATTATCAGAACGGCAAGAGCTACGAGAATGATTAGAGCTAGAATTACACTAGCGATAATTCCTAGTGTATATATATATATATTGTGAAATATTTTATTAAGAATTAAATTTTATGGTAGTCAGCCCTTCAGTCCCTTTGTGTTGTGCTGTTCGAAGAGAGATCAAGAATACGTAGTGGCTTACGTATTAGTTTGAATCAGATGAGATGATTTGGGAAAGACAGTACAAATTGATTTTGTATCCCACTGATTATAGTATACAGAAATCATTGATTGACACCTTTCCTCTTTCCGCTTCCCTTTTAAATTAAACTACGTTTCTATTTATCTATCTATTTATATATATATATATATATATATATGTATGGTTTGCTTCAGCTGAAGAAGCACTTCAATCTGGGCTTGATCACAGGTTAAGGAAAGGAAAGGAAAATAAAGATATGGGGTGGAGAGGAATTCTTGGTTTTGAGTACGGAATAGTGCAAGCACCTCTTGGACCGGATATTTCAGGTCCAGACCTTGTTGCTGCTGTTGCTAATGCTGGTGGACTCGGTTTTCTCAGAGCCCCTGATTGGGTTAGTTTCCTTTGCCGTCCATTCTTCATTTTTCTTGCTGCCCACCTTTGCTTGCCTATTAGTTGCTTGTTGAAATGCCTGAATGATCAGCAAAAAGAAGATTTATTTTAAATTTTGTCTGAGTACTCTGATACTGATACTTTGCGACTTGTAATTTAACCCATCGGACAAATAATTGAAACTGTTGATTGAAAATGTAAACAAGCATTTTAACAACCATAGCTGTTGTTGTTTTAGAATTCTGATGTTATGTTTAGCTGAAGGTAAAAACTCACTGCTGTACCCATAATTGAAAAAGGATTAGTCATTGTTGTTGGAACTCGGAAGTGGAAGTGAAAGTGAATATCTTAACTAATACCCTTGTTAAGACCAAAAGAAATGAAAGCCTTGCCACATGTAAGTGGCTTTAAATGATATGTGGGATAATGATTTTGATACTTGTTGTGAAATCAAGAGTCGAAGTGAGATTTTTTGGAAGATTAAATTCTGCAAGTTCAACCTGAATGGAATTTGAATTAGTTAAAGTTGAAGTAGAAGTTTCGGATCCTGGATGATCTAAAAGAAAAAAAAAAAGGGAATATCTTCTTAAATTTTTTTCTCTCTTTTTCCTGAATGCATTTGTGTAACAGGAGGCACCAGATCATGTAAGAGAACTAATACAGAAGACGAGAGCCCTGACTAACAAGCCCTTTGGGATTGGTGTAGTTTTAGCTTTTCCGCACAAGGAAAACATAAGGGCCATACTAGATGAAAAAGTAGCAGTCTTGCAGCTTTACTGGGGAGAATGCACAAAGGATCTTGTTCTTGAAGCTCATGAAGCAGGGGTAAAGGTTGTACCCCAAGTAAGTTTACTTGAATCATTTCCATTTTCAAATTCACATCTTTGAAGCTGAGTTTTCATGGTTGCAATTTTTAACACTTATGCATTGGAACACTGTTATTTAGGTGGGAAACTTTGAACAAGCAAAGAAAGCTGTTGATGTAGGTGTAGACGCTATAATAGTCCAAGGCAGGGAAGCCGGTGGGCATGTTATCGGACAGGTATATATAAAATTTTTTTAATCAGATTCTTTTCTGAACTTTATATATAATTTACTGCTTATGATACGCCTGAAATCTCATGAATTGGATTGAAATGAAATAATTCTTGAATAGCTAAATAAATTGCTCAAAGGAGAAGTGTAGAGCAAAACTTTTACATCATTTTCTGTTTATCATTTTGTCTTTATTCTAATCACTTAGACTGAAATTGAAGAGATTAGATTTTCACAGTAGATTTTTCTGCCATGGTTGTGTGCTTCTTCATTCCCAATTGAGAACTCATGCTCAAGTCAGGTCATGACTAGTTACAAACAATTAGGGATCTTTTGTTAAGACTGAGGAGTAAGGTAGATGAGAATACCATTTCCAATTATCACATTGTAATATTGAAGTGAGTGATTGGTTTCATCGAAATTCTTTTAGGATGCTTTGATTTCATTAGTTCCAAAAGTTGTTGAATTTGTTAAAGATCGCAAAATACCCATAATTGCTGCGGGAGGAATTGTGGATGAGCGTGGCTATGTAGCTGCTCTGGCACTTGGAGCTCAGGGAATTGCACTTGGCACTAGGTATTTAATGTTTGTTTTTCTTTTCCATTGCTTGTATTTCTTCATTCTTTTCTCCCCTCACTTTTGCAATTTTTCATATAGGTTTCTAATGACAGATGAAAGTTATGCACACCCAATATATAAGAAGAAATTGATTGAATCTGATGAAACAGAGTACACAGATGTTTTTGGACGTGCAAGATGGCCGGGAGCACCTCACCGCGTTTTAAAGACTCCGTTCTTCATGGAGTGGAAGAAAACTTTTCCGAGTGATGAAAACGAGACTAATCAACCTGTTATCGGCCATTCAACAATACATGGAATGGTAAGAACATCCTGTATTTTATTTTTTTCTTTTATTTCCACTACTATATTCAACAATTTGGTATCCGAAGTTTCTGTTTCAACTAATTTGAAGAGTCTTACTTATTCTCTAGAGATATGCCTCACACTCATAACAAGTTGAATTTAGAATATTGTGTAATACTCACAAATCACCTTGCCACCCACTTGTGTCAAGGTCTTGGGTTAAGGAGGGGACTTTTTTATTTTTAGTTCTAGACACATGATATTCGGAGTCACCAATCCAACTAATTTGGATTAATCCGGATTGTACCTTTAGATTCTAACTCATGCTCAAAGAAAAACTTTATTCTGACTCTTTACTCATACGAGTTTGGACCTTGTGTAGTATTAAAAAATCTCTTACTACTTGTGTTAAGCCCTTGGCTTAGGGAGGAGTTTTTTTTTTTTTTTTTTAGACATCTAATATTTGAAGTTACTAATTCGACTAATTTAGATTTATTTAAGATTGTACCCTTAGAGGAACTTCACTTTGACTCTTTACATGACACTAAGTCTAGATCTCGTATAATACTTACAAATCACTGTCAAATTAACTCTCGAATCACATTAGTTTTCAAGGAAATTTGTTTTTGTTGACTAAGTTTACCCTTT
The DNA here is from genome assembly GCA_025388415.1 of Cynanchum wilfordii. NCBI lineage: Eukaryota > Viridiplantae > Streptophyta > Magnoliopsida > Gentianales > Apocynaceae > Cynanchum > Cynanchum wilfordii. Next base: position 505,001 of record JAHSUH010000363.1, on the reverse strand, counting down.
ATTCCAGGAAAAGGAGATACGTAGATTTGCAGGCACGGTCCCAAACTTGAGCACAACAGGTGAGATTGAAAGCATGGCAATGTATGCAGGCCAAGGAATTGGTCTCATAAAAGAGATATTACCAGCCGGTGAAGTTGTCCAAAGACTTGTCTCCGGTGCCCAGCGCCTTATCAATCAAGAATTTTCCAGTGGCATCACAGAAATTACCAAATAAGTTGGCCTTCCATCATCCTCTTAACACAGACAGACAAAATGGGGCATTCCAATAATGGATATGGTGGCTTGTTTTCTTTTTGGGGTGGGGGGGGGGGGGGTACTACTGAAAAAATCAAGTAATAATGCCAAGATGTCAAAAATGGAAGATTTTGTGGTGGTTCTTTTTCGTTAACATTTTTCTTTTGGACTTCATAATTCACATCTTAACCGGAGATTGTGAAGATAAATAAATTTTTTATAATATTAAAGTGGGAAATTTTAATTTGAAATATATATATATATATATATATATATATATATATATATATAATTTTATGCGTATTTGATAGTTATGGTGGGTTTTAGGTAATTTAAAATTGAGTCGCGTAGACTATTGTGAATTGTAATTAATTTGAAATTAAATTGTGTCCGACTATTGTAAGTTCTAACTAATTGGAGTGTCGGCGCTATTGTGATTTTTAACTAATTTGAAATTGTCTTGCGATGATTATCATGAGTTCAATTAATCTAAAATTGAGTAATGTAAATTGCTTTTAATTCTAACTAATTCAGAATTAAGTTGCGTCATATCTTTAATAGAAAAACTCCTCCCCTACATATGTCTCTCATTTAAAATCTTTTATTAATGTTATCACTTGATGATAAGATAAAAGTATTTTGATAAAAAATAAAACAAACATTAAAAAGAGTCGCATGCCTAATACTATTAATTAAATATAACATGCATGTTGCAATAAGAGAATAAAACAAAAAAAAAAAAAAATGTTTTTAATACATTTTTTCTCTAAAAGAAGAAAAGCTATATGTAAATATCGATGAGACTAAGCATATGAGATGATAAAGATAAGAAAAAAAATAATATAGATGAAAAAAAAAAAAAACAAAAAAACAGAAAAATTACAAAAAACAGTAAAAATTAGTCCGGCCAAGGGAAAAGCTTTAGCCAAAGCTAAATTTCTCCCTTGGCCAGGGAGAAAGAGAAATGGTGGCTGGCAGAAGAGGAGGGGAGGAGAAGAAGAAGAGAAGAGGGGAGGGGAAGGGAGGAGGGGCGGCTGTTTGAGGGAAGAGGAAGAGGAGGGTTTAGGGTTAGAGAGAGTTTTTGTAGTGCTCAAAATCTTGAATAGCTACTAAAAGAGGCCTTTTCTTGTCTTCTAATGAAAACACTAAAAAAATTTAATCAATTTAGTCACTTTTCCACTAACTCTATATCAAAATATATGATGTATATATAATGTTCGGTTATTAAAATGGAATTTTATTGACCCAATTATTTTTTTATTAAATTATTTTGTATAAATTATTTAAAATTATTAATTTAAATTTTGGTTTGAAATTGGATCTGCACAGCATCCACAAAATAAGAAATGACCTTTCGTCCACAACCCATTTGACATTAATTCAAATTTTGAATATCAAATTAATAATGCATTTGCCCCCATTATAAGAAAGAGGCCATTCCAAGGTTCTTCCTCGTACCTCATTCAATCTACTCTTTTTAGTTTTTCTACAGATTCTTGAATCCCTGAAAAAAGAATTAAGGAGAAGAAGAAGATGGGTTCAATCACCATTGACGCCAGAAAAAACCCACCACCCCATGCCATTTGCATACCATACCCATGTCAAGGTCACATAAACCCCATGTTTACACTTGCCAAAATCCTCCACCACCGTGGCTTTTACATCACCTTCGTCAACACCGAATATAACCACAGACGTTTACTAAAATCCATAGGTCCCGATTTCCACTATCGGTTACCCCCCAAGTTCCGGTTAGAAACCATTCCAGATGGACTCCCTCCTCCGTCTGATGATGACGTCACTCAAGATTTAGCTTCTCTGTGCGTTTCAATACCCAAGAATTGCTCGGCTCCGTTCTGTAACCTCATTTCCAGGTTGAACGATGATGTCCGTGTTCCTCCAGTGACGTGCATAGTTTCCGACGGAGCTATGATGTCCGTGTTCCTCGATGCTGCTGAACAGTTCGGAATTCCTGACGTGTTTTTTTGGACTACCGGTGCTGCTGCTTACTTGGCTTTCACCCAGTTTAAGCATCTTGTTCAAAGGGGTTATGTTCCTCTCAAAGGTATCTCCGCGCAACATACTCAAGTATTTGACTCTGTTTTCAAAGAGTCCATTAATTTTTTTTTTTTGCTATTGAAATTTGCAGATAAAAGTGACGTGACAAACGGTTATCTAGAGACAACACTAGATTGGATTCCAGGAATGAAGAACATAAAATTGAAGGATCTTCCAAGTTTCATAAGAACAACAGATCCGAACGATGTTTTTCTCAATTTCCCTACGAATGTAGCCGAGGATGCTTCGAAAGCCTCTGCTATAATTTTGAACACTTTTGACGCACTAGACGACGTCGTAATAGATGCTCTCTCTGCAATGTATCCTCGCGTCTACGGTGTCGGACCTATACATCTGATGCTTAATAACCAAATTCAAATCGAAGATCAAAACCTAAAATCCATAGGTTCAAATTTATGGAAAGAAGAACCTGGATGCATCAATTGGCTTAACGGTAAAGAGCCGAATTCGGTTGTGTATGTCAATTTCGGTAGCATCGCCGTCATGACTGGCCAACAACTCACCGAATTTGCGTGGGGACTGGCGAACAGTAACAAACCGTTTTTGTGGATAATCCGACCCGATTTGGTTACCGGCGAATCTATTGTCGGATTGGAACCGGAGTTTTTGAGCGAGACCAGAGAAAGAGGGATGTTGGCTAGCTGGTGTCGTCAGGAGGAGGTTCTGATGCATCCTGCAATTGGAGGATTCTTAACGCACAACGGATGGAATTCGACGCTGGAGAGCATTTCCAGCGGCGTTCCGATGATATGCTGGCCGTTTTTCGCCGATCAGCAGACGAATTGCAGGTACTGTTGCGTGGAATGGGGCGTGGGAATGGAGATTGACAGTGACGTAAAGAGAGATGAAGTAGAGAAACTCGTGAGGGAGTTGATGGAAGGTGGTGAGAAGGGGAGAGAAATGAAGAAGAAAGCTATGCATTGGAAGGAAATGGCGGAAGACGCCATTGCTCCCGGTGGATCTTCTAGCATTAACTTTGATAAACTTATTAAAGAGTTGCTTTTACCAAATTAAAATGGAAAATCTTTCACACTCTCAAAAAAAATATATATATCCAATGTTTATTCTCAATGTTCTTATATTATCGAATTCGTCTAAATTATAGTAGAACACAATTTTTTACCTAACAAATGAGTAATACTTACGAAAAGGGTTACGTCAATTAAATTACTATATATATATATATATATATATATATTCTATACTATACTTGTCATCTAATAATGCAATATATTTTTTTCCAACCAATTTTGGTGTTGACATAATTATATTTTTAGTTCTTTGAATGTGTGATATTATCCTAACTCAGGACTAATGTCGAATGCATCAATATTTTTGACGTCACAAATGAGTAATACTTACGAAAGTAGGGTTACAAGGTATTAAAAGTGTATATATATATATATATATATATATATTATGTTATGAAGTATAGGTTCTAAATTCGACTTCGAACAACTTTACTTTATAAAGTATTTCAATTATGTGTTGTGTTATTTTACTATACATTTCATATAAAGTCCTCACATATCAGTTGATCAGAGTATATGATTATCATCCCTAAATTATAGTATTTTATAGGCACGAGTAACCATCATGATAATTATACCAATAATTCAGTGGTACAAGTAGAACCGAGTTTAATTTCTCTTACATAATGTCTGAAGTTTGAACATTGAGAATAGAAAAATGAGTGTTAAAAGAGAAATTCTGAATTAGTCACAACCTAGAGTTATAAATAGATACAAAAAGATAATAATATATATCATCATGATCATTACATGTAATTTTATTATTATTAATTATTTGGTAACCAATATTTTTCCTTTCAATTTTATACATCATTTATAATATGAATCAAATCAAAAATAAAAAATATATGAATTCTCAATCATTATAATAAATTAATTTAATTTTCTAACGTTTGTAATACATTCAAACACGTTTTCAAACCAGAATCCAATTAAAGAGACTCGTGACATATTACTAATCATAATATTTTACATTCTAGACTCGAAATGGTTTCACTTAGCACCATATAAAAATCACGAGATGAAAAAAATATCCTTTAAATGTCTAACAAATAAAAGAATTACCAAAGAATTTTTTTTTAATCATATTAATATTATTTGACAGATATAATACACATACCTCAACAACTAAAATACAAAATTAATTCCATATATTTGTCCGAAATAACTACTACAATTAAGTATTTCCACATAAAAATAAGTGATAAATATACCATAAACTAAATATAAAAATCTATAAATAGTATTCTCAAAATTATATATATATAAACCAATCAAGACAAACAAAATCATAAATATCCCATTAAAACCTTCAAAGAAAGAAAAAAAGAAAAAAAAAAAAAAAACCTAAAAAAGATATGGGTGAAAAAATGAGAGGAATGCTGATCATCCTTAGCCTTGGAGTTCTCCTCTTAAGCTTCAGTAATAATTCTGAAGCAGTCGGAAAAAAGCCATGGGAAGGTCTGCAAGGCTGTCCGAGATGCCGGAATGTCGACGGAAAACGAGTCTGCGAACCCTGTCCTCCACCTGTTTCTGATTATCATCGGGGCTGTAACACCTATTTCCGTTGCAGAACAGAAGGAGGGAAATAAGAATTATTATTATTTATATAAAATAAATAAATAAATAAATAAATTTGAAAAATCGATCATACAAAAATATTTTTTTTGTAGTGATATATATACATAGGCACACATTTATCTTATATATATATAAGATTATGAGAGTTAATTATTTTTCTGATGTTTTTTTCTTTATTATTTAATAATTTTTTTTTAAGAGTTCATTATTTTTCTGATGGCATTATCATAATTATTCTTTACTCTTAAGGGCTTTCTTTTTCTTTATTATTTAATGTTTTAATTTGGATTTTTTTTTCATTTTTTCAACATATTAATTTCTCGTAAATTTTCAACCTATTTTTTAAAAATAATTTATTCAAAATTTCTTTAAAATAATGATTCATAAATTATTTGAATTGATTTTTTGTATTATAATTAATTATAAATATTATATTTGTTGATTTTAGATATATGAATTTTTTTTAGTGGATTCAATAGCTACATGTAAGATTCTTAATTATTTATTTTAATTTAAAGAAAAATTGGTGTATTTGTTCTTTGAATTAATTTATTTTCTTCTGATATGTTTAGTCTTTATTTATACTTATTTATTATTATTTTGATTTATTTATTTTGTAAGTTCTTAAACAAATATTTCTAGATTTAATAGTTGATTCTTTTATTTTATATATATATATATATATATAAATTATTTATTAACTTACGAGTTTTACAATCATATTTATGATTTAAAAGATAATAAATTTGAAACACGGTTAATAAAGAAAAATACACAGAAACAAAAAACCTTTTTTTTTCACATGAGATGTCTCCATAAAAATAAAATCATCCCATTCAGCTATTGTAATATCACAATAATAAAATAATTTGGTGAGACATTTTGGCCAAATCATGTGAATCATTAATTTATTATTTTATATTATTCAATGATATTGTTTCCTTTTTATTTAAATATCACGTGCTTTAAACACTTATTGAGTAAATTCATACCACAACATTTTTATATTTTTGTCACTTTTTTTTTTCTATGCATATATTATTATTATTTTTATTTTGACACGAATTGTTTTAGATGAAGATATTACTTTTAAGCCAATCTATATCGAGACTAATCCCGTTTGAATTAGGTTATTCTTTTCTAGTCTTTAAATTTTAAACTTTTGCATAGAATTTTAACCATTAACATTCATTACCAGCTCAGTAGCGTGTTAAGGTTTGTGCATATATTATCTTCGTCCCTGTTACATTTTTCCTGAAAAAAAGAGCGGGAAAAAGATGAAGAGAGAGAGAGACACGCAGAAGAAAATTTCATGGCAGCAGAAGGAAAACCGCATGCTGTGCACATTCCCTATCCAGCTCAAGGACATATAAACCCTATGTTCAAACTAGCTAAGCTTCTCCATCACAGAGGTTTTCACATTACTTTCGTCAACACAGAGTATAACCACAGACGTTTGATCAATTCCAGGGGACCGAATTCCCTTGACGGTTTGCCGGATTTTCGATTTGAGAGCATTCCCGATGGACTTCCTCCGCCTTCTCCCGATGATGATGGTGACGTCACTCAAGATATACCTACTCTTTCTGATTCAACCTCTAAGAACTGTTTAAAATCGTTCTGTAGTCTAATTTCAAGGCTGAATAACACGCCGGCACCGGATTTGATTCCTCCGGTGACTTGCATAGTTTCCGATGGACTGATGAGCTTCGGTATCGAAGCTTCTCAACAGTTTGGCCTTCCTGAAGTGCTTTTCTGGACAACTAGTGCTTGTGGCTTCCTAGGGTTCGCCAATTTCAAGCATCTCATCCAAAGGGGATATATTCCTCTCAAAGGTAAAACAATAATCTCTTCTTAACTTCCCCCCATCAAACATTATATTAATTATTCTCTATGTGTAATTTTACTAGATTTTGACTAAAATGGTATCAAATTCAAAATATGAGGTATTGTGATAATTTAACTGAGAGATCCAAAATCGAGGGTTAAGTGGTTAAATTTAATTAACATGATCCTGCAGATATGAGTTATGTGAACAACGGCTACCTTGAAACAACACTTGATTGGGTAAAAGGAACAAAGGGGACAATAAGATTGCGGGATTTCCCAAGTATCATAAGAACAACAGCCGGAATGATATTATATTCAATTTCTTATTGAAAGAAGTAGAGAATGTTCAGGAATCCTCTGCTTTGATTTTGAACACCTTCGATGCTTTGGAACACGACGTTCTCAATGCTCTCTCGGAGATGTTTCCTCGAGTTTATAGTATTGGATCTCTTCAATTGATGCTAAATCAAATGGAAGATGAAGATGAAATAAGGATCAAATCAATATTAGGTAATTCAAATCTATGGAAGGAAGAACCAGGATGCATCGACTGGCTCAACAGTAAAGAACCCAACTCAGTTGTGTATGTCAATTTCGGAAGCATTGCGGTGATGAATGGCCATCAACTTACTGAATTTGCATTCGGACTCGCGAACAGCAAGAAATCATTCTTGTGGATTTTAAGGCCTGACGCGTTGTGTGAGGGGAGGAAAATGCTACCACCAGAGTTCGTTAATAAGACTAAAGACAGAGGAATGATGGCTAGTTGGTGCCCACAAGAGCAGGTCTTGGAGCACCCGGCAATTGGAGGTTTTTTAACACACAATGGTTGGAACTCAACATTAGAGAGCATTTGCAATGGCGTACCTCTGATCTGCTTGCCATTCTTTGCCGAGCAGCAGACGAATTGTAGGCACTGTTGTGTGGAATGGGGTGTAGGAATGGAGATAGACAGTATTGATGTGAAGAGAGATGAAGTGGAGAAACTTGTGAGAGAGCTCATGGATGGTGAAAAGGGGAAGGAATTGAAGAAGAATGCCATGGATTGGAAGAAAAAGGCAGAGGAGGCTGTTGCACCTGGTGGATCTTCAAGCATCAACTTTGACACAGTTATGAAACTGCTGCTTTCCCCAAAGTAACGTTAATCTACTCCTTTTCATATCAATTAGGATTAATTTATTTAAATCCAGATTATTCTATAAATTTCCTCAACAACTTTACTATTAAATTTTTGGATGCATATATTTCTTACTAATTACATTTGTTCTACAATTCTTACTCTTAAGTGATGATACAAGGAAAAAGATAATACATGCAGTAAGACATATGGTAAGGTAGATTTTGAATTATTTTATGTTATAATTTTATAATAAATGGCAAAATATGCAATTAATTTATTTACTATTGTAAGGAGAAAAATATTTTATAATTTTATAATGCAAAGTTTAACATCAAAGGGGTGGTGGCGCAGTTGGTTAGCGCATGGGTCTCATAGCTAAATCGAGTGATCCTGAGGTCGAGAGTTCGAGCCTCTCTCACCCCATATATTTTATTTTATTTTTTTCTTCCAATCAAATGCATACTATATGAAAAGTTTTTTTTGCTTATTAAGTTTATATTTCTATTTAGCTTTTATTCTTTTCCAATTTTATTATATTTATTTCACATTTAGATTAAGCTTTTTCATCACTTTATTTATTTATTTTTTATTAAGTTATAAATTTAGTTTAAACAAACTTGTAGGTTCTAAATTTTTATATAATACTCAACAAAAACTAAATGTAGATATGTAAACATATACATACAGAATTTATCAATTAGGTTGTTGGCCAAAAAAAAAAAAAAAGCTTCTAAAAGAATTTGTGGAAGCCTTTAATCATTTTATGCATACTTTTTCTTTTTCTTTTTTTGGTAAGTATCATTTCATGCATACTATGCAATTATGAAGTACCCAAAGATCAAAAAAAAAAAAAAAAAAAAAAAGTACCCAAAGATCACCCTCTCCCAAAAGTACCATGCACCTTATACCCCAAAAGTATACAGAGACTTTTCCACCACTTACACAAACTTGTTTTCCAGAATGATAGGAGAAATCTAAAATGATGTATAGAAATATTTGATAATCAAATTTACACCAAGTTGAACACAATTATACTGTAATGAGGGCCAACATATAAGATGTATATTGATTGCTAGCATCTGAAATGTCTTGAGGTGGGGGAAGGGGGAAGGGGGAGAGAGTATATATATATATAATATGGCTCTCATAATCTACCATCTACTCATTTGAATGTTAGTATAGGATAAAGACAAAACTATCCCCCAAAAAGAATCCCTAAAGACTAGGAGTTCAAGGTGTTGTGCTGCAGCCTAAAACAACATTCCATGTCAAAATTCCTAAAACAACACCAATTCAAACCTCACAATCCACAGGAGAAGGATGCGATGAAAAGTAGAGAGCAGGCAGACGACAACAGTCTCCTCGGCTATATATTATCATCTACTATTACTAGGGGTTTTCCCCTTCTTCAAATTGGCAAGTTCTTCAATTAGCTTTCTCTCTTCACTGCTGAGACGTTTTGGGATCTCAACTTGAACCTTTACCAACTGATCACCCCTCATGTTGCTTTTGTTTAAAAGAGGCACACCTTTCTTCGCCATTACCAATGTTGTCCCTGGCTGTGTTCCAGCTGGAATCTTAAGATCAACCATCCCATCCACTGTAGGGACTTTCGTGGTTGTCCCAAGGATTGCTTCAATATAAGACACCTTGCAAGTGTACAGAATATTTGTGTCATCCCTCCTAAGGACTGGATCAGGCCGAACATCTATGATCACAAAAAGATCCCCTGGGGGTCCCCCTCTTCTTCCAGCATTACCCTCTGAACGAACTCTCAACCTACTCCCAGAATCCACCCCAGCAGGGACCTTCAAGCTAATCCGCTTTGATTTCCTCACTCGACCATCACCACTACATGTGGAGCAAGGAGCAGATGTTTCACCCATCCCACCACAAGAAGAGCAAGTTATTACCTGCTGGAAGACACCGAGTGGGGTCCTTGCTGACGTCACAACTTGACCCTGACCACCACATGTGCTACATTTGGTTGGCCGAGTCCCCGGTTTTGCACCTGATCCTTCACATGTGCCACAGTTCTCAAGTCGGGCTATTTCAATCTCCTTTTCAACCCCAAAAACAGCTTCTTTAAAATCTAAAACTAGATTGTACACTTGGTCTTCACCTTCAGTGGCCCGGTTCCGTGAGCTTCTTGCTCCTCCCATGCCCATACCACCGAAGCCATCAAATAGGGACTCAAACAGATCAAACGGATTGCTGAAATCCTACAAAATGAAGAAAAAGACATCAGGATATAACTAGAAAACCAAGGAGCTTATATAGGAGAGAACATTTTGCTGCTTCTCAATTGAAGAAACTCACCCCCATTCCCATAGAACCTTTCAGCCCAGCCTCGCCATACTTGTCATAAATGGAACGCTTCTCTTCATCTGACAAAACCTGTTACAGAAAGTTTAAATCTTTGATATGGCACAAGTTGGACAATTAAAGCTTCCCAAAAACTGTGCTATTGAGGACCCTATAAAGAGAGAAAAAGAAAAAAAAAAAATCCTGCAAGTATCAGCGCTTCACCTCATAAGCTTGGCTGATCTCTTTAAATTTTGTTTCTGCATCAGGTGATCTGCATGAGGGAGAGCAATTTTGTTAATTCAGAGAAAAGACATCAACAATACATAATGTTTGTTAAGTCCAAATTTCAATAAACTTCTTTCAAGGTATTACACATGGAAACCTTCAGTAAAAGCCTATTTTGACTAGCATATCCTTATTTTGCTAAGATTGTATGACAATGAATGGAAAATTGCATGAATGAAGGGAATAAAATAGAGTAGTTCTACAGTTTCCAAATGCTACAACTTGGGCTTTATGCACCAATCTGCATAGTACATAGCGAACACAAATACGGGAACCAAATCACAATTCAATGAGTCAACTCACTCAACAGTCCTGAATGCAACTATTCTCCTACCACAAATTATGTAACAAGTATGGCACAGTTTCTTTGAGCATATTACACAGGGATTAAAGTAAAAATGATGCAAAAGAGACATGGTATATAAATGAAAAAAATGTGATAGAAAGCCCATAAAGATGGTAAAATATAAACACAAACACAACCCACTGGATATACCAATCAAAAAGTACCTCAGTTGCCAATCTAGGAGTAATTAGTCCAAATTTCATCCATTTACACAGAAACAAGAATTTCAAAGTAAACACATCTAACCTAAGTGTTAAATCACGAGGATTCAAGACCTTAGAATTGCAATAGAACTTACTTGTTCACATCAGGGTGGTAACTTCTGGCAAGCTGCCTATATGCTGGACATGGAAGAAGAAATGGTAAGTATCAAATGCATTTCTGTTTAGACAGAATAAAAGATAAACTATTTACACATTCCAACAGAAAGGAGAAAGAAAAATTGATGGACTAAGTACATCATTGAATTACACAATGAGATGGAAAGATTATAAAATGAATTTTGTGACAGTGGGAAAATCATAATGTAAGCATTACTCAACCATAGGCAGGTAAGCATCACAAGAATCAACAATAGGGTAGTGTTAGAAATGCTAGGGAAAGGTAAGAGAAAGGTGACATGCAATGTCAACACTAAATCCAAACAACCTAGGAAGAAATACTGCCAACATTATATCATCAAACCTATATGCTAACAGAATTAATATGCATCAGCTAAGACAATTTGCTCCTGTAGTCAACTGAGAACATGAGTTGAGAAAGCACCTGATCTTTTTAAGGAGATTTTTTCATGCTAGTGTCTTCCATTGAGAACATTAATTATAAGAATGTTAATACTTACCATGTATGAAAGAAGATATTGCATGTGAGATAGTAAACTGAACCTATAGGGGATAGGATTTCTAGTTTCACCATCTAGTAAATATCAAATTCCAGAACCCAAACTTTCCTAAATATGCTCATTCAACTTTTTGGACATATCTTCCCATGATAATGATACAATCTAACTACTATTTGTATCTTCCCAGGAAAAGCTTTGTGAACCACCATTATACTCTTATTTTATCTACTTAACAGAAAAAATGACACAATCTCAATCTTTCTATTACAACAAGCCCCTATTCTCAAATCTAAAATTCAGAATCCAACTCAAGACAAGGGATTTACAAATATGTTAAGAAAAAGGAGAAATGATTTGGGAACTACTGGGCACCGCAGTGGTTTAGACTAATAAGTAAATAGAAGACCAAATTTGATCTCTAAATTGTTGAGGCTCTATTGGCACAAAGAAAGAATGTCGGCATGAAAAAAAAAAAAAGAGATAAGCAAGAGAACTTTTCACATATTTTTAATACAAATAACTACAAACTTTTCAATTCAACGATTTATTAGATCAGCAAAGGTATATCCAACTTAAATGATATCTTCCTTACAGAAAAGAGTCCAGCTTGAAATGAAGAGGAACTACAAGAAATCATTAAGACCACTTGACAGTCTCTTAAAAACAGTCAGACAGTACATACCAGTTTTAATTTCAGCCTTGTTTGCATTTCTTGAGACGCCCAGAAGAGAATAGTAATCCTGTTCATAAAATTTAAATCTTTTCCATCACAGACCAAGAAAAACAATATCAAGTAAAGTATATATAGATTTTTCACAACATTGACACAATTTTAGTGAAATGGTAAAAGATATATGTCTTACTGCATCAGCTCTAACAGTAAAACATCTACTCCTTTGACATGACCCCTTAAATATCCCTGTACTGTAAAGTGCATGCAGGGAACCTTGGGAGAAGAATAAAGAACTTGGAGATCCCAGAGCTCTAATCTTGCTTGAACCTCTGCATTAAAGGAAAATAAAGACTTAGAATGAATGTACATAAATGTTAGTGTATATCCAAGAGTATAGGTGCAACAACAGTCAATAATCACCTCCTGTTCTTGCCAGCTGTCAGAATTCAAAATGTCATACTAAAGATCAAATTAAAGCAATACAATAAACAACCCATCAACACATTTTTTAATCAGTTTCATTTTGTTGTTTTTCATAATTAGTTACAGAATAGAGAATAGGTGCTCAAATTCTAATTCAAAGTTATCAAAGAAAGACTAAAACATAGATACTTAAATAGATTCATTTCCAGAATTATGGTGGCATTAGACGTGGATGAATCAGGCTATCAACACAACTTACTAATTACTTTAGTACCACCATGCTAGCAAGACAGGAAACTAGCAACAGCTTCCAAAATAATCACACATCATACCTTCCATGCCAGATTATACAATCATTTCATGTCAAAGAAGGATTTATTTATCCCTCGAGGTATTGAAGACAAACCAGTCTTACCAATGGAAGATTAATTTATATGGGAAATCATTAAAGATAATTGCATAGTCTTGCAATAAGGGAGCAAAAACCAAAACTGAAATTGAACAAGAGTACTTGGCACAGTTTTTGCAAAACAGCTTACCCAGTCAAAGGCATGGAAAAATTATTTCTTATGCTAAATCCAGGGATAATCTGAGGCTGAATTCCGCAGCGAACCGTCCATGCATTTCCAAAAGGAATGATTGCCATTTGATCTTTTCTGCCTGACTTGGAAACAAGATATAGAATAAGAAGATGGATTTCTTCCAAGATTCCATGAGAACAAAATCAAACTAATATAGAGATAATCCAAGAAACAATACTCTTTGCCCACCAGAGATGAGTTAAATTCTTCTCCTCATACAAAAAGATTAGCAATTGATAACAGTGGAGAACCAAAAGGATGCTATAACTTATCAAGCCATCAGTGTTAAAACCATACATAGTATCAGCCAGACAACCGTAGGTGATTTATGAGGACTTTAAGGATGTATATAGAGTTACAACAAACAGAAATTAAATTTTAGGACAAAAAAAAAAAAAAAAACCAAAAGAGAACTCGCACATGAAGTGACTATATAATCCTTCTTACATCTGGAAAGCAAAGAAAATGGCGGGCATCAGTTGCTATAATACACACCAGACCGACATCATCTTCTATGTACAGGAATCAACCCACAAAAAATTCCCTGTCATTTTCTACGTGTTTACACACTTTCATTTGTAGGCTAACAGAAACTGGAAGGGCATACAAATGTGCGCAACAAAACTAGTATAAAGTCGTGTCATTTCCAATTCATTTCGAAGGTATATGAATTGCAAGCAGCCATTCAAACCTCAAATTCATATTTACCCGGACAAAACACAGAAAACCCAGCAATGAGTAAACACTTAATAAACCAGTGAACCGATGAGGATGGAGAGAAAGAAATGGATTACAAACCTGAACCTTTCCGCAAGAACTGTTCGGCAAAGGACTAAAGTAACTCTCTCCCGGATGGTGAGGTCACTCGCCGGCCGGAGATTCTTGAAGCTCAGGCGCAGACGAAAGTGCTCTTTCGTGGTACTGCTTCGAAGATGAGGCACCAAACTGAGGGAGAGGAGAGAAAAAGGGGTTTCGAGAATGGCTGATAATTTGTTTGTGCGTTTCGTAAGAGTGCGCAATCCTGTATGCTAAGCCCCATTGTATGCGGTGTACCACTCTGCTATAATTGGTGGGCCATTTTACTGCGGTAAAAAAAAGATATATATTATTCATTTAATTTACCTTGCCATGATTAAATGCCAAACTCAAAAGACTGAATTGAAATATTTTAAATACATGAGGGACTAAAATGCAAATTCTTTCTGTTTGCAATTGTTCTTCGCTGTTCGCCATTCTCAAAGCCCTAGAAATTTTATGCTTTTCCCACCGGATTTGAGAGTTTGATTCGTCGGTACCGCCGAATGGATAACACCGACCCGCCGCCCGGAGTTTCCGACAATGTCAGCTCCGGTAATAATATTCCTGACATTGTTGTAAATCATTCTTCTCCTCCCCAAATTATGTCGGAACCCGCCTTTTCAGAACCCCACCTCAGCAACCCCTCTGAACCCGCTTGTGAATCGCAACCTACCTCTGAATCGCTACCTGCAATGGAACTCGAGTCGGCTGCTCCTGCATCCGAACCGGGTCAACCTCCACCTAGGAAACGGCGCCGTCGAAAGAAGCTTTTTACCGATATGATCTCTACTGCCTCTGCTGCTTCTGGCCTTCGCGTCCTCCGTCCCCATCCGAAACCTTCTACCGCCTATTCGTACTCGGAAACTGACCTCGCCGACGATGATGACAATGCGAGGCCACATATCATTCATCGTCGTCGCGGCAACAGCAGCGGTGCTGGCACTAAATTAACCGACCTTGCTAAAGAAGTCGATATCGAGGCTATGATTGCAATATCTGTGGGGTTTCCTGTGGACTCTTTAACTGAGGAAGAAATCGAGGCTTATGTCGTCTCACAAATTGGCGGCGTCGAGCAAGCCAATTACATTGTCGTCAGGAACCACATTCTCGCCAGGTGGCGCTCCAATGTCTCCGTTTGGCTTACGAAAGATCACGCTTTGGAGTCAATTCGTGCAGAGCATAAGGGCCTTGTAAACTCTGCCTACAATTTCTTACTCCACCATGGCTACATTAATTTTGGGCTTGCTCCTGCTATTACCGAAATGAAATTGAGACCTCCTGATGGCGTCATAAAAGGAAATGTGATAGTGATTGGTGCTGGGCTCTCTGGTTTAGTGGCTGCTAGGCAGTTGATTTTTCTGGGGTTTAAGGTTGTGGTTCTAGAAGGCCGTGGACGGCCTGGTGGAAGAGTCCGGACAAAGAAGATGAATGGTGATAAGAATGAGATTGTGGCTGCAGCAGATTTAGGTGGCAGTGTATTGACGGGAATAAATGGAAATCCTCTGGGAGTTCTTGCGAGGCAGCTAGGTTTCCCGTTGCATAAGGTGAGGGATATTTGCCCTCTGTATCTTCCAAATGGTAGAACTGTGAATTCTGAAACTGATTCTAAAGTCGAAGTTTCTTTTAATAAGTTGTTAGATAGAGTTTGTAAACTTAGACAGGCAATGCTGGAAGAGGTTAAATCATTAGATGTTTCATTAGGGACTGCACTAGAGACGTTTAGGCAAGTTTATGGTGTAGCTGAAGATCCTGAAGAAAAGATGCTCTTGGATTGGCATTTGGCCAATTTGGAGTATGCCAATGCTTCATTGATGTCTAATCTATCCATGTCATATTGGGATCAAGATGATCCTTATGAAATGGGTGGAGATCATTGTTTTATTCCTGGAGGGAATGAGAGATTTATTCGGGCTTTAGCAGAGAACCTTCCTATCTTTTATAATCGCTCGGTAGACACTGTGAGATATGGCAGTGATGGCGTTCTGGTGTATGCTGGTGGGCAGGCCTATCGAGGAGATATGGTGCTTTGCACTGCGCCATTAGGGGTGCTTAAGAAGGGAGATATCCAGTTTGTTCCTGAGCTACCGCAAAGGAAGAAAGATGCTATTGAGAGATTGGGGTTTGGGTTGTTGAACAAAGTTGCAATCTTGTTCCCAAGTGACTTCTGGGGTGGAGATATTGATACTTTTGGTCATTTAACAGAGGACCCAAGTACAAGGGGAGAATTCTTTCTGTTTTATAGTTACTCTTCAGTTGCTGGAGGACCCCTTCTTGTAGCTCTGGTAGCTGGAGAAGCAGCTGTCAAATTTGAGAATATGTCTCCTTTGGAAGCTGTCCAGAAGGTTCTTGATATTCTGAAGAGTATTTTTAGTCCAAAAGGGATAGCTGTTCCAGATCCACTTCAGGCTGTTTGTACTCGCTGGGGGCAAGATCGTTTCTCATATGGTTCATATTCTTACGTAGCAATTGGAGCTTCAGGAGATGATTATGATATTCTTGCAGAAAGTGTTGGAGACCGAGTATTCTTTGCTGGAGAAGCAACTAATAAGCAGTATCCAGCAACAATGCATGGGGCTTTTCTCAGTGGAATGAGAGAGGCTGCTAATATAATGAGGGTTGCTAAGAGGCAGTTAACCCTTTCAGCTGAAAGACCAAATAATATTAGTGAAGAAACCGAGGATGTGGATAAGCTGTTCAATGCTCCTGACCTGACATTTGGTAGCTTCTCTGTTTTGCATGACCCAAGATCAACCAATCTTGAGTCGAATTCTCTGTTACGAGTTGCATTAAAAGGTGAAAAACCCGGTTCTGATTGTCTACATATCTATGGTTTAGTCCCAAGTAAACAAGTGATTGAACTAAGTAAGGTTGCCAGAGATCAAGACAGGATAAATATGTTAGCTCGTGATTTTAAAGTGAGATTGGTGGGGAAGAAGAGTCTGTGCAATATGGCAGAGTCTCTCATTACGAGCATCAAGTCCAGTAGATTACATTGAGCAGAGTTATGCATAAAATCATTCTTGGTGCATTAAGCCCTGGCCACAGATGAATTCCTCAAATAGTAATTTTCTTCCACTCAAAATCTTTACTTGAGATGAATTAATTCTGCATGGCATGCATTCTGTATAGCCCTGTTGTGCTGTTGTTAAGATGTAGATTAGCTACTAAACTGTTGGTTTCTTTAATTTTTCCAACTCTTGGCAGCACATTCCAAAGGGATAATAAAGATTAATCTTAATCAGAAATGGTAATTTTGTTAATATAATCCCAATTATGTTGCACTTTTCTGCTTCTGAAATATTTATAACTAGAATTACCTATCTTTTTTTCATGCATCCATCCAACCATCAATTTTGTGAACTGCAATTTATTATGGTTTGATCCTGTGACCGTTTCTCAACATAAAATAACACTAGCATTGCATATCAATGCCATTATTCTGTCATGGAGAAAAGCAATTCAAAAGAGTGTCTTTTTGTATAAACATAATCTTTACCATTTGTTTGGAGGTTCTAGGAGATTTCATATTCAAAATTCATCTCAAAGGTTATTTTTACGATATATATATATATAAACTATTACATCTTTTCTTTGTCTGTGTCTATGTACATATTATTTCTTTTTATCTATTATGCAATTGGGTGGGAGGAAAAAAAAAAAAAGGAAATATTCTTAAATATTAAGTAAAATATTTCTCATGATAAAAGTTTATCCTTAATAGAAAAAAGTTTCAAATATTTACAGAGCAAACCATTTTTCAAATATTAAAATTTTAGATACAAAATGAATTTTAAATTTATTTAGTTGTATTATAAATTAATTTGATTTACAATCTCACATCAACAACCGACCTTAGCTCAGTTGGTAGAGCGGAGGACTGTAGTCTTAAGCAGATAATCCTTAGGTCGCTGGTTCGAATCCGGCAGGTCGGAATATTCTTTTTCCTTTCCCATGAATTTTATTTCTAATATTTAAATTAAAATAAAAACAAAATCTTATTTTTCCCTATTTTATTACTTTCCTTATTTTTCATCAACTCTTTAAACCTTTTCTTTAAAAAAATATATATACACTTTACTTTTAAGGAAATTTTTTTTTTTTTTTTTGACTCGATATCTTCATCGACTAATATAGAAAGGAAGTTATCTCTAATATGTGTTGAACTCAAGTCACTCATTTAGCAAGCTACGTGAGACACTAAATAAGAAAAACACAACCAACTAGACTATTATATTTTCACTTTTCTCGTATATTTTATAATGTACCAAAACATATAAAATGAAATATATATACATATTTTACCTATATACACATATAAATATATATATATATATATAATCACTATTAAAAAAAAAACATAAATCTCCATTATTCTTCATGACGAATTATATGGACATTATTTTATTTTTTTTTTTGGTAAATAAATTATATGGACATTATATATTTATAAATTTGGGTACAAAAAAAAAAAGGTACAAAAAATATATTTATAAATTTATTTTTTTGGATATGATTAATAAAATATTAATTATAAACACATATATAAATATAAATAAATATGGTGAAAATATTATTTTCTCAAAAAAGTATTACAGCTATAAATATATAAATCAGACAGGACATGTTGGCAAAACGTCAGTAGTTTATATTCCCATTCCCACCTGTAAGAAATTGTAACGCCTCCTCCTCCTCCTCCTCCTCCTCCTCCACCCTCCACACCATCATCTCCGGCCACACTTTTCTTCACTCTCCGGAACTCGTTTTTCCGGTCGAAACACACTCTCTCCATTTTCCTCAATGGAGCTCTCTTTTTTTTATTTTCTCTTTATCACTATTTAACAGCTCAACATCATCCATGTCGTACAAACTTGTAGAATTCATCACTCCCCTTTTATAAGTTATAACTCTGGCCGTCTCCCCGCCCGGAGAAAAATTGAAATGGGAACCGTCGCGGTAAATCCGGAACCGCTGTCTCCTTCTTCATGTGGTGTCAACCTTGAATCATTGGCGCACATCGATATCACCAAGCTGTCTCAGTCGGAGCTTCAAGCTCTCTCGTTCTGTTCTAACTCAGCTGTGGACCTCACGGACGACACAGTTTCTCCCCGTATCGACCGTGCCGTTTTCAATGAATCCGCCGGTAGTCGCAGGCAAACTTTCTCTCGCGTCCGCGGTGGTTTTCATCAGCACCACCGTACCCGACTTCCGGGCCTACTTTCTGGTACCAAACTACCTCCTGCTTCCGACCCTGAAAACCATTCTATTCTTCATTATCTTAAACATTACTTGAATCATAATTCAAGTTCCAATTGTCCCCCTCCGCCTCCTCCCCCCCTAGCTGTATCATCTCAAACTCCACCACATCCTGTTCTACCTGATCCGCCGCAGCAATTGGGGATAGGGTTGCAAGAGAAAATGGCAAAAGCGGTGCATGCAGTGGAGACAAAGAGGAAAAGGGGGCGGAAGGCCAAAGGGAAGGGGAAGGTCAGATTATTCGAAAATGGGGCTCAGGCGGAAGTACTGCAGATAATTAACAAAAATGGCGAGGCGGTGGATTTCGCATCACTGGAGAGTAACGGGGATGATTTGTACAGTCGAGAATTGGAGAAAAGAACTATTGGTTTGCTGGCTGAAGAAGAGGTGCTAGAATTTTTGAGGGCTTTAGAGGGGCAGTGGTGCAGTAGAAGGAAGAGGAGAAAGTATGTTGATGCCTGCATGTTTGGTGACTCATTGCCAGTTGATTGGAAGCTCTTGCTTGGCCTTAAAAGGCGAGATGGCCGTGTCTCCCTATATTGCCGGAGAATCATAAGGTTGTACTTTCTGCTGAACTTTTACCTATGCATTCTACCTGTGAAATGATTTTATTAATTATAATGTGATTTTTTTTTTCTGGTAATGTTGTTGTGATCATATCAAGATTTAATGCGTAGGTTTTTTTGGTCCATGAGTATTATGATAATTTCCACACATTTGCAATTTGGAGTTGTTGCTTTAGCAGATTTAGTCCATGATACTGCTTGATATGGAAGGTAGAATTTATGAATTTATTTGAGCTTCTAATTATGTGTAACATATGGATTGTGCTCAGACACATTCATTTTTATGATTGCACTGATGTCTTACAGCATGTTCTATTCTTATAAGAAAAATCCAGTTCTGTTGTCCATTTTTTGCCTTACTTTATATATAACCATTTAATTGGTTTTATTTCAGTAGTTATTTTGGTGATCATCATATGAGATGTTGGTGCTGTAACTACTTATGAACTAGAAGAGAACTATGTGCTATTTGCTCTTTGGTTAATACTTCTTTTACCTGTATAGTTTGGAGATTATAACTGATTAGGGCTCTTAGTGTGAAACATACTTATTATTATGGGGATGGTGTGTAATGGAAAGTTAATGCAATAAATTTTGATGTTCTCTTTCTGCAGTCATGTTATAAAACTTCTTTTCAATTTTTAATTATTCATTATTTTCCAGTCCTTTTGGTCAACAATTTCTATCATGCAAGGATGCTTCGTCCTTTTTGCGCTCCTATTTTGAGGGTAAAGACTCAAATCAATCCATGGATCAGGAAAATTTCATAGTTGAGCAAACGAATGTTGTAGTATCAACAAGTGTAAGTTTCTTGTGTGTCTCATCTATTTCATGCCATTTTATTTATCAAATAAGATTTACAAGTTATGCAACAGACTGCAGGTCTTCTTGATAATATTGATGGCTCATGTTCTACACTGCCTCCATTAACTACATCTGATGCATGCGACACGGAAGTCTGCTTAATGGAGATAGAGAATCTCCCCGACGTTCAAGTTCAGAATATTTTTGAATGTTATAAATGCAATTTAATTTTTCATCAAAGGAATGCCTACTTAGACCATCTGATGTCAGTGCATGTGCAGACAACAAGGAGGTATAAGGTTGGGCAATCTATTGGGGAAGGAGTGATTATCAAAGATGGAAAATTTGAATGTCAGTACTGCCACAAGGTGTTCTCTGAAAGGCGTAGTTATAATGGTCATGTTGGAGTTCATGTCCGGAGCCATGGCAAAGCTTCCAAGGAACTGCTCATGCTAGGGTCTGTTCAGAAGAGTGCCGACTCTCTGTCAGTGGAAGGTTCACATACACGGTCATCTAAAATGAATGCTTTGATTGAAATTGCTCGAAATTCTATGGTGGAAGCTTCAACTGCTAGACTCGATTCTGGGCGTGCTGATAATTCATCCCCTCCCGATTCTAAGCGTGCTGATAATTCATCCCCTCCAGATTCTAAGCGTGCTGATAAATCATCCCCTCCTGTGATGAATAATGGTTTGGTTGGAAATGGTAATGATGCTACAAATTTGAGTTCTGATCCTGTTCAGATAGAAAGGGAGGATCCAAAGTCTGACAGATTTCTGGATCAAGCGGTAAATGTAGGTGGAACTGGGTGTATGGTGGCTGATGAGAAAATGTTAAGTGGAGATGATAGCCAGGTTGGTAGCATTCACCTGGAATCTACTTGTACAGTTGCTTCTGAGCATACAAATTCCCAAGAGTTGGAAAAATGTGGAAATAATGATGTAGATACTGAGCATGAACTTGGATTTTCTGAGCTGTGTGATGATGTTGCAAATTCCAAGGGATTGATAGGTGAGGAAAACTTGAATCAAATTACTGTTACTTCCTCTTCAGCACCATTTCAGCAATCGTTGTCATATTTTCCTGATGTTACTGATAAGGTAATACAGTTCAAGCTTACTTCTTTACAATTAAAGAATCTTTTGAATCTGACTATCTTTTATTTCCTTTTAAAGACTATCTTATTCTATGTGCATGGCTATGATATTTGAAATAAATCCAGTAACTAGGAGAAGGTTCAGCTTTGTTTCAAAAAGATGCATCTACTCAAATCTGTTTGACAGCATTAATTAGATTATTTCAGCTCTTTTCTGGTTAAATAAATATTGGCAAGAGCATTATTAAATGAATCTTGGCTACTGCTGCTGAAGGGACATAAATCAATAATGACTTATTAGCTGTGAGTTTTTTATCAAATTATCTATTAGAGAGTATCATTATCTCTAAAAGCTTAAGCTGATAGAGTGGGTTTAAATTTATTCTCTTAACAAGTTTTTTACAAGGGTCTACTTGAGTCTAGAGAGAAGCAAGTGAAAGTGCTTTTGTTGTAGTTTCTTGATTTCTCGTGAAGGATTTGATGCAGATTTCGCCATGCTTCTCTGTAACCTGTGGAGATTTTCCTTATTTGCAGCCAAATTTTCCTAATCACATCCTTGGCTTTCTTTTCAAATTGCTCAATAGGGAAACTTGGAGAGCTATATATTTTAAATCTAGTAGAAAACTGAAATATATGTGTTTTTTCAGTTTCTTTCATGAGGTGTGAAGTTATATTTCTCCATTTTAACTTGTAGGAGGATGGTGATTTTCATTTTGTTCGCCAGAACCTTGAGAAGGTAACAAGCTTTGAGGAACTGGGACTTGATGAAGTGGAGCCTTTCAAATATGGTTTTGTTGACAAGCAAGAATCGGCATCCTTGCCAGGGATTTCGATTGATTTGTCAAATGATGCGGGGACAGAAGAGAAGTTCAATTCTCCAGTTGGATTTGACACACAGGGAATCATCTCGGATGTGACTGGTACACGTCAAGTTACAACTGTATGTGTTTGGTGCAGAGCAGAGTTCAAAATTGAGGCTTTTGATACTGAAACTCAATCAGATACTATTGGTTATATGTGCCCAACTTGCAAGCATAACATATCTGGGCAGTTTAACCAAATACACACGTGAGTTCATTATTCTGTTTCTTATTGTTTCGGTCCAGAATCCTCTTAAGATTTGTGCTATTCTTACAATTGTTGCATTACCTATTGATAGAAAAGTTCTGCTGTTAGATAATCTATTATCTCTATGCTATCAAATGATCCCCGTTCTATGATTTTATCTGATCAAAGCTGTTGCATTTTGGTTTCATGTCTCTTAAATTATTCTAGTTGGGTTTATCTGACATTTTATGTGCTCCCAAATTAGAAAAGAATTAGCCATGCTCTGAGTTTTGTTTGTTTGTTTGTTTTGCAGTGGTGATGATTGGTGAGAAGTGCAGCTAATATGTGAATATAGGGCTTCTGTGGTTGGTTGATGAAGGGACTCCATGGGCTATAATAGTAGGAATTGCAACTAATATGTGAATATAAAAGCTTGGTTGGCAGTGTAGATTGTTTACTTTTCCTAGATTCACTTCACAAGATGAGTTTGTCTATGTATTCTGTTTGCTATCCTAAAATATGTAGGACAACTAGTTGCAGAAATGGATGTACATCTCTCCTGTGTCTGTCCCTGTAATTTTTGTAAATTTATAAGTACATGTTCTCATCTTTATATTCCCCTTCTTTAAATATAACTATTATTGTCAAAGCTCAGTCAAAAACAAGGTAGTAGTCTTATTGGTTAGACATCCTGAGTCAACGTTTCTAATGGACATTAGAGACAGCCTTGTACCACATTTTGATAATCTACTTTCATGGAAATACCAGGTACTAATGCTCTCTCACCGTCTTTTTGATGGTCATCTGATTCTTATATATTCATGTGCCTAACATTTCTGCAACTACTGCTGCAATCTGGTGAGACTTGAACAACCTTTACAAATTGAAGTTGCTAAATTGGTAGAATCCATTAAGTTCAACCTATAATTATGTTCAATGAATCTGTGCATCATCCGTGACTAAGTAGCAATTCCCAGAAGAAGATAGAAAGGAAAAGAATATGGGGAATTGAACTTATCCTCTCCATCGGCCCCTTTAGCATCTGATTCTTCAGATCATCAAAAGCAAACCGTATAAAGTTTGTGACACAAAGAATAAAGGGTTTTAATAAGATTTCCATGATGTAGTGAACCACTGCAATAAATTACTAAAACCAATACCTACACATGCAAAAATAAATGGGTTAAAGAAATCAAGAACTTTTATGGCAAAAAATGACATTGAATCCTTTCAGTTTTGTACCTGTCAGTGAGGAATTCTTGCTTCTTATAGTAATCTCTTCATCAAGCCAAAAAAAGAGTTGAACCATCTTCTTCTTCTTCTTGGTACATATGAACACAGTCAGTTGCAGAGTTTGTCATCAGATTTCTTCAGTGACATCTAATACACAAGCAATTCGTTGCTACCATTGTTCAAGAGCCATTTTTGTAGGCAATAATAATAACCAAGAATCTGACCTTCCATGTTTGAACAGCTGTCTCGATTTTCGTTTGAGAACTTCTCAGAGATCACTCTCAAGTGTGTTCTCCATAAAAGGATTGAAGCCGCCAAAGGGGAAGCGTGCACTTCTCTGTGGTGTGACATACAAGGACCAGAAGTTCAAGCTCAAGGGAACAATACAGGATGTGCTCAACATGAAAAAGCTGCTTCTTGAAAAGTTCAGTTTCTCCTCTGATGCCATCCTTGTTCTAGCAGGTACGCTTTTTCTCATGCTTTCATACATGGATCGTACTGGAGGAAGGAAGCTATTGAAGGTCTATGGCATGGCAGGCAAGGTTCTTGAATCTTGATCTACTCTGAAATGTTACTTTTTCTTGCATGAAATTGCAGAGCAGGAGGGATTTCATCTTCCAACCAGAGAAAACATCCTGGACGGATTCGATTGGTTGACAAAGAACCTGCAAGAACAAGATTCCTTGTTATTCTACTACTCAGGACATGGGCTAAGGACTCAGGACCTTAAAGAGGAAGAAATTGACGGATTTGATGAGGCAATCTGTCCTGTTGATTTCAACACAGAAGGAATTATCATTGATAATTTAATCAATGAAAAGCTTGTTCAACGGCTCAAAAGAGGTGTCACACTTCATGCAATCATTGATTCTTGCCACAGTGGAACAATGCTAGATCTGCCCCATGTTTATAACTTAAATAAGTATGCAGAACTTTTCCACCATTTCTGATACTTCTGGTACTCCATTTCATAGATTCAGTGGTTTCACATAACTGATGTTTCCAATTTGTGCAGAGGGGACTGGGATCCTCCACATCATAAATGCAGAGGTACGGGTGGAGGAAAGGCCATTTGTTTCAGTGCTTGTGAGGATTATCAACTAGCTTCTGACACCTCTGTAAGATCTCTCCTGTCATTGATAAAAACAAAAAAAAAATATATATATATATAGGTTATACCAAGTTAGTGATTAGGATTACTTGTATCAATTCAACAATACAGATGCTCTCTATGGATAACACTGCAGCTGGTGCCATGACACTCACATTTATACAAGCAGTGAATGTAATGAAAGGAACTATAACATACTACAACATCCTCGAGTATATGCACAGGTCTATTGAAGAAGCTAACAGAAACCACACCAGAGGAATTAGAAGATTCTTCCGTCGTCAGATATTGCAGGTACTCAATGTCCCTTCTGATAAAATGTAGTTCTATCTCTGTCATTGAAAAGCCATCATCTTTTGAAGCAAAAGTTTGCAATGACAGATGGGTTTTCTTTGCAGGATCCCATCTTATCTTCTACTGAAAAGTTTGATGTTAGATCAGAGTTCAAGCTCTAACTTGGAGGAGGAGCATGGCAGATAAAGAGCTGGCAGTTAACTAAGAAGTGATTTGGAGATTGTATTCTGCTTACATCTTACATTGCATGTAACAATTATAGGAATGGATAAAATAAAATACACCATCTTGAAAATCACATTCTTGTCATGAGAAATGAATCAAATTCAATCATATCGAAAACATTGTGTATATCATGAAAGAACAACTTAAGAAGGGCATCTAAAAGATTAGCAGTTAGTTTCTTCTAACATTCAAGGAATAAGCTTTAATGCAGTAAACCAGAAGATGGTTTCAAAGTGTGTTACAAATTGCAGCCCGCAAGAATCTATAAGAAGAAATGATTCTTTTAAAATCAATTAGCACAAAAGGAATTTTATTATTTTTTTTTATATATTCTTCTTCCCATTGAATAACTCAGGAGCAAGACAATGAAATCTTAACTATGAAATCATTCAAGGACAACAGAGAAATGAGTGCAGGCCTAAAAAATTAGTCCTAGAATACCTTATTCATACCTATTTTTTCTTTTCAAAGAAAATGAATCTAAACTCAAATCTCAAGAAAATCTCATCATTATTACGGATGAATCATTTCTTACCCTTAAATTTGTTCAAAATGAAATCAAACAGAAATCTAGTGATTGGACATTACACAGACTACTGGTGATGCCCATGAAACATCTAGTCACAAATACAGAGAAAAAGCCTGGTACAAATTCTATTCAACAACTGATAAGAATATTAACCACTATCAAAATATAGCAAGTGAACCACAGCATAAGTACCTTAAAAAAAGCATTGATTCTGGTTCTATTGAAAATTCTATGGAGGAGAGGAGATAAATTTTAGCAAATTCGACACGAAGCATATAGAAAGAATCATATCACTAACCGAAAGAGATGAATACACTGTTCTGTATAGACCATCAGATCCTTCTATTTAAATCCTCATAAACTGTCCTTTCACCTACAAAGAATTTGACAAGCTTACCAGAATGGCAAAGAGAAGAGAGAGATGCCAACGTTGTGGATTACCATTGCTTGTGCCCTTTGAGGCACAAAGAATTCGTTGTCCCAACTGCCAAACCATGTTGCAGTTTCAGTTGAACTATAATGGTCGTTATTCTCCTGAAGTGAATGGAAATCTCAATGGGGTACCAAATAACATGAGAATGGGCTATTGGAGACCAGGTATTAATCGACCACTCCAAATTCCACAACCCCAAGTTCCACCACTTCAAATTCCGCCACTCCAAGTTCCGCCACTCCAAATGCCACCACTCCAAGTTCCACCACTCCAAATGCCACCACTCCAAGTTCTACCACTCCAAATGCCACCACTCCAAGTTCCACCACTGGTGCAATCACCTCCAGTATATGGTCCAAAAAGAGCTGTTATATGTGGCATAAGTTACAAGGATCATCTAAAGAGTCTTAAAGGTAGCATCAATGATGCATGGAGCATGAGATACCTTTTGGTTGAGCGGTTGGGTTTTCCAAGTGCTTCTGTTCTTGTCCTCACAGGTGAGTGCCATATTTCTGCAAAAATAGTAATTAGATATACTCTTGACAAATTTTGTTCTTGAAAGGAATATATTGAAAACAATAAACAAAAATATTAGTAAAAGAAATTGAAGTTGCAACATCTGTCATTCATTGAAGTAAAACGAAAGGAAAAGTTGCAAACAAATTAAAAGGAATGGATACAGTTATAAAACTTCTAGAACTGTAAAACCTGCATTGCTTAAAGTAGGGAGTGAAGCTTACCATTTAGTTCTTTTCTGAAGGAAACACCATTTTATAGCATCTTGCTCATCTTGGATTCTTGCAGAAGAAGAGAAGGACCCTTCTAGAATTCCAACCAAGCGCAACATACGAGCAGCATTTAAATGGCTAGTCCATGGTTGCCGAGCAGGGGATTCATTGCTGTTTTACTATTCTGGTCATGGTTCGCGAGTTCGAGATATTGATGGGGATGAGATTGATGGGCATGACGAAGCACTGTGCCCTGTTGACTTTGAAACTGAGGGAAAGATACTGGATGATGAGATCAACGCCACCATTGTAAGACCATTAACCCCAGGTGTTACTCTTCATGCCATCCTTGACACTTGCTTCAGTGGAACATCTTTAGATCTGTCTTATGTGTATAGGGTGAATAGGTAAATTTTCCTCCTTGTTCTAAAGCTTGAAGCATTAGCGGAACACCATTACTTGATAAACCTTTTTTCTCAAATCAGGGATGGGAGAAGTACATGGGAAGATCAACGTCTTCCACTTGCTGGATATAGAGGTACAGGAGGGGGCTTAGCAATCTCCATTAGTGCCTGTGAAGATCATCAAAACAGCCAAGACACTACGGTTAGTATCTTTTATTTCCTTTTAAACTCTTTTTGGGAGGAGGTAACTGGTGGTATGCTAGTAGATTTCATAATCAAGTAGATGGCCTAAAAAATAAAACTATTAAACCAAATATTTCATGCACATTATGACCTGATACAGAGAGGCAATCAAAAGTTTACAAATGCTTAATAGCATTGCCAAAAGTAAAACAGAGGGATTCAACTAAATATGGCTTTTCAAGCCCAAATGATGTAGATGCAGACAAAAATCTATATCAACAGCAGTAACGTTTTCTTTTTCTTGATGTTTTTGTTATA
The DNA here is from genome assembly GCA_025388415.1 of Cynanchum wilfordii. Classification (NCBI taxonomy): domain Eukaryota; kingdom Viridiplantae; phylum Streptophyta; class Magnoliopsida; order Gentianales; family Apocynaceae; genus Cynanchum; species Cynanchum wilfordii. The sequence continues at coordinate 476,648 of JAHSUH010000363.1, read as the reverse complement.
AGAATAAATCTAAACTCCCTCTGTAACTTAAGCTCTTAAAGTAGGTGTCAATCTATCACTCTTTAATATTGTATCAAGTAGGAGATTGAGGGTTCAAATCCTAACTATTGAAATTTGATTTGTGCTGTTAAAAATTTGCATTGGTTTGATTTGTGTGCACATATTAGGTCTTCTTTATAAAATTTGTCATCTGCCTACATGTGAGGGGGAGTGTTAAGAGAATAAATCTAAACCCTCTAAAGAGAAGTGACAATCTATCACTCTTTAACAGTTTTAAATTATTTGTGTAGTATTTCACTGGGACATCAACTGGAGCCCTGACATATAGCTTCATCAAAGTAGTAGAATATGAACCAAGATTGACATATGGCCGCTTACTTATGGAAATTGGGAAAAGAATTTATCAAGCACACAGTGGACAAGGCCAGAATGGTACACTTCCACCTCACCTACTACAGGTAAATATTTACTCCTGGAGGTTCTTTCTAGATTTTTGTTTTTCTTATGGTCAATGAAATGCCCAGGTGAAAGTAGGATAGTGAGTGAAATTTCTTGCAGTACTTAATTTGATTTCAAACACAAACAAACGCAGGAAAACAATAATCCTTCAAATATACAATCCAAAGGCAGCATGACACGGGGTCAAAATGAGGATGTAATGTGTATTCTATGTCATTCACAAGTGACAGAACCTCTAGGAAATTAATTTTCTTTATAAGATCAATTAGCTCATGTATGTGGTCAAACAAGCTAAACAGAAATAGTTTACCCAACATTTTAGTTATTTTACCAGCGTGCTCTAACAGGTACTTTTGCTTGGTGTGTTGTACAGGATCCTCTGCTGTCCTCTTCTGCACCGTTTGACATTCACCGCAAGCCATTCATTGTATAAGTTCCTAGGCTCATGCAAAATGAGTAATATGAATGCACTTGCTGCATATATATTATCTTCTAATGAACACAATAAAGCTAGGAACCTATGCACAAAGAATGTGATAACAAACATTGCTAGACAATTATCCATTCAATCCACTGAGTGCAGTTTGTGATTTTTCTAGTTTGATGCATTTTACCAAATTCCTGTTTAAAGTTTATATGAGAAGGATCTCATTTTCTTCTATTATCATCAATGAAGCCAAAGATTCTATTATTTACTTTCTTTAACCTTAAATATTCAACCATGTTAATGCAGATAACAAAATTATGAAGAATTGCAGATTGTTACAGGACAGCCAAACAAACTATTTTTCCTTGTATATTGTAATCCCTCCACCAAGATCATGCTTTCCTATAAAAATGTGTACACAGAAAGGGTGTGGGTAAACAGGATGAGAGAAAATAAAGCTTTCCAAATAGTACAAATTTTGCATGCCACCAACAAATTAGTTATGAAAAATCATTTTGATATTCTTCAATATCTACATACATATGCTGTTAAACAAGGATGACATATGGCCTTAATCCATTGAATTTCAGTATTTTGTGAGAGTAGAGTGAAGGAAATGTGTAAATGCAAGAGAACCAACAGAAACAGCTAATTAACTATGATAATAATAAAAATAATGAATTCAACCCACAACCAGAAAATGAATTACTAAAATTGACCATATTTCAGAATTAATCCTAGAAGAATTTTTGTAGCCAGTTTATAATAAGTAAACAAATGAGCTTTCATATTTTGGAATCCCCCAATTCATCAGGACTCCTCTTGACAAGAGGCTTAGAATGTAACAATTTCATCTATTTCTTGGAATTTGACTCTAGTACTTGTAATGAAACCAATTTCTGAAAGAAGATCCAACACAGAAAATAATAGTTGTAATAAAAACAAGAAAAAATATTTAGATTAAAAAGAAAAGGAAAATTCCTTTTTTTTTCCCCTTTTCTGATTTAAGGCCCAAGCAATGGATAACATAAGTACTTTAGATATAAAGGTCTATAGCTTTTTCATAGTCCAAACATCATGGAGTTATAACAACTGAAGCTCTAGTTGACTTTTCCCACGTCCTTTCTATGTCAGAGGAAAGACAATAGAGATGCCAAATGTTAGTTTCTATTTGAAACTACCTCGGCATTGCTTCACCTGAGTAGAATGGTTGTAGTTTTTTATCTTTGCAAATTATACCTGACATTGAGCAGTTACAAAGACAAACTTTAACCAACTCTTTACAGGTAAAGAGTAAAAGCTATTTCCAAGAAAATTCTGAGAGAAGACTCATGATCCGCATCTGTAATTTTGAAATAAGCCCATGATTCCCATCTATATCTATGCATTCTTTAACATCCCATCTTAAAGGTGCTTAACATCTAGAAGCATAATATCTGAAAAGAATATATTAAACAAGAAAATGTCATAAATGGACTGCCATGAGGTAGAATATATACACATCAATCAAGGTAGTGGAAATTCTATCCCACTCAGAAAAGGTAAGTATTTGATTCCCCATGTGTGCATTTCTGCTGTGAAAAAAGCTATTATGTGAAAAACTATACTCTCTGGTTACTCCTTGTCTGCATCTTCCAAAACAACTCACCTTCCATTTTCAGGCTTTAGAACACAGAAATGTCAGGTAAGAGAGTAAGGTGTCTTTGGTGTGAGGTTCAACTGATGGTGCCTCCGAATGCACAGAGCATCCGGTGTGTACGGTGCAACACTGTTAGCATGGTTCAACAGAATGATCTTTTGAGTCAGTCTACCAACTCAAAACACAAGGTAACAACTAAAATTAAGGAGTTTCTTGGTACAATTTCCAGCAACATAAACATGATTGTAGCCTCAGTGAACAGCAATCCCAAGCAAATGACATCAAACCATAGTCATTATCCACAACTGGTAAGACCTGTGCCATCACTAGTAACTTTTTCAGCCAAAGGAAAGAAGAGAGCTGTACTATGTGGAGTGAGTTATCATGGGCAGACAAACAGCCTAAAAGGAACTATAAATGATGTAAGGGGTATGAAATATTTTCTTATTGAGAGAATGGGTTTTCCAAAGGACTCCATAATTCTTCTCTCTGGTATACTGACTAATCTCTCCTCTCATACTCTCTCTCTCTCTCTCTCTCATAAACACACATGTGCAAACATCTGCAGGAAATCACATATATTACATACACTAGTTCATGTAAAAAAAACATACCTGCACTAGAAGGCATTCCTGTTAGTTGAGAGAGGACCCTCAATAGGTTGATTCCCACTTGAGACTTCATAGAGGATAAAATGAACACCAATGTTAAACCAAAACCACCATACTAATTAATATGTGTGCAGTAGAGGTCCTGAGAAAAAACTCATGTACAATACGCAGCATAATCATTCACCCAAGCATGATATGGAATTAGAAATTCTTTTGGCAAAAATATCCTAATGAATTAGAAAAAGTTTCAAAATGATTTAACCATGTATGATTAACAGCTTAACCATTAAAAGTAGCATGTTCCAGGATCTCCATAAAATAGGTGGTGAAGTAACATAATTTCCAATTTAATGGAGTACAACCAGCATAGTTGTGGAGCTTCCCTTAGTATAATCAGGTTATTTAAATTTCTCAAGAAATCCAATTAATAGTAGCCTGTTCAAGCACTAGCCCACTGAAATATACAAATAATCAGATAATATATGTCATGTAAAATGCATATAAAGTATGCCTTTCATGTTTATTACAACTAATATAATGATCAATCTGCAGAAGAAGAAGGAGATCATTCTCTCCTTCCAACTAAACATAATATCAGAAAGGCCATGTACTGGCTCGTCCAGGGTTGCCAGCCAGGTGATTCATTAGTATTTCACTTCTCAGGTCATGGCTCACAACAGCGTGACTTGAACGGGGATGAGATTGATGGGTACGATGAGGTAATCTGGCCAGTGGATCATCAGACTGAAGGAAAAATATTAGACGATGAGATAAATGCCACAATTGTGAGGCCACTAACTCAGGGAGTCAAGCTTCATGCCATCATTGATGCATGCCACAGTGGCACTGTTCTTGATCTGCCATTTCTATGCAGAATGAACAGGTTTGTCTTCATATTTCCAGAACTTCAACCCATTAACAGTCAGATCTAACTTTCATTTCCCATAGAAAAAAATTACAATTTTCTTTGTGTGGCTAGGGAAGGGTACTACCAATGGGAAGATCATGGTTCCTTCTCAATTACATATAAGGGTACAAATGGTGGACGGGCTATATCAATCAGTGCTTGTGATGATCATCAAATTTCACTTGATACAACAGTGAGTACTGAACTTTTAACCCATTATTCCAAGGCTGTTGTTACCCTTGTTAACTGATCAGCATTCTAAAAGCTATCGACTTTCTCATAAAACTAGCACAAACAAGAACAAAATGCTGGTTACCGACATAAAAACCCATAAAAGAAGTTGAAGTTTTTTGTATATTTGTATAAGAAGCTGAAGGTAAGAAGCTAAGATCAGAGAAATACCCCTATAGACCAAACAATTAATTTGAAAACTAAAAATTACCTTTTCAGGCTCTTTCAGGGGACACAGTAACTGGTGCCATGACTTACTCCTTCATTCAAGCCATTGAAAATGAGAAGGGATTGACATACGGCCGATTGCTCAATTCAATGCGCCACAGAATTCATAATGCCACTGCAAATATTAAACTAGATGGACCCATTTCAAATATTGTTAAGAAAATGCAGCAAACATCACAGGTGAAACCTATTAAAAAAGAAACATATATGTATATATTCATCAGAATGTGAACTGTACACGCATTCAGACTACTGCCGATTTCATTAAGCAGACATTAATCATTTGCTTTATTATTATTGATGGGTTTTTCTTCTTTCTTTTTTTTTTTTTTTTTTAATCTCTTTTCCAGGTGCCGCAGCTAACATCTACTGCAAAATTCGATATTTATTCAGAACCCATTAGTTTTTGAGGTTGTTTTATCTTCTCTCACAAGAACAAGAGAGCAAGCAAAAAATAAAGACTGGAATTTGATGGGTGCCCATTTGTGTATGGGATCAATAAGAATAATCAAACCCAACTTATGTACTTCTTGTTTCTTAATAATCAATACCATTTGAAGGAAATAAAAAAGATTTCATCTTTGTATGAATAAACATATAATAATTCTGTAATGGAAAAGAAAAATTCATGAAAAAACTTACCAAAGGCTTATGGAGAAATTCTTCAAGGGTTACCAATTTTCAAGGGGCAAAAAAAAAAAAAAAAAAACAGAAATAAGTGCGCTTGGTAACTCCTTGTATTACTGGATTGAGCTTTATATATACATATATATATATATTTGAGAATTTTGAGCCATTTTTATCTCTGACTTTTTATTTTTTAACTTACACATATAATTATACTTCTATTATATAATATAATTACAATTCTTTATAAAATCAAAATTGAGAAGTAAAAGAAAAACTTATTTTATATATAAATATTTTGTTCCTTTATACTTCTTTCAATTATAAAGGATTGTATTCATCCCATGTGTGACCATTAATGCAATACATATATATACTGCTGAATTACCTTTCAAAAATCCTTTTTTTATTATTTTTGCAGATCATAGTGTATCTCAGTGTTTCAGAAAGCACCAATTAAATATAATGTCTCCTCCAAAGTATGAGTATTCCTAATTGGAAATGAATGTATATAGATATAGATATAGATATATATATATATATATATATATATATATACACATGACAGTAGAATTCAAATAGTCAGTTGGTATTCACCATATTTTGGCGAGAAGCAGTGTACCAACCAGTATAACAGTCATGGAGATTAGGCCAATCAGAAGATGGACAACAGGTGTAGTGGTGAAGCCATAGTGCCAACACTTTTTCTTGATCGTCTGTGTGTCTCAATGAATTTATGATATTACCCAATATTTTCTCCATTTCTTTTCTTTCGCTTACACTCAGAAGTGGAGAATCTGTTCCCATATTTCCTCTACAAAGCAGCGGTATCCATAACATCAACATATTCACCTTTATGTCTTCCCTTTCAACGCTACTTTTCCTTTCCAATACCCTAGCTTGCTTGAACAAGAAAGCTTCAAAAATGAAAGAAAATTCATCACCATTATTAACCTTAATTCCAAGTTCCAAATTTTTGGTCCCATTCTAAATAATTTTCTTTCTTTTTATGATTAATAAAGACTCAGAAATGTAACACTAAGACACCTAACTCATGTACGGAGGATAATCAAGTACCTGCATTAATATACATACATATATTATTATTTCCACCAACCAACAAGTTGCTAGCATTAGACATCAATCATTTATCACAAAAGAGAGTAGTAGCAAGGAAGAGGAAAATCCCTGAAACCTGGCAACTTTCTTTTTTAGTACTAAAGATTTCTTATCAAGAATTAAAGGGTAGAGTCTGGAAAAGGATTAGTGGGGTTTCAAAGGACAAAAAAAGCAAGGAGACAAAAATTAAATAAATAAAGAAAAAAAGAAAAGAAAACAGGGGAAGCAAATCAAGAATAGGAAAAGTTATACATTACTTTTACTTTCCAATTTAGGTCTAATCTTACTAAAGTAAATTTACAATTCTTGTTTTCCATATCATTGAGGGTATTGGAAGTGACAATTACTATACAAAAAAATAATAATAATAATAAAGAAAGTCCATAATTAATAAATTATGAGTTCTAATATATCTAAATATATAGAGTAGGACGATAATAAATGTACAAAAATTAAGATATGTTATAAATAAATTTAATAATATTATCTATTTTAATTCATTTTAATGGGTAAACTAATTACTTTACTCAAGTTATTGAGACTAAATTCATAGCAAGAGAGTAATTATTGGCAAATAGAGTATAGTGTTTAATTACTTTTCATCCCAAAAAAATCCTTTTTTCCTATCAAAAGAATCCAATAAGATTTTTTTTTTATACCATAAAAATCATAGTGCCATAAATCGCATAGAAACAACTATATATATATATATATATATATATATATATATATATATATATATATAAATGGTAATCAATTAATGTACTAAACCTAAAGAAAATAATTAATAAAACCAAATAAAACAATATAGTAACTGTGCCGTACCTGAAACCTTGACTATGGAGCCCTGGAGCCGTGGCTCGGTCGTTAAAGAGAGCCAAGCCAAATTCGAAGCTGAAGCCCATTTATGAACAGCTTCATCGCCACACCGGCAAGTAGACATCTTCTCAGCCAACCATAATAATTCAGCTGCATATTTCTCCGCCGACTTCCGGGACATGCTCGGGTCTGCCGTCGGCAACTTCCAGCACCATTTCAATACTAACTCAATGTAGTACGTGATAGTGTTTAAAATTAGGGTAATCAAAGAAAAATTAACAATATCACCACCACCGTTCCCAATTCCAAGACTTAATCCACGGCTTTGCTCAACCATGGAAACTTCAAGCTGATTAAGAGTCCTGGAAAACGCCATACACAGAACACCACAATTAATTTTCATCAAATCATCGTTCCCGTCCTGTAAATTCTCATGAATTAGCTTCTCCGCTAAAGCTCTCACGACTTCGTACTTCCTCGAATTCGCCGGAGTCTCGTTGACTAAAAACAGGACATGACACAGAGCTCTCCCGATTCCGGAGTCACAACTCGCCGCCGCCATTACCGCGGCACCACCATCGTAATTCCGATCGGTTATGAGTTTCCTGCTGTAATTGAAACTCAATTTGTCTTGATTTGGGAGTAACGAAAGGACAGAGGAAGGTAAAACTTTAAGAGAATAAAGATAAGAGGAGACCACAACATAACGTATGGCTTTGAAAAGATTGGATCTATCCGCTAAGAAAATAAGGGCTTTATCGCTAAAGAAGAAAATGAAAGTTAAAACACTTCTTATAATCACAGGAGCCATGGAGCCAAAGCTTCTTAGCAATACAGGAGCAAGGTTTGATACTGAAACTTCCATGGCGGAAATTTTTTTTGAATCTGATTCTATTAGAACAATACAGTGGTAAACGATGATGATGATGATGATAACAGTGGATTCTCTTTAGGGATTTAACAGAACCGGTAGAAATTCCATGTGTGAAATGCAGAAAAAGATCTGATTTCTTGATTTCTTTGTTCTTGTTTTTTTTTTTTTTTTTTTTTGGAGAGGTCTTCTTCTAATGGGAAGATGAAAGAGCTCCTAAGGGTAGTTTTGTAGTAGTCGCGTAGTTAGATGTGGTGGGAATTTTTTTAGGATTTTCTTCCCCTTTTTTTAAAAAAAATAAAAATAAAAATTAGATTAAAAATCATCAGGAATCTATATATAATGTAAAATGAGGGGGAAAATCTATGTTTAAAAAAACAAAATCGCATTTTTTATCTGATATTTTTTATTTGAAAAAAGAGAAAATAAGAAGACTTTTAGTGTAACTCTATCACTTAAAAGTCCGTTTTAATGTTTTTGATTTTTTTTTTTTTAAAAAAAAAAAATTAATAAATCTTTACTTTATTGAATTATTTTCAAATTTGTTATCTGGTATTTAAAGTTGATAAATTACCTAATTTGGTATTTCTTGAATTGTTTTATGGGATTTTCTCAAATATGACTATAAGTCCTTTTTATATGTACATAAATATTTGTTGTTTGACCATGTTAACATTTTCCTTATAAATAGATTCATCAATTATCTATTATGGGAAAACATGTTTTACTTGACTTTTTGTTTTTCATCAACCAATAAAATAAATTTATTTTGATTTAATATGAAATTAAATAAATTAATCTTGATTGAGTCTCATTATATATATATATATATAATTGAATACAAATATACAAATGAATATGAAAATAAAAATAAGTGACATTAGAACAACTTTATGTTGCATTTATTATTGTTAATTTTTTGAACTATCCAAATTTATTTTTATACCCACTTGGGACACCCGGTGTCCCGTGAGACTAATCTGGAATCGGCATGCAGACTCAACTCTTACTCAAGGGTGAGGGTCTCGCCTTTTAACATGGCGCTAACCATCTTAGGGATTCAAAACCTCGATCATCCGCCCGGAGAAAACATTAGGAGTCCACGCACCAACTCCTCCAAACTACCGGGTTGAACTACCCAAATTTTGAAACGTGAAAGAAATGCCCGGAAAACATAAGAGGAAGACAATAGTGTGAAAATGATTTGGCCTTACTATTTTTGAGTATCATGATGAATCCAATCAATCTATCACATGTTTCACACCTTTTTTTTTTTCTACTCGAAATTAACACCCAACCCACACCACACCAACTAAAAAAAGTACTATATTATTAATAACTAATAAATTACGGAATTCAATATATGTTTTATACAAATATAATAAATAAAAAAAAAACACCCTTTTTTACATATTTAAATTTATCTCATGTGAATCAATTTATGATATATGTAATAATATAATTAGAGTATTGTACAGTGTACATTATCTTCACACTAATGTTAGGGGAAAAAAAGAGAATTTTTTTTTTTTTTATGAAAAAAAAAAAAGAAGAAGAAAATGGACTCTTTCAAAGTAAACAATAAGAAGATAAAACATACAATAAATATAAATGTGAAGAATTAAAAACAAATAAATAAAGAAAAGATTGAGAATCTAAGTTATCAAAATAAAAAAGTCAGATCTTCTAATTATATTCTAATCACTTTTAGATAAATATTATATATATATCACGTTTTAGTATAAAGAAACCTATATAGGAGTTGGTAAGCTATATAAAGAAACCTATATATCACGTTTTAGTATTATCTATATATATATATATTAACCCAGCAGCTTAGAGAGTTGGTAAGCGGACTCCTAAAGCTTATTCTCGGGGCGGATGGTCGAGGGTTCGAATTCTCCGAGGTGGTTAGCGCCACGTAAAAAACTCGGATCCTCACTTTCGAGTAAGAGTTAGACTCGGCAAGCGCACCCGAAGTCGAATCCGGATTAGTCGGCCATGTGGGTTCGGATATCGGATGCTTAAGAAAAAAAAAAACCTATATAGACTCCAACATTACATTTAGATTATACAATTTCAAATCATTTTAAATTTTTTGAAATTCAAATTTTGTATTTAGATCAATTCATCTTAATATTACTCTCTCTCTCTCTTTCCTTAATATATTTTTGGTTTACAAAATAAGAAAATAATAAATGGGAGCATTTAAATATAGAGTGGTAAAAGGAAAACTAAACAATTAGTGTATAATAAATAATCAAGAATTATTATTAAAAAAAATTCAAAAAAAATAATAATAATAAAAAGAAGGTACAATAGTGTTTTTTGGGAATAAAATATATTTGATTTTTTTTTTAGGTTATGTTCCAAAAGCGACGGTTGCCAGTATGATGAGGTGGAGAGGAAGAAGGAAAAAAGAAGTGTTTCAATAGTCTCCCAAATTCCTTTGATTTCTCAAAGTTCACTGCATGCCCTGCTTGTTTTATCACTTCTAGCTGTGCATTCTCCCCAATGTGCCTATTTTATTATTATTATTATTATTATTATCAATTTCATCAAATTACCATAAATAACCTCTCTTTTTCATCCAATGATAATTTCCTTTTTTATTGAAAAAAAAAACCCCTCTGTATTTTAGTTCTATAACTTTTTCAGACTAGATTCAAATTTTTTTTTTTTTTTTTTAATAATTTGATTCACTAAACTATTTTTCGTTTACCTAGTTTGGTCGTTTTGGCCAAATGTGTGAAAAATATATGTTCAATCAGTAGATTATAAAAAAATCCTCTCTCTCGAATAGTTAATTAAATATGTATTTCTCACTAAAAATTTTCAAAAAATTCTATAAATTTGACCAAAAAGACCAAATTAAGAGAATAAAAATAGTTAGAGAATCAAATTATTAAAAAATAAAAATTAAGATTTAAGACTAAAATAAAAAATAAAAAAAAAAAAAACACAAAAACAAAATAAAGGTTTCGTTTTTACCTTTGCAATCTGTGAGCCAACTCAACGGGGAATATTTTGTCAAGCTCTCCCCAAATTATTAATGTGCTCTGTTTCCAAGAGAATTCATTTTATGTCATATATATATGCATATATATAGGATAAGGAATGAAATCCAAATAATAATTCTAATAGGGGGAAAATGCAGCAAACCTGTGAGATGGAAGGAAGGTTTGAAAGTTTTCGATCTCTAAGTATTGCTCTAATCAGTTCCCTCTTCTCTATTATGTAATCTGTACACATGACCTGCTCATTTCACACCATTCGAAACAAGCAATTAATATGAAATCAGATTAAGTTAATGAAGAAACCCTAGGTATGGAAAATGGTTAATATGGATGGAATGAATTAGGAATTTTCTGGCAAAATCACAATCTGTTGAGTGTGTGTGTGTGTGTGTGTGTATATATTTGTATATGTATATACTTACATCAATAAAATCAGAAAGAAAGCAAGAAGGAACTGCTTTAACCGGCCGGACAAATGCAAATTGCATCAAATCTCTGAGCCTTTCCGGAGTTTGAGGAACCAAAATGTGTGCAGCTTCTTCTATATCCTTAACGCCGAATAAACCAGTCTCCATATCTCTCTCCTCCAAGGCCACTCCAGTGCAGCAGAGCACCAATTTCTCGATCGCCTCCGGGAACTGGACGGCCATGCTGTACGCCACGAAACCGCCGTAGCTTAGTCCGACCAGGCTCATTCGGTGAACCCCGAGCACCTCCATCAACCTCATAACAGATTGTGCCTGGAATATCTCCGTCCTCTCCGGCCTCGTCGTGAACGATCGTCCGAAAAACAGCAAATCAGGTACGTAGATGTTGAATTTAGACATGAATTGCCGGAGAAGTTCTCCGTATTGCCACATTGCATTGGCTCCGAAGCCATGCACGAGGATGAGATTTGGCCTATTCTCTTTTATGGCTTTTGGCACCCAACAATGCATGGTGGTGCCATCTGCAAACTCCGTTGTTACGGATCGTAGGCCGGAATACGTGAAGAAATACCGGTACAACCAGTCCGTGGAGGCCGTGAAACTTAGGCATTTAGCCATGTTTCCCCCCCTCCCCTCTCCCCTTTATCTCTCTATTGTCTTCTTTCTAAGCTAAAATGGCACTTTGAATTTTCGTTTCCTATGAACAACAAAATTGTACCTCATCGGCGTCTAGACTTTTGGAATCAAATGTCCATTAGATGGGGCTCAGGAAGGGCAAAACAATGGAGAAGATAACAAGGCACCGTAAAAGAATAATTTGTTAAGCTGCCAAAATTTCTATAGCACAAATAAAATCTATAGCATTGAACCTGCATTTTTTTTTTTTTATTATACAAGTAATTTGTCCACCTTATAAAAATAATTAAATATTTATTATATCTTTTGTTAACTTATCTTTATACATGTGTATATATATTTGTTTTATTTATTGCCTTTTCTATTCTAAATACTGCGGGAATTAAGGCTCGACATTGATAACCTACAACAAATGGAACTTGGATATGTGGCAGTAATGAAATATGGAGAAATTGATGTGCAAATGAATAAATATGATCTCCAAAAATGACAAACTGACTGACTGATAGACTAATATGATACAGAGACCAAAATTTATTCTAATTCTCTTCAAGCTGTGATATAAAAGCTTATTTGCTTTCTTTCTTTGCCGTTTTGCCTAACCAAAAAATTTATCATCTTCTGCTTTTCCCATTCTCCACGTGTTTCACTACGTGCTTCCATTCACCAGGACTTTTCTCAGCCTCTTCTCAGCCAGATTAGCAACCTTATTTTGCGGTTCAAGAACAAGGGCATGCTTGAAATCTGAAACATTAGAATAAAGAAAAAGCAACAAAATAGTAGCATGAGTTAAACGGCTGAGCAAAGTAGCTAAAGTTCATCCACATAACATTACAAGTGGTAGGTGCTTTCTTCAAGCATGAACACAACCCGGGCACTTAGGTTAATACACTTAAGTTTTGGTACATTTACGCAGAAGAAAAAAAAAAAAAAAAAAAAAAACTATTTCCTTCATGCAGCTTATAGCACATACGGGGATATTAATGTACTTCTACCAAAAATAAAAGCAAAGTTATTGCGAAAGAATTCAAGATACTGATAGTTGGCGCCAATCGTACTCCAACATTGGAGAAGTACCACTACTCCAGATTCTATGCCTTAATGCCAAAAGGACTTATTACTTTCATCCGACCACTCTGATTACTGTCATTCCAGATGCCCCGGATCAAATTGTACCTTTCTACTGCCTTCACAATATCATGTTCCATTTCTTTTCATTTCTCTCACTACAACCCCTGAATTTCCAAACCAAGCGGGGTTCCAAGAAACTACTACGTGTAAGAGTAGCAGATCCCTACTACTATTCTACTACTACTGAAAGACTATTACTCCCTTAAACTTTCAAGGTTTTATAGGAAGAGAAGGAAAAAAAAAAAGACATCTAATCAGAACATGAACTCAAAAGGAACAGTAACACCTGAGACTGCTAGATGAAGAGCAAATTAGTAAGGCATGAAACCTGTAAGATATTTTCTCACCTTCAAGAGCCTCTTTATAGCAAAGACGGGACTCCCTAGCAGTTCCTCGTCTCAGATATGCCTTCACATTCTGCAGAAAATTTAAATGTTTGTGCAAACGTTATTTAAAATTTAACTTAATAACTAGAATAGCACATAAAGAAATTAGGTGATGAAGGCAACTAATTCTGAAGGTTTATAAAGTTGAACTATGGCCAAAAGATGCAAATTTTAGTCAATGATTTGCATCTTGTGTTATGATTTTATTTTATTTTTCGAATTTGAGATAAAATCTTCTTCCTCATGCAGAAGATGGGAAAATACTAAAGGCAACCACATGCCCCAATAACATAGTTAAGTGAAATCTCCTTTTACCTTCTTATCAATAGATATTGCCTTGGTACAGTCCTTTTCAGCTTCTTGGAAGCTGCAACAGGAAATGATATTTTTCTTTCAGAAGGAAATCAACCAACACAAACAATAAAGATTAGTCTAGTTTGGATGAAAAAACAAACCATCCTAATTCCAAGTAAGCAGCTGCCCGGTTGCTATAGTAAGTAGCTTTGGTCTCATTCAGATTTATTGCCTCTGTATAGTAGGTTACAGCTTTATTCCACTGCCTTCCTTTGTATGCAGCATTTCCCTGCAACATGATTCATGAAAACATCTTAGGAACATACAAGAGTAAATAGAAACAGTAAAGGTCTCAACAAGGTGCAAAGAGAATTTGGTTCATCCATATGTAAACAAGTACTCCTGAGGTGCTCAAAACCAAAACCCCCTAGGAGCTTTTGCCCAGTACAGAAAGGACTAGAATCAGAACAATGAAGTAAACACACTATTGGTGGATAGTCCAACCTTAAGTAAGCCTAACACAGAAAAGAAGCATTAATCTTTTTCCCATAGAAGCTTTTGCCAGCAAAGAAAGGTCTAGGATCAATAAAATAAACCCAACACGCTATCAGTGCACAGTCCTATTTTCTAGCCCCACAAAGGTTTGAGTAAAGCCTAACACAGAAAGGGAGTGTTCAGCACCAAAATGTTTCTTCAGGAAACAATTCATGTTCTCTTCCAACCCACAGTTTGTCCCATGTGTGATGAGAGATCTAACAAAACCAAATCAATTTGAAAGTAGAAAGTGCATTATCCATCTCTTAGAATGATAGTATATAACATAACACAACTGGACCAAACACCATAGTCAATGGAAGCCTAAACACATGTGCAGCCAATAGTGTCCAGCATCTCACATAGGAGATATCCTAGAGAAGCTGATAGACCATGTACCCGAAACTCATCCATATTGCCTTTGCATAAACAATCTGAAATCTTATCTTCAATGCAAGGTCCTTGCCCATTCAAACATTAGTGAAGAAGTGAAAACCCAAAGTCGTTGCTTCAATGAGAGAATGTCCTAAGTCACAAAACAAATACAGAATAGGCAGCAGCAAGAAATTCAGAAGAATATACTGCCAGTGAATGTTTACAGGAACTGCTGCTATATTATTTCACCAAGTCATAGATACAAACTAGAAACAGCTTAAGTGGTTAATGCACACTTATTAGGCAGAGGCTCTGGCGTCGATCTACGTTTGTTCCTTCAAATGATTAAAAAATATTTTAAGGGAGGAAAAATGACTATAAACTGACTATAAACTAGCTATTAAAAAAAAAAGACCTTTTCTTTCAACAGTTCTGCTGCATCCATGTTTCCATTTGTATCTGGCAATGGTGGTGACTTCGAAACAATGGTAACTTCTTCTTGAATAGTTGAGTACACGTCCAACACCGAATCAAGCAGAAATTTGTCAGTCTTATGGGAAGAAACAAATGATAGTGATATTGGGTAACCATCATGTTCTCCAAACGGCATAGCAACCTAAATTCCATTATTGAGAATTAGAAAATAGAGAAGAAGAAACCATTTACCACGGAAACACAGGAAATCAAAACCAGAAAGCTGAACAGCAACACTGACTTACTTGACAACAACCAGACATACTTGCAATGCTCAGTAAGGCAAATGCTCTGTCATGGAACTGAGCTGAAAGACCCTTCTTCGGATTTCTCTTTAATGGAGGGTCCGCTACCGTAGGAATTACTAGCAATCCATCATCCTGTAAAATGGTTAAGACTTAGATACAAGAAAAAGAAAAGTAAAACATAGGATGCAATTATTAGGAAAAGAAGGGTCGTATTGAAAATGAGACGAGCAAACCTTTAAGAGACCTTGAAGAGCACTGTGCATCTCTGTCTTGACTTTATAAAGAGTTCTAATGTTCTCAGGAGCATTAGTAATTGCTGCAAGAACATGATGAGAGGCATCAGGATGTAATTTGGGTTTGACTGAATTAATCCATTCTTCATGGTTCGTTTTGAACTCGTGTCTGTACAGAAATTGCATGAGAGATATTGTTAGAGGAAAACAGAGTTCAAACGACAAAACAGGATACCATAACACATTTAACCTCAAAGAGAGACAAAGGTTATGATAGAGAATTTATTTATACATGGAAAATACAAATAAATAAATAAATAAATAATATATTCGGGTGATAACAAGAAGATGGGGGTGGAAGATGAATAGAAATGCTAGCATCAAGTCAAGTCTTGTCTGAGAAGTCAAAAGGATATTCCCAGTCCCAACAGGGAAGCAACAGAGGAAGGCATTCAAATACAAGCCTTATCTCTAATATGAACTCAAGATGCCTTCATTCATTAACTCCTTCACCACTGATTAGTCCAGTGCCCAGGGAAGGTAACTTTACAAATTGGCATCAGCTCTAACTCAAAAATTCCCAGGTTTTCCAAACAGAACCATGTAGATCATTAACAATATATGATCAGAATAAACTCTATTGAGGCCAATAACAACAATTATTAGCTCAGGCCAACTAATAGAACCTAGAACAGGATTCTGAAGCCAAGAAGACATGGAGCAGGAAGAAAATACAATAGCAGTTCATAAAATGTATTCTTTAATACATGGTGGAAATAGAAGCCATTATTCAAATACTAAAGTTTTAAAAATACCAACAGGAAGAAGCAATTTCCAACCTTATTTAGTTTTCCATCTTTTTCTCCACTAGTAAAATAACTATTCAATATCAATATGTTAGCACTTACCATATAAATGACTACCGAGAAGCAAACTCTTAATTACAACTTTTGCATAATGCAGAGAACTATTCATATGCTTAAGTAATGTGCACAAACTGCTATAGTAGAAGATCAAACCGAGTTGGTAGGGGGTTGAATGGGGTTTGAACTAGTGCTGCCAATATCAGCGTTAGAGATGACATTTTCATGGACAATACCTATGAACCCTAATCTCACTAACTTATCAATATTAAGTACTTTTAACATAGCATTACAATCAGTGGCATCCCATACCTTTGTAGAAGAAACATGACTGAAACGAGACCAGTCAGTACAGACATTGAGTTTTGCTTGTCTTTTGATTCTTCATAGAAGCCTTTTAAACTAGGCACATTTGAAGAAATATACTGCCCAAAGTTCATATGTGTAGGTGTCTGATCTGTGCAATCAATAAAACAAAGAGAGGAATGATAGAATGGAACTCCACTAAACAGTGCAAAAGCACTACCAGCCTTCAAGTAAAGAGAGGAAAGAGGAGTTGTTTTCACATGAAAAAAACATTTGACTTACAGCCAGATAATTTTTCTGCTACTTTCTCTACAATATTTACGGTCTTCCATTTTGGAACATTAGAAAGCTGAAAGAGATCATCAGCAATAATAAGACGTTTTGTCCTTTTGAATTCCAATGGCTTCAGCTGAAGCAGGACATGCCCAACACGATGCAAGGTCGATGGATCACGCGCAAGACATCCTACAGGAACATTATTAGCAGAAAGCTGATAGAAATGCTTAAAACAATATTCAAATGGGAAAAGTTGTTCTATAGTGATAATACCAAATGGAATATCCCACTAACATTAGCTATATCTTCAAGTATTATGCTTGGAATAATCTATATTTTATTTTACCTTCTTTCAGAGGTACAAGGGCAGTTGAGGTGTTTTAATGGGGAACTGAACATAGTTAGGCCTAAACCAGTGCATTAACCATTAATTATCATGTATCATTACCTCATGCCTCACCACTTAGTCATTTATTATTCACACACCACAAAGATAAGAGGAATGCACAACCAGTTTAAGGAGTAAGCTAAATGAAGAGATAATAAATGATTATCCAAAAAAAAAAAATGATCTCTTATATTAACACCATAACGCCACAATGGAAATAGCACACAAGAATGTTTGCATACCAACAGTGTCCAGACTTTGAGAATTTGGCACAACGCCCACCATAGATACAGTTCCATGAGATGGTCTAAATCCAAATATACCGCAAAAAGATGCTGGTGCTCTTATACACCCAAAAGTATCAGTACCTGTAAAATGTGAGATTTTCATTATGAATTGAATTATAAAGATGAAATTAAAAAAAATCAAAAAATCAACAAGGAACTGCTAGAAAAATGAGAATTTGAGGTATTTGTAAACTCCTTGTTGGGTAGAATATATTAGGTAATAGGACTCTAAAAGGAAATAAGAAAAAAGAAAACGGATCTTGGATCCAGAAAGATTATGGTAATCAACATAGAAGTCATAAAGTCTCTATAAACAAGTTAAGCTAAAAGAACTTAGAAATTCTCCAGAAACCTTGAAAGAATAAAGAGGACTTCCAATCAACAAGAGGAGAAAATTTGCATACCGACAGCAAAATCCACAAGCTCAGCAGCAACAGCTACGGCTGAACCGCTAGATGACCCTCCAGGTACATGAGATGGCAACTTTGGATTAGTTGGAGTTCCATATCGTGCATTCTCGCCTGTTATCCTGATAACCAATTCATCAAAAATTCTAAGTGCGTCCTATTAACCCAAATACATTACCCACAACCTAGAGAAATAGAGCGACTTCTCTAGTTGAGCTAGCCAACTTTAGTGTTTTCATGCAAATGAAATCATGAAGGCAAACAAACAAAAGAAACAGCCAGATGCAATTGTCAATGGCCCTCTTCCTAAAGGTCATATCTCCATGCCATGGTTTCT
This sequence comes from Cynanchum wilfordii, assembly GCA_025388415.1. Lineage (NCBI taxonomy): Eukaryota > Viridiplantae > Streptophyta > Magnoliopsida > Gentianales > Apocynaceae > Cynanchum > Cynanchum wilfordii. Next base: position 458,090 of record JAHSUH010000363.1, on the reverse strand, counting down.
AACTCCTAAGTTTTTAGTGTGTATATATAAATAGAAAAACCAGCAGAAAATCAAATTTAGGAGAAAAAAAAAAAGGATGGATATAAATCCCAATACAGTGAAACAAGTGAAATAGATATATATATATATATATATAAAAATAAACCCAAGGCCAAGTTCATCCATGATCGTCTTTCCAAGACAAGTAGCCCCGTTTTTCAGAAGTGTAGTAACCACCACAGCCGTTTCCCCAGCCACATCATGAGTCTTCTTCCACTCCACACTTCCAAAACCAGTGACGTACCCCTTCACATCAATTCTAATGAAACAATAAAAAATGTCAAACTTCCGTAACTCAGTAAACCCATTCCTTTGCCTCTACGCAACAAAATATACTAAAATAAACACCAAAACCTCACATGTCTTTAATAGCGAAAGTGAGACCAGCCAACTGAAGCCGAGCAGCTGGAGGAGGAGGTTGAGGAAAAGGAGAAAGCTCAAACCGTTCAATAAATGCTCCAAAATCTTCCTTAACTGCATCACCAGCTTTCAATCGCCGGCGGTAAGTCTCTGCAAGGATGACAACGCCAACAACGCCGACTACGCCGATCACGATCCACGCTTTGTTGTTAGATGATATCCTGAGCTTCGATAAACTTGACATCGTTTGTTGGGTCACAATCGATTCAACTTTGAATTGTCAGCTAATTTTTATTAGGGTTTTACAGAGGTTTTAGAAGAAGAAGAAGAATAGAAAAATCAAATAAAAAGTTGGAGAAATCTGCGCGTAGAAATTCGGTGCTCCTTTTGTGTCTTTTTTCCCAAGTAAAAGAGAAAAAACCCATAGAAATTGCTCTTCTTGATTCTTCCATTAGGTAATTAAGGTTGTATTTGAATGGAAGTTTATTTTGAAAAAAAATAAATTTTTTGTTTGATTTATAAAATAATAAAATATAGATTAGTCAGAATCTTCGAAAACCAAATGTTAAAAAATAGAATATCCACGAAAATAAACTGATAAGGAACTTTGCAATTGTAACACAGTAATTTGGGAGAGTTAGTGCGCGGATTCCTAATATTTTCTCTAGGACAGATAGTCGAGTCTGCCCTAGAGGTTTCGAATCCCTGGGTGGTTAGTGTCATATTTAAAAAAAAACTCTTGAGTCAGACTCTCACCCTCGAATAAGAGTTAAACTTTGCGAGTGCTCCGCAGGCCAAATCCGGATTAGTAAGTTGGGAACACCAGACACCCCAAATGGGTATAAAAAAAAAAAAAAACTTTGCAATTGTTATAGAACTAAACTTTCTCTAGCAAAGGAACAGCAGCTCGAACACGAACATAAATCAATCACATATGTGACAGAAACTCTTCGACGGTTGCAAAGCTAAGCTTTCTCCGGCAAGAGGACTAACCACTCTGAAGAAAAACTAATCACATATGTAAACATACCTTAAAGACACCTCTCATAAGTGCCGTTAACAAATATATATATATATATATATATATATATATATATATATTTATATTATATCCAAAGAAGCAAGAAAAAACTCACCCAATCCAGTCAGTTATATATGATAATCTTTCATATTTTCTGCTATTTTCACCCCCCATAACATATCATATACTAAAAGAATCATCCTTTGTTTTTTCAACAAAATTCATACATTTACCACTTTTGATTATTACAAGAATCCAATTCCACAAGGCATCAACAACTCAGCCTCCAACCATTTTTTATGAAAAATTACAGAAAAATTGCTGCTGTAAGAATCTACATTATCAAGAATAAAGATATAACAAGCCAGCACAACCTGATTTCAACAGAACTGAAATATTACAATGATCTGAGAGAAAGAGAAATAAGGAGAAAAAAAAAAAGGGATATTTATAACCTGGTGCTGAACTAAATTCAACATCCACCCACAGCTTTTTCTTTGATTAATTGATTTGATTTGATTTTTGATGCCTTTGGAAACAACTTTTACATATCCTGTTGAACCCTGCATGAATCCATCCATCCCTGTGAAAAAGACATCACTAGTATACATACATATACACCATGAACAGAACAGAACAGAACAGAACAGAAATGACAAGACAGACAGACGAGGGAGGGCTCGAGTCTTTTCCTTTCTCTTTCACCCCCTAAATCGAACAACAATGCAGGAGATGTCGTCTTTACTTTCTCTCTTTACTGCTTCAGTTGCTAACTGTTTTGCTGCTTTCTGTGGATCCCGGATCTTTCGTGCAATGTCAACTGCTTCTTGATTAGTCATTACCTGAGGAGGCGGAGGAGGATTTGTATACATGGCAGATAGTTACATTGTGAAATCTATCAGTAAGGATTTTTAATAATAAGGATAAGCCTAAAAAGAAGTACCTTCCACAAACCATCACTTGCAAGGATGAGAAGATCAGTGGAATTATCAATGTTTGCACTCGTGACGTCAGGATCTGAACGAAGGTGGGATTTCAGGTTCTTGTCTCCAAAAGCTCGGGAAACTGCCAGTTGGCCATTCACTCGTGCAACATCTCCTGTTACAGAATGCATTGGATATGTTTAACTGCATAAACTTGAATAAACCAAAAAGGTAAAAAAACACAGATACCTCCTTGAGAAATCATATATATATATATATATATATATATATATACACATGGAAAGAGGGGCACACATTTCTAGTACAAAATCATAAGGGGCACTGAGTGTACATGAAACAGCAAAGATGTTAAGCAGTATAATAATTCATCTGCTAACTAAAAGTCGAGGGGTTGATGTAATATATGTATGTCCAGCTTCAGCAGCTAATCGTGATATTTGGGACAAACATAAATGCTGGATTTTGCAGTCTAGAGAGTCTTAGAAAAGGATGAAAAATATAACTACGAATGCAATTCACAACAGAAACTTAACAGAAAGTCTTGTCAAAAATATTTTTTGACGAATAAATTGCCTTTTGAATATCTTTATTGATCAAAAAGCAAAGCAAGATTGAAAAATTCTTGCAATTGACAGATTTTAAACAGTGAACAGATAGAACAATCAGAAAACTTAGTCATGTCCCACCTGCACAACCCAAAAATACAATCAAAAAATCGTATTCCATAAAGTTATTCGGAATAAGCCATAACAGGGACCATGTAATCATTTTAGAATAAAGGATAAATATAAAATATCAGAGGAACGTCTCACAGCACCTGGCATGTTTGAGACAAAGCCGCCTCTATCTTCAATACTTCCACGCTCTGTGTTGGGCTCGTGGTCAATACTCATCTGTATTGCTTGTCCCTTCTTTGACAAGATAGCTCGTGAATCTCCAACATTGGCAATCCATAACTCATTAGCATTTATAAGAATTGCCGTGACAGCAGTGGACCCACCTCTTCCTAAGTCAGGATTATGCGAGAGAATTGCTTGATCTGTTCTTTCATAGGCTTTAGAGATAGACCGAGCAGGATCTGTCCAAAATTCCTCCTGAAATCAATCAAATGAAAGGTAAAAAAGTAAGAATTGAAAGAAACGAAACAAGCAAAAGTTCACCACAATCATTCTCAATATTTTATTTGTCGTGTAAAACAGATCAATTGAAGAATGAGTCAATTTCTTATCAACAGACCTCCTTTAAGATATTGGGAAGCAAATGCTTCTGCAAATAAGCAGGCACACTGTCGCCCAAATGGCCATCATAAATAGCAAATAATCCGAGCTCTCGTCCTTGAAACTGAACAAATTTAGCAACATGGTAATCTTCCATGGGATGATTTGCTTTTCCCTTTATTAGACTGAATCCATACTTGACAGTCCCATGATGGTTTCTTCCTTTGCCGGCGCCACATGAAGAACGTCCCGCCAGCTAAACGTTAAAAAGGACTACAATGTTAAGCAAGCAGTACTCAGGAGGAAACGAGTATATTACAAAAAACAACAAAATGCAAGCTATAAAAGTTCTGTGAGATCATAGTTTGGAAATAAAACTCTCACTTGTATGCATCAACAGCTCGTCTTTGATAAATATTGCTCTTTTTATTACATGAATATAAAAATTGGACTATGTTTGGATGGAATTTTAAGTGCCACCGAAGCAGCCTCCAAGACAACGAAAATCATTATTTTTATCGAACAACCAGCATCATATTGCAAAGATAAATTACTTTAGCAGAACTCCAACACTTGATCTTTAGTTCTCAAAGATACTTCCATAATCTTTTCCTATGTTTGATATTCATAGGAGATTGTATACTTGATGAAAAACAACTGCAAGTATATTTCATTTTTCCCCATAACAAAACCAAAATAACCAATTGAATTTCACCGACACAGTAAAAAAAACACAAATAAAACTTCCAATTAGATGAATTGGACGATCCAAATAAAACTTTTAAGATTTAGCAGCACAAAGACCAAACAAAACCATACACATAGGAAACTTTATAAAAAAAAAACCTACCTGAGAGCTGAAGCAGCATAAGTTATCCATAATTAAGCCCTACTTCAGCTTTCTCCACCACACAACATCTACCTCCAACTTATAAAACCCTAAAATTCACAAAAAGACAATCTTTTTCTATCATCAGCAAAGAGAACAGCCACAAATACAATCAAGAATTAATCTTTTTTCAAGGATCAAGTAAATAATTGAAAATCCCATCATGTCTGTATCAAAAAAGCTTCTACTTACCGATCTACCAACCTCCAAATCTTTCAAGTGAACTCAAGAAAGATCTTGTAACCCGGGTATGACTTGATTGACCAACCCCCCTGACTACCGTTCGATGTATACAAAAAAAATATGTATGTATCCGTGAATCTAGCAAGAACCGATTGAAAGGTTTTTGGGGAATTTTTTCAAAACAGACAGTGAAATTGGTGTGGAGGGTATTTAGTTGTTGAATGAAGGGGGTTTTCTTGGACTCTTGGATTCGCTGTGGAAGCAAGAATTTGCTGCCAAGCCTTTGCCTCCCCTTATTGACTTTGTTGTCTTTACTGTTTCTTTAATATTGTTTTTGTATTGTAATGTAAAGTGGCAAATTGTATAAAAATGTTAAAGCCAGTCAGACAAGACCTACTGTTTTTTCTCCTTTCGATTTTGTTAATAATAATAATGGTAATAATAATACAGCTGGTTTTTCAGTTTCTTTTGTCCAACTTCTTCCAAAAGTTTCAATCAAAACTACTCAAAACCTTTAGTTCTTAGTCAGACCATTCCTTTTTTTTTTAACTGTTTTATTTACTCCACTTCTTTACTGCTTTTGCATTTTCCTTTGAATTACATTGAGAATTTCCCAATCCCCATAAATAAGCATCTCTCTCTCTCTCTCTCTCACACACACACACATACACAAACTCCTTCTTTCACCTTTGCTTTATCCATGGATGATGGAAATTTGTTGACTATTGATTATTGAACTTATTCCACAATGTGAAACAAGAATAAAGCAAGAATATTGAAGTTAAAATCAATAATTTCTTTCTAAATCAAGAAATATATATATATAAATCAAGGAAGAATTTGTTTCACTTATTATGTGAAGTCTCGAATTTGTGTATAAAAAAATAGATATTGGGAGAGCTTTCTTCGAAAAGAAATTTGATGCCACTCAATTCTAATTAATTGGAACTCAAAATGACTATTGAATAACAATTTTTAAATCTAAGCCATAAACCCCATGATGCATGTAAGTTAATAAGGAATTCTCCTAACTTAAGTAAGGTTAAAGGTTTGAACATCGACTCATGTATACATCTGTTTAAAATTTAGAGTCAAAACTTCCCAATGCAAAGGACCAACCTGACTCGAACAAAAATTAGTTTGAATGTAAAATGACTTAAAAGTATCCTCCTATAATTTATGACTCGTTTAGAACATATTGTGCCCTTAGCTAAAAAATCTAAGCCATAAGAAGACTATAAATTAAATGGAGGAAGATTGGTCAATTTCAATGTTGATATAACACAACTACTATAAAGAAATTGTCACATTATACCTATTAGTTATGTAAAAGTTTTTCCTTTTAGAAAAGTAATATGCTCCAAGTTGTTTGTGTTCATTTTGCCATTTTGTAGGTGAGTCAAGTCTCCTCCATAAGAGTACATACATCAAGATTGATTGGATGTTGGAAGACTAAGTCAAAAGCATTTACTCCAATTCAATATGAGGAAGTTATCACCCAACTTTGATTAGACATTTTCTTTATACTATTAAATAGATAGAGAAACAATTATCTCAATTCTTATTTTGTATATCGATTTTAGTATGTGTTACATCCCATAAAAAAAAAAAAAAAAATTAGAGGAGTTAGTAAGGAGCTCGTATGACTTATAAAGTTATGAGATCAAACTCGTTCTTGCACATGATTAAAATTTTGAATCAAAGATTACCTTCGATAAGAGACTACGATCTTCTAAAACTCGATGCTAAAGCTTACTTTTAACAAGAGACTTACCCGAATCAAATGAGGATTAGTTTGATTATGAACTTGATTTAAAGGTGTAGCCGTTTAAAGTCCGATAATAGCTTGAATATGAATTGATTTAAAAGTAGATAAGTAGTCATTTAAAGTCACAACTTACCTTCAATGAGATAAATATTTACTCGATTCGAATTAAATTAGTCTTGATATAAACATAATTTTAAAATGTACCTCCTATTCATGGTAATAAAAAAAGTCTATAAAGAAAAGAAAATTGAATTATGAATGGATTGGTGGAAGAATATTAAAAAAATGTTACATGCTTTTGTGGAACAAAAAGAAATAATTAAGAACAAAAAAGACAAACTTTTGGCGATGGTACTAAAAAAATGATGCTCCCAAGCGGATTTTATGCTTTCACCAAAGCCATGCCATGATTCCCCATTTCATTATTGCTATTGGGTAATAAGTTAATAGTAGTCAACCCTATGATTAATTAGTATTTTTTATTTATTTATTTATTTTTACCTTAAGAGATGGAAATGGAGAAAATTGTCAAGAATATATTTGATTGGAATATAATCCAATAATGGTTTTATGATATATATATATATATATATATATATATGTTTGCGCGTTTGAATGCGTGTGAAGTGGACAGGAAAGAGATGAATTTTCTCCCAATTCAATGACTTGTATACGATGATTTGTGGAATTATAATTGATGAAGATATGGGACCAAGATCCGAAATTTGGAAGAAATGATAGAGACAATTAACAGTGTGATTTTGAACCCTAATTCAACTTGTAATTGAGAAATAATGGAAGTCACCATTGGCATTTTGGTCCAAGATGGCTAAAGAATCTTGAAAATGTCATCAAATGGGTTATCTTTCCACTTTGCAGCAGCGGCTGTCGGTACTACCACGGCACCGCCGCGTTTCCTTTCTGCCTCCGCTTTTCATCTTCATCTTCCTCTTTCCTCCTATGGGTTCTTCGAATCCCTGCTTCCCACTGGCCATTATTTCGGAAATCTTGACATGGGTTCCAGCTAAACCTTCAAATTTTTTCATCTATGTTTACTTTCAACAGTAATTTGGTGAAGAATTCTGGTTGATCCCGAGTTTAGGAACTTCATTTGCCATTTGCCGGAGATTAAACGGCGCCCACCAACTGTATGATGAAATGAAAAGAAAAGAAAAGAAAAGAAAAATGTATGATTAAATCATTCATCTTTTCACTACAAATGGAATTTCAATTCGCAGTACAAGATCAAGGAAGGGAATTCCTATGATTGGTAGCCAAATGGGAAGCAATCAAAATTCAAAATTTATCAATTCTGCTGATGAAACCAGTTAATTACGGAAAAAGCCTGCATATTCTCTTCTCCAGTCATGGCAGTTACAAAATGCACGTATATATAGGAAGGAAAAAAGGAGGTAAAGTCAGCATTCTCATATAACATGATAAACGTGCATAACCTTTACTCTCTCCCCCACTTGTACACTCAACTTTGCCTACACTTGTCCTAATTTCATCTTTCCTAAACTGAAAATCTCCAAAATATTTTTGCTTTTTCTCTTTTTCCCTGTTCTGTGATGCTTTCATGGCTACAATGATGAAAACAGAGAGATTCCAGTTTGAATCATTCTGGTATTTTGGTGGATTACCAGAGATTTGCAGTCTTGTTCTTAACTGGATTGATGATATCAAGAATCCAGAAAAGTGGCAGGATGGAAGTTTCTACACATTATGTGCAATGTATTCTATGCTGTCCTTCCTTGCATTGGTACACTACTTATTGTAATGATCCCTTTTTTTTTTTCTTTTTCCAATTAAAGATTTGCCTCGGAGACATACTCTGGTAAATTGATTATCTTGTTTTCAGATACAACTTATCCGTATTCAAGTTAGAATACCTGAATATGGTTGGACAACACAAAAGGTTTTTCACTTGATGAATTTTGTTGTGACATTATGTAAGGTTTGCTTTTGATTTTTCCGACAATTCTATTAGAATCACCACCACATTCTTACCATGAAAAATTATTTGTTCATAGTGTTCTGAAAACATAATTTGAACTTATCACAGTGAGAGCCTTCATATTTGGATTTCATAAATTTGTATTTCAAACCAGGCCAAAGGTATCTTGCTTTTCTCTTCTCAATTTGTATTTACTATAGACTTTTTGCATTATTATGTATCTAATATATACTGAAAACAGGCACTTGAATTGATTATTTTGAATCTCCCGGCTCTCCTGTTTTTCTCAGCGTATACATTACTTGTTCTGTTTTGGGCTGAGATTTATCATCAGGTATATCCCATCGATATTCATACATTCTTTTTAACTGTTCATAAATGTTGTTAATTGCTGTTAGGTCAGTTCACAATGGTTTGTTAATTTTATCTCCTTTAGGCAAGAAGTCTTCCAATTGGAAAGCTTCGTCCAGCATACTACATAATCAACGCAATCGTCTATTTTATTCAGGTAGAATTGCAAGATTTTTGGTATCCTAATATTTTTACATATTCATTTGAACAACTAACTGGTTTGAATAATCATTCTATGTAGGCTTGTATGTGGATTTACATAAGACTAAGCAAGAATGCTGCTGCGGTTGAAATTTCTACCATCTTCTTCTCAGGTAATTATTTCACTTGCAAACGCAATTTTGACTAAGAGAAAAAGAAGGAATTTGAGATGATTGTTTTTCGGGATGCTGTTGTAAGATGCAATGTCTTGACTTACTCTCTGCAGTGATTTCACTTTTAGCTGCTCTGGGGTTTTTGATATATGGTGGAAGGTACCTCTTCCTGATCTGTTTTTTTTTTTTTGAGGACTTTCCTGATCTGATTCGAAAAAAAAAGTTCAGTATACACTCTATATTACCTCCATGGATTTTTACTTGGTTATCTCTTTTAGGTTATTTATCATGTTGCAACGCTTCCCCATTGAATCAGCTAATCGTCAAAAGAAACTGCAGGAGGTCTGCAAATTCGTAACTCTTTTTTCTTGAACCTTGTTAAAAGTTGGGATTATTGTTTTGTTAAATTCAATTTCTGCAATGGAAGAATTTGTTGCTCCCCATGAATTACTATACTAATTGAAGAGAAGATTGTGAGAACATAAGAACAGGTGAAGAAATGGGAAATAATCATTTAAACCAGTAATGCTGCTGGTGACACAGTGTGAAGTTTTTGCATCTTATTTGTCCATAAATGTTAGAAACATATATATGTAATGCATATATTTGTAATGGTATGCTTGATTTTGGGCTATTGGCAGGTTGGATACGTGATGGGAATTTGCTGCACTTGTTTCTTGATACGATCCTTTATGGTCAGATTTATATATATGTATTTATGTATATGTATAACCATGGAAGTAATTATTGTAAGATTTTCATTCATTTGCTGTTTGCAGGATGTTCTTTCAGCCTTTGATAAGGATGCTGATCTTGATGTATTGGATCACCCACTTCTAATTCTTGTCTACTATATGGTATATACATCTAATCTCTGATTATGTGTTGGCTAATAGATAATATTCGGGTTATATATATATACTTTTTGTATCGTTTTGAGTTGACATAAATGTAATTATTTCAACTTAATCAAACATGATTACACAAACCTGACACGATTGTCACCCTTTTGTGGTTGTTGTTGTTGTTTCAGATGGTGGAGATTGTACCTTCAAGTTTGGTGCTTTTCATTCTGAGGAAGGTGCCACCCAGACGCGTATCAGATCAATACCAGTCTGTCAACTGATGATACTGGGGATTTCTTGAACTGGAATTCACCTATATATATACATACATATATATATATATATATATGTTATCTCTCTCTTTTCCATGAGAAAGTGATTTGTAAATCATAATTTGATTTTTTTTTCTTCATGATTTTCACGTTAAATATATATATATATGGATGGTTCATTTATTTTTTGGTTTCTTCCATTCCAAGAGAGAGAGCAGTTCAGCAGCAGCATGCATTATTATTACAATATCTTTTGTTTCTAATCTCTTGGCACGAATGAGAAATCGTATTGTGATATTAGACGAGGTCAATAATTTGATATTCATTTTGAACGGTAAGAGTCACTGTGAAGTTTTTTTTCCTAAACATACGATAGAGTGGTTATATTTGTCCAAAAAAACAATTAACATATTTTTATTAGTGTAATGATATTTATATATATAAATACATACAAAGAGTTTACTTGGTATAGGATCATAGATCATACTTCAAATTTTTTTTTTCCTTTAATTATATTTGAGTTCATAGATCGGAATCAAGTCACATAGAACTCTTATTGTCTCTAAGATATTTAAACTCGAGACCTAATGTATGAAATATGAAACTCTCTAGAGAGAGGTTCAAACTCGAGTTGGATAGCAGGTGTTGGTGAGATTTTTTTGACATTATTTTAATATTATTAGTAGTGGCGGTCAACAAATTTATTGTATAGGACGGTATATTTGATATGTAATTTTTAATTTAATTTAATAATAATTTGAAGAGAAGAGGAGCAACAAAAGCAATCAGCTTTGAAATAAACAAAAACAAAAGCCATAGATAGCCATTGATAATTTTACAAAGCTTGTGACCTTTTTGCACTTTGCAGGAGCTTTCTGAAAGCTCTCTTGCACACACAACTCAAAAGGGGAATCTTTTCAACGACTGAAACTTTATTTATTTTTTGTTTTTTTGTGTGTGTGTGTGTTTTTCTCTTATCGATTTTGATTGAATCGGAAAAACCCCACTTCAGAAATTGTAAGGGAAGAAAAAAAGGGAGGCGTTGGGGAGTCTGAATTTTAATCGAGTTTGTGAGGAAGAGGAAGAATAGACGAGTTTTGGTACTTGGTAGATGGTTTCCAAGTAATGGGTGCTACGGGTTCCAAGCTCGAAAAGGCCCTAGGAGACCAGTTTCCTGAAGGTGAACGCTATTTTGGCCTTGAGAATTTCGGCAATACTTGCTATTGCAACAGCGTTTTGCAGGTTTCTGTTTCTTTTATCAAGATTCAATTATTTATTTATTTTTTTTTTTCCATTACGCCTTTTTCTTGATGATGATAATGATGGAACTATTGATGGAACTATTGGATTTTGTTTGGTTTTGATTGATTTGCTTGTTCGATATCCTGTTTAAAGTAATTTAATTCATTTTTAACCTGTGTATTTACATGAAGATGCCTTAAAGATCATTTTCTACTTTGCAAATTCCCTTTATTAACAGGCGCTATACTTCTGTGTACCATTCCGGGAGCAACTGTTGGATTATTATGCTAATAACAAAGGCCCAGTGGAAGCAGAAGAGAACCTTTTGACATGTTTAGCGGATTTGTTCTCTCAGGTTCTGTATGTTAATATTTAGCAGAAGATGTGATGCAAATTACTTTTATATGTAGTAACCCTGTATCTTTCTTAGCTCTTGCTGTTCTTTTTTAGTAGTATGCACTTTTCACCTGTCGGGTTCTGCTCTGTATTAATGTGTTTACTGAACATCAAGAATGGAAATGTTTTCAATAATTATTGAAACTTTTTCCTATTGTGGATTTCAATTTAATGATAATGCTATCAGTAACTAGTTGACCGACTCAATATATTATATGGTTGCTGGTGTTCAACTCCTGAGAAGTTGATGTTTGCATTGTTCTCTATTATTGTTGAGTTTCATGGATTCTTAAATTCTATCGAAGTGTTTGATACCTTGGTGCTTGTTTTCCTTGCAATGATTTAAGTAGTTAAGCTAGTTTTTAAATGTAAGATTTGAGACTTATTGCCTCATCAGTGCAAAGATTCCAAGGGGATTCTTTAATTGGGTGTTGTTTATTTGTAGTGTAAGTAATGCAGTGGAGATCATGCTTAGTTTTCATGTTCTTTAGCTATATTGGTTTATGTAGTCATTAAGTAATAGGAATTCTTATTTTCTTCTTTGTTCCCTAGCCCACTATGGTTTAACTAACACCCTTTTAAACTGGATTATACAGATAAGTTCACAAAAGAAGAAAACAGGTGTTATTGCTCCAAAGCGCTTTGTGCAGAGAGTGAGGAAACAAAATGAACTGTTTCGTGGGTACATGCATCAGGTGCGTTTTCTACTTTGTGCACTATTCAGCTACCCCTACCAGCAAATGCAGTGCTCCTAGAGAAGAGAGGTGTAAACCAGTTGAGAAAAGCACATTACAATCACTAGATGATTCATAATTTTTGAAAAGAAAAAAAGAAAAAAAAAACCACGATTATTTAGAAAATGCTTCTTGATAAACAAAAGTATAGCTTCTAAAAGATTTTCCATCAAAGGCTCCTTTTTTACTTTTCTACTTACAGAGCCTCTTCCTAAATGTTTAGATAGTTTCATTACATGCAAACCTTCATCAGCCATGTAATTTTGGAAAAAGGATCAAAAGAATTTCTTGAAGCATGTAATATCCTGGGATTCCATGGAAAATGTGTAGATTTCTTTCCCCTTTAAAAGTTATTGCAAAACTATATCTTAATTCTTCTTTCTTATGAAATATTTGCTTACTAAATATTTACTGAGTAAATATTTAATTCATCTGAACTATTTTCCAGGTTAGTAGCTGGAATTGTTTGTGCCACTTATGAAAATCTGCACATGGTCTACTTATTGCATTGATTTTTCAAATCTGTGTTTAGATAGTCCGTTATGAAGTAGTGAGATATTGCACATCCAACTGCTTTTTTTACTTTTTCTATTTAGGTAGACATGCCTTGGAATTCTATGCTTTTCACATTTCACATTTCACTTGCACTATCACATACTATTTTATAGTTTTTCATTAAATAACTTGTGATATGGTAATCCTTACATTTGCATTCTGCACCTTTACTTTTGCAGATTACCAACCACCTATTTTAATGTGAGGTTACCAATTATAATGCTATGTTATATTAATTTCACCAATTCTTCAAGTTTTTTTTTTTTTTTTAAATCATTTTTTTCCTCTCTTTAGCTATGGTATTACCTCTCGTATTCCTTTTCTTTGCCAATGATTATCAAAGTTAAGACTTTCGTGAGCATTTGAATTCGTTTTCTCTCTTATTGACCATTGATTTATGTTGTTCATTATGCTTATCCAATGCTGCAACATATTACAGTAAAATAAACTTTTACGAAGTGAAATCCATTCATTTTCGATATAGGAATGTAACATGAGTAAGTGGAGGTTATGTAACTGAATTATTGCATTTTAAGAAAGAAGATTACACGTTTGGGTTGTTAGTTGTCCCAAAAATTATTTTTGCTAACTCTAGATGGTTTTCAATACTTTTTCTATTTTAGATTGTTTTATCCATCTTTTGTTTAATGCTGTGATATTTACTTTTGCAGGACGCCCATGAATTTTTGAACTTTTTGCTGAATGAACTTGTTGATATATTGGAGAAGGAGTCCCGACTGGCTAAATGTCCACCTTCCCAGGAGATAATAGCAAATGGCCAAAATGGTCTGGTGGAGGCGGCCAAAAAAGAGCCATTGGTTACCTGGGTGCACAAGAATTTTCAGGTATTTTTGTGTGTCGTGCCAATTATTCCCATGTTTAGATTTAGTTACCCTTATTGACAAAGAAAGGCTAGCTCGGTCGCTCTTGATTGCTAAAGTTCATGGCTGCAACTCTGAAGCTAAATTTCATGCATTGGATATTATATGGAAGGGCCAGGTCTAGAGTTTCTTATGTGGCTTTATGGGGAACATTAATTCTGAAATTCTTGTCTATGCCATAAAGCTGATTTTTCTGGTTTGCTCTTTGTTCTTGATGCTTGTATAAATGAAGGGAATACTTACTAATGAGACGAGGTGTCTAAGGTGCGAGACAGTTACAGCAAGGGACGAGACATTCTTTGACTTGAGTCTAGATATTGAACAGAACAGTTCAATTACTAGCTGCCTCAAGAACTTCAGTTCCACAGAGACATTGAATGCTGAAGATAAATTTTTCTGCGACAAGTGCTGCAGGTCCGATGTTTTGCTGCTTTTCTATATGATAAAAAAACCATTGAAAAAAAGATGATTTAAATTTCTCTTCCTTTCCCTATGCAGTCTGCAAGAAGCACAGAAGCGAATGAAGATCAAGAAACCACCTCAAATCCTTGTTATTCATCTCAAGCGTTTCAAGTACATGGAACAACAGGGTCGATACAAGAAGCTATCTTATCGCGTTGTCTTCCCTCTGGAGCTGAAACTGAACAACACGATGGAAAATGCAGACACAGAGTACTCTTTGTTTGCAGTCGTCGTACACGTGGGAAGTGGTCCTAACCATGGACATTATGTTAGTCTCGTGAAAAGCCACAACCATTGGTTGTTCTTTGATGATGAGAATGTGGAAATGATCGACGAGTCTGCTGTCCAGACTTTCTTTGGATCTGCTCAAGAGTACTCCAGCAATACAGATCATGGATATATCCTCTTCTACGAATGCCTTTCAACAAGTGACAAGAGCTCATAGAAAGAAAAAAAAAGGTACTAATTACATTTTTAACAATTTCCCATTTTGCAGGAAGTGATGTGTCCTCAGTTCATCATCTCTGTTTTTTTGAACTCTGGTTTTTCAACGACATCCAATTTAACTCCCAAGACTTAAAAAAGACTTCTTTATTGTAGAGTGGATGTGTGATGTATACTGCACAGTGATTTGTTTCTGCAACAAACGAACTGTAAATCATGAAATAAAGAAGTTTTAATTCACACTCTTATTTTGTTAATAATTGGATTATAGGAATGGAATTGATGAGCTTGTTGATATACTTGTGCCATTTGAAAATGTTCTCGTTGCACATTTTGTTCCACTCTAGAATCATACATAAATGGAGTATTGATTCAAGTCTTGGCTTCATTTTGAGAAATTCAAGATTTTCTCTTCAAACTATTTGAGGGGTCGAACAAGGAGATAGCTTATTTTTCTCTTGACAACATTCTTAACCGCTTACACTACGGCTAAGAAAATCACTTACCAACGAAAGTTTATACTCAACCAATGATCCTGTTTCATACACTACATATTTACATCCCCATTCAATCTCATACCTCCATATGTTAATAAACAACATTACCAAGAATCGTCAGAGGTTAACATATAATTAATTTCATTCAAATGCTATGGACATGAAAGTGTCGTCGTCCAACAAATTTTCGACATCAAATAGATCCTCATCACGATGGAAGCTCATATCTTCAGAATCCCCTGGGACCACATGAGAAGCATCCTGCAGAAGATAGGGGAAGAGAATACCATGAGAAACGACTCACTAATAGAAAGATGTGTTTGATGATGTATTCGTAGAAAGGAGCATAAGCTAACAGCAAAATAACACTTCATGCACGAGATTTTTACAAAATCTTGATTCCCATGAACAAATTATGTTACCTTGGTTTCACGGAGCCCTTCAGCAACATTTAGTAGCCTACGGTACTGAGCTCGTGCCTCCGGATATTGTACCATGGACTTGACCCTTGAAAGTGCCTTTTGCATCCTTTCTTCAGTCTGCTTCCTTCCTTCCTTGAGAAAATCATAATCATCTTCATTTTGGGGCATGGTTTGTTCGCTTGAACCTTTAATAACAGCATCAGGACGAAAACCTCGAAGACCACTCCCTTTCCTCCTCCAGCGCAAAATTACCTTCTCCAGGATTCCCACTGACCAGATTATTGGTTTATATTTTTTCCTCGCTTGGTGCCCCCTGACATGAGCCTTCACAAATAAACAGGATAATGAGATATAAAATGTACTACTGTATGGCTCAAATTTAAACATATTAGTACAATTTACATAATTCAGAAAAGGGAGGTCATGGCGGCCAAGAAATTACCAGTCAGTACAAAATCATTATGAAAATCTTTAGAAGACAAGTTGCTAAGTTTCCTAGTATTATTTACCAGAGGGAAAATATGTGGTACCATGTTCACAGCCAAATAACTGGCAACCCAAAGAACCAAACAGAAAATACTGTTAGGTGTGAACAACCAACAAAGAAATTCCTCAAATTGCCAGAAAACAAGAAAATGTCAAACATCAAAAAGAAAATTTGAACAAACTTGAGGAGTGGAAAGAACATATCTACCTGGATTTTAACAATTCTTTCTCGAATAATTAAAAATTCCTTTCGCTTCTTCCAACCACGGTATTTTTTCTGAATGCTTACAGCAGCAGCATGAGCATTCACATCATTCTGTCCCAACCTGGATTTTTTGGCAGCTAAAATTGAAAGAGCATGTTCCTCTGAAGAAGTCCCATCATCAACCTGCTCAATTAACTGCTTCCTCTGAAATGACTGAATCCTAAATATTTGTTGAATACGCGCAGCAGCCTGGGTTGCATTACAGACAGCAGCTAGTGAATCCTTCAATGAGAGTGAGTCTGGCACATCCTCCTCAGAGATTGGAGATGCCACACGTTCTGAAACTGTTTGTATAGCTTTTGCTCCAGAATATTCTGTGGTATTTTTATCTTCCTCTGATTCCTTCACAGTAAGCAACGAAAGGTGTTTAGTCAATGAACCCTCCGCAAGAAAACCAGATATTCCCTTGTGCCCATTGGCAGAAGCAAGGTCAGCAGGGGTTCTGGCCAGAGGATATTCAGCAGATGGATCTGTTAATGCTCCACAGGCTGCTCCAAGTGAAACGAGTGCAACAACAGTGGTCTCCCTGCAGAAAAAAGCAGTCAATAGCATGTTTAGAAATTCCACCTCCAAAAATGTTTCTTTACCCATTTAAGAGCTCAACAAGATGAAAGCAAAGAGAAAACATAGAGGAATATTCTTGAAAACCAGATATCACATATGCACTAAATGAGGTTAAACATTATTGAGGAAAAAAAAAATACAAAACGAGAGTGATATGATGGTCCTCAACTTAGAAGAAGAAAAGTTCCCAGGATTTTACCTGCCATAAAATGCAGCCCAGTGAAGTGCAGTCCATCCATTAGCATCACGAAAATCTACACTCACTCCTGATACAATGATTGGCTTCAAAGCCCAATCAAAACCAAGAGCAGCTGCCAAATGCAACACTCCCTGACCCTCGTCGTCAATAACACTTGGTCCTTTGCCATCTTCTGTCACTTTTTGGAGCAGCCATTCATAAAATCTCTCTTTTAATGACTTTTCAACTTGCTGCTCTTCTATTACCTTGGGCAGGGAGATATCTTTACCTGGGACAAGCTTTGCCCTCTGGTTCTCATCCTCCTCCATCAAAGATATGATTTTCTTTACCATATCATTTCTCTGTGCATCATTTTCAAAGTAAGTGTTGATATGACCAACAGATCCCGTGTATAATAACCTTTCAAGCCTCTGATACATATTCATCGCATTCATGTCACCTCCAGGAATATCTGTGAAGTCAATGTCTTGTGGTCCATCTCGATATTCAAATTCTCTTACTTCACTACAGGCCAACCGATTTGAACAAGTTACATAAAAAGGAACAAGTCCTGACTTGTGTGGCGGAGCATCACAACAGAGAACCCCCTCACCTAATACCATAGCCGAGACCTCTACTTTTCCGAACATACATGACCATCTGCATCTCACAAACTCTTGATCAGACTTGAGATATTTTCCAATTATAATGACCTGTTTCATTGTAACAAAGAACAGGAAATTAATAACAAGCAAACAGAAAGTTAGTCATTTTCAGTAACGTTCAACTTAAATTAATAATAACCTTATGCGTTATTTTGACTTAAGTGAAGTTTTATTTTACAAGTATCAGAAAAAGAAAAAGAAAAGAAAAGTGAAGTTACATTTTACAATAAATAGGAACGCTCATTGAGAACGGCCTCTTCATTCTACCCCCTCCTCATCTTTTAACTTACATGCTTCTATGACCTTCTTCCTCACCCCACCACAACCACATGAGAGGAAGAGGATAAGAAGTATTAAGAAAAGGTTCTTTATTCTACAGAGGGTCACAATCACTCTTAGACCCACTAAGAGATAATAATTCCAGTTACCTAATCATTGATCTGTAATAATTTGCTAGATTAAGGTACAACAAAATAGAAGTACCTTGGTTCCTAAGTTTGAGTAAGCCCAATTAGGCGAGAACTCAATGATACTGAACAGTTGGTCTTGGGAAAGTGAAAAATTTAACGTGTCTGCATCCAATTGCAGTTGAGCAGGTACACTGGAATTGCCAACCACATCTTCTGTCTGTATTTCACTCCATGAATATCCATTGTTTGAGTGCATATGCAAGTCTTCAACCTCCCCCAGTTCTTTTGCCATCCATCTGGAGAAGCTATCTACTTTCTTCAAGCCATCACCTATTTGGATACCACTTAACTGTGGCTGTTTCATTCCCAGAAGGCAACTTCGAGACCCCATTGCAGCTATACCATTCTCAGATTTATCCTTCTGCAAGAGTCCTATTTGTGCATTGGAATGCAGTTTTTGATGGTCTTCTTCCGCAGGATCCTTTTCCTGCCCAACAGCATTTAGATAAAATGGGTCTGTGAACTTCTCGAAATTTGCAGGAACAGGTCTGTAGAAATCTCCCCTGCTATCAGAAGTTGAGCTAGATAATGGATTCTGTTCAGGCAGTCCTTTAAGGGGCACCGAACAATCTCCTTGAGTATACTGGCAAGCAATTACAATTTGGATCACCAACAAAAAGAATTAAGAAAAAAGAAAAATAATATCAAAAGACATGTGCTGCACGATAAAAATATTTAAAAAGAATATAATCACAAAGTGAAAAATGATTGATTGCATTAAACTGAACAAGAAAGAACTTTAAGGAAAAAAGAGACATGTTCTTTTCATGCAAAATAAAGAAACCATGTTATTGATGTAGAACTTCAAGAGGATTCCTGAGAATATAAGTTCTTTTCAGATTCAGATTCATGCCAATTAGGAAAGTAAGGGTGCTGAAAATACAGTATTCCAATAAAAGCCAATCAACAAGGAATCTAAGTATCACAAAATTACAATATGAACTCCTAAAAACCTTATTATTTTCACAAAAAGATATCCTCATCATCCTCCCCATCAAGTGTCTTGAGACCCCCAACATTCACTTCCTCAGTTTCATTAGAAGAATTTGCCTCTTTTTTGACAATCAAGCTAAGTAAAAGAATTTTTAAGTTTTAACTTCCAGCTGATGTATTTCATAAAAATTACTTGTTATTAATTCCAACGTCACAAGATAAAGTACCAAGTAAAGTAAGAAGGAAAATGAAATAAAGGGGCCCTTTAACTGGTTTTTGTTTTTCATTTTCAGCATTTCAAACAAAGAAAAAATTCTGAAAAATGAGCATTTGGAGGGGTTTTTTTTTTTTTTTTTTCTTCCCCAGGGAAAGAAAAAGGGTAATAAAAATGAAAACAATCCAGAGCTCTTCTCATTTTCTATCTGACCAAGAAGTTCAAATGTTCTCCAACACAGGTTCAGAAAAATTTGGCCATCCACGTGATTGTCACCCCTTCTATAACAAGGATACTAAACCTATCCATACTCAACCTTAGAATTATAAACCTAACATACCATGTGACACAACAATCACCCAAAAGAAGATCTTTAATGAACAGCTTACTCAATTACCTTGCACTGCTAGGTGACGCTACAATCCATCCAAAATCGAGATTCATATATTCAGATTGTATCACCAAGCTAATCAACCACAGTTAATTGGAGTTGAAAAAACATAAAAATGAATAACTTTCCTTTGGGGTGTGGGTTAATGCTACCGTGCTACATCTGTTTTATAAACAACAGCTACTTTAACAAAAATCCAGTTTCCATCTTTTTAATATCTCCGAATTATGATTGTCTGGGTTTACACAAATATTAAAATCTGCAACACATTTCTTCGACTGACCAAAGAATCTCAGTAAACCAAATCTTTTCGCATAGATCTAAGAGAATTCCAGCAATATTAAAAATGTTTAAGCAACCAAGCACAAGAACAAATAGATCCATGCCAAAACCTTTGGATATATCAGTTTTTTTTTTATTAAAAAAAAAAAAAACAAAAAAAAGTATTTTAGGGTAACAATTCACTGAAGTATGGAATAGTTTCATACCGGCCAATTTGCTTGGAGTTCTAACGTATTCCATGGCTGATGATCACTAGCAATTTCACCTGCGAAGAAGTAGTTTATCGTCTGGTTTCCTCTACAGATTAACTCTCTGAAAAAGAATAGTATTAATGATACAACATCCGAGTACCTGTTGAAGAATGTCTCAGCACCTCCTCCCAAGATTCCAAATCATGTGGTCTTTGGATTCCAGATACAAAATAACCTCCACGACCCTCAGCACCTCCATGTCCTTGGGAAAACGACATATAATCTCCAGAAGGAATGGTCTGATTACCTTTATAAGGAAATTTCAATGTTTTAGATGGAATCCATGAAAAAAGGCACAAGAAATCAAGGGTTAAAAGAAAGAGGGAGCTATGGTAGAAAAAAGATACCCAAAGATTGTAACAGACTATAAGAGCTAGAGAGTCCACCATCTACATGCTCTGCAGCATGAATACTCTCTGGTTGTGATGTCCCAGGATATGAATGAATTCTGGATCCCAATTGGTAACTATCTTCTGCATTTATTTGTGCTAAAGTACCCACAAAAGCAAGGTGTATCAAAAAGATGAGCAGATATTAAAAACAAGTTCTGACAGTGAGCCCAAAAAAACAAATAAATAAATAAGAAAAGAGAATTGTGGACAATACCGGATTCAGGTTCTTCATATGCAGAAGTTAGAGTGCTTGTTGGACTCGCTGTATCAGTATATGTTGTAGCTAAATTGTCACCATTGGCTGAAGAACTAAATGATAGACTTTCATTTTGTGAACTTGATGATACCGTTTCATTATCCAAAAGGCAATTGATGTTTGTTTTATTGCCCTGAAGAAGAAAATTTAACACAGATAAATGAGTTGCTATGGAACTAACTTCTACCTAGTGTCAAGGGAGAACATAGAAGATAAAAGGAACCGGAAAACATTTTAGACATTTGTAAATATTGCAAACTGTTTATTATATGCCATAGGTATTTTCTATCCAGATCTTGCAAATGAACGACTGTACCCCATAAAACTCCATGTATATAATTCCAGATCAGCAGATTGTTCTAATGCAAAACATTGCCAGCTCCTCCAAAAAAGAGAGGAAGGGCATATCTACATGGTTTAAATAGGTTTGAGCTTCTTCCTTCCCAAAATTCAGTTACTGGTTTCCAAACCAAAGCACATGGGAAACCAGTTTGGAAACATTACAAACTCTTAGTTGTTGAAATGTAAATATCAAGACTATTTCCAGACTGTATGTGCTAAAATCCTTTATCACATTTTTTTTATACCTATGCACTAATGTTTTCTCAAATGGGTTGAAACTGAAAATATGAGGAGATAAGAGTCCCAAAAAGTAGGAAGCAGCTAAACTGTCTTTTTCTACCTCAAATTGGCATAAACCAGATAGGAAAGAGGTCTCAAGTCATTTCCTTGTCTGTTTCAATATCAAATGCGACTCACTAGTATTAGATAATTGTTTCTTTTTACCAAAATCAAGAATGTAATGAGTAGAACAAGATGTGCCTAGCGAAAGTATAACCATAGAATTATAGTTTGAGCAGGTTCCGTAATTTCAAGACTTAAACAGATGCCATAGATCAAATTAACACAATTCATTTGCTCTGAAT
The DNA here is from genome assembly GCA_025388415.1 of Cynanchum wilfordii. Lineage (NCBI taxonomy): Eukaryota > Viridiplantae > Streptophyta > Magnoliopsida > Gentianales > Apocynaceae > Cynanchum > Cynanchum wilfordii. The sequence continues at coordinate 436,024 of JAHSUH010000363.1, read as the reverse complement.
CAACTCCTAGTTTTTAATGGAGATTGAAGGCTTGAAAGAGTTCATCCAGATCCTTCTTGACAAGTTAATCACAAAGTACCTACATAAACAATTGGCAAGATGCATGGGAACAATATCTTTGATACAAAGTAAACAAAACTGAGGGTCCTCACTGCATGCAGCATAACAGATAACATTTCAAATTTATCATACAACAAGAGTAACAAAAATAACATAAAACAAGTAACAGATTCCTTAATCATATAAGAAAAAATTTATCCAATATTTTATTATAGCACACATGTTAAAGATCGAGTCTTACTTTGACCTCCAAATAGTGGACGAAAACAATATGCATGAGTTCCCTGCAATGTTGGGAGAAAATAATTAAAAACTGAAATGCCAGGGCTGTTTCAGATATTCTGGAAAATATCATGTTTTTTCAAGTAAAGGTCATTCTAAGAACTAAAGGATAGTACGAAGTAATGAAAATAAGACAATTCCAATCATTTCCCCCATTGCTAAAGACATGCTATAATCCAATACATAAAGGAATATAAAATTTGGGCAAACCATTCCTTGAAGTGAATTTGCTTGACATTTAATACATACCAAATCTTACATCAAAATAAACATCACAAGCATATTAGTGAAACTTACTGTCAACCTAAATATATAAAATCATCCGTGTCTCTGTCTCTCTCTCTCTCTCACACACACACACAGACTTAATCCACTCAATCCCATTCCCAATATATTGATTGTTCATGTCTAAATATGCAACCCATACTTTCATTAAGAAAGCACCATGGAGATTGGAACAGTAGCAGCACAAATAAGTTTTAGGAAGCAGAAATAAGAATGGATACATTTTTTTATTTCATAATTTGAAAAAATGGCTCATACTTACTGTTCAAGCATCCAATAACTACGCCTTTGGAAATTCTCATTCTCCTCTCCATGGGCATAATAGCAGTGCAACATATCAATACTTCCAACCTGAACGCAATAGCTTGATCTATGAGGAACAAAATCCCCATCTCATCTAGAAATGATAGTAGAACTATTTTCTTGTTTTTTCACTATTTTCTTTATTTTGCTGGGTTATTAGAAAAATAATATTGTCTTTTCCAATTTCCATCTTTTGTGACTATAATTTAAGAAAGAAATCCAGCTTTTTACAATACAAATATATTCTTGGAAAAAAGGGGGGAGGGGGGTGGTTGCACGGAAAAGTTGTTCACAATAAGCTCCCTGCCACATGTGAAGAATAAACATATCTCCGTATATTATTAGACAAATAGTATATTCTCCAATCTAACCTTGAGCTTCTCATGTGCCTCCTTCACAGTCTTTCCATCTTTTTTCTTCCTCCAATTATGACCATCTTTTCGGAAGTATCTCAGCACCTTACGGTCAAAGAGAAAGACTGATCCACCTGACAACACAAAGTCACAAAGCCAACTTGAGAAAGTAACAGAAGTGTAGAACTTATAAAACTAACACTATCTCTGTGCATTTTCTGGTGGGAGGGGTAAAGGTGCATAACTGCATTTGTGCCTTCTAGCATAAAATATGAAAGGGGGAAAAAAAAAAAGAAGTCATTGCAATACAACTGCAAGTAAAAGAAATCAGAATAAAATAGCAGTATACACAAGAAGAAAAAGGGAAAAGGAAGGGGATGCTCAAAGAACAAGTATGCCACATGCCTCTAAGACACTTTTCTCTTAGTTGGTTCTTAGCCAAATATAAAATAACTTGTAATATGACATATATTTAGGCAACCACTGGTCATACTGATCTGTGGACATATATGCACATAGTAAAGAGGATACAGACTATCAGTGGGCGATAAATGAAGAAACATACTAACTGGCTTCAATGGAGGCTCGGGAGTTATGTGAAACTTTAGATAATTGCGTAGAATTTCACAAATTTCAGCAGGTCGCAGCCACCGATGTTGTGCTTCTGAGAGGATCTGTTTAATATCTGCACACGCCAATTTATTAGATGATATGATAGTGTTTTTGAGGAATTCTAGAATCTTATAATCTCATCTATAGGAAGGCACTGATGAACAATGATAAACAAAGTAGAGCACAAAGAAGAGAGAGTATCAGCTATAAGGGTCGTCCATAATTTCTCCAGAAAACATGGCTTTACTCCAAATTGCATAGTTGTTCGCAAACCAATTTCAATATGAATTTTTTCTTTTTTCTTTTTAACTTAGAACACTTCTGTTTTCATCTATTCTCACTAGGGCCTCTAAAACACTCAACCCAAGAACTTACTTAAACTAAGCATTAGATGCTCAAACAATTATACTCATATAGCTTGCCGAAACTGGCATAGATTCATCCAAAAAGAACTAAGAAAAGGATTGTTCAAGGTCATATAAGTTACAAGAATAGAATGTATCACAATTTGTCCATGGCCAAAGTTGCCACACACGAAAAAAGAAAAAGAAGAACAACAACAAGCATGTGATCAGACCACAGCCATCATCATTTCTTGAGGACAAAATGCAATGAACTTTTTCTTTCGTACAGATCTCATAACTTCAGATGTTCTGATATACATTATATTTTAGTGAGTTCTTCAATAATTAAGAAATCCAGAGCTGCAAGGATTTTTTTTTTTTTTTTTTTTTTTTTTTTACAACTAGGTTACTAAATGAATTTCCCTTCACATTTGTCAACAACATACATCTCCAATTAATTATCAAAAAAAAAAAAAATCCATCTCAAATTAAAAGATACTATGTAGTCAAATTATTTTCTCATTACACTTATGTTAAGATTCTCATTCCCATTGTTACGGTTCCTGCAGTCTCCTCGATCTAATTAAATCTCTCCCAATATCAATGAAGGTTTCGGAATACATTAACACCAATAACTAAATTAGGTAAAAAAGAACCTAAATACGAGCAATCCATAGCAGACAACAGAACAAATAATAAATTAAACCTTACTTTTCCCCTTCAGTATCAAACATTTTCACACGAGAGAAACCTCACTAGTCAAAAATCAATTCACTTAGTCCTTCCTTTCCACAATTTCAATTAAGACTGGACCAATAATAATACAAGTAACTGAAAACACACCACCAAGCCAAAAACATCAAATTCGTAATAAACAGTAAAACAGCTGAAAAGTAGTACGAAATCTTACCTAATCGAAACCCTAGATTCTGCGATCCACTTCCAGCCATCACCTATGACGAAAAACTCGAAGAAAAAAAAAAAAAAAAAAAAAAAAAAACTGAAAAAATCTTCACAATTCAGCTCATAAACGAGCTATGTACAAACAACATGCAAATACACCAACAGAATATTGAAGAGAGAGAGAGAGATGAAAATGGAGTAAGAGAGAATGAAAGCGGAATGTGATGGATTTGATATTGGGGGAAAAAAATAGGAGAGAAAAAAAAACTAGAAGATAAAAAGTCTTTTTTATAAGTCCCGAGAGTTGAGAGAGACAGTCAGTGTGTAAGGCCAATCAGGTATTGACGCTTGTAATGTGAACAGTGAATCTACCATGAAGCTACTTTCCCTTTTTCTTCTTTCCTCTCTGAAGCTCTCCTTGATCTGTTCCTCTGGTTTTTTTATATATATATATATATAAATCTCAATTTTACAGCTTATTTCCCCTAATCCCTTTCTTAATTTGTTTTTTAACAATCTTTAATTAATTAATGTCTTAATATTTTTAGTAGTGTTTAGACATTTACTGAGATAGTAGTATGAACACATTAAAATTTTTATGGTGCATTTTTTTTTAGAAAATTGTATTTTTTTTTCCTTTTTTAAAAATATTAACTTCTATTGTTCATCGAACTCACAACCAAATGAGCTATAATGAAACTTATTTGTAGGATAAAATTTGTTTGTGTTTTTGCTCTTGTCTGAAAAATTAATTTATAAAATTTATTGTAATTAAAAAATTTAAAAAAAAATCATATTTTTATATTTATTAAATTATAAGTGAAATTATTATTATTATATGTTAATTTAATAGTAAGTGTCTTACCTATTTGAATGAAAGATTTAAACGTTATGACTTATAATTTTATATTTTGTATTGTATTTACTTGTTTTTATATTTAAATTATTCAATTTATAATAAAATATAAATTATATTGAAAATTTTATTTGAATTTATAAAGATTATGAGATAGAAATTAAATATTATGTATTATTCATTTTTATTATGTTGATTTAAGGGATATTTTTTATTAATTATTTTTTTTTAAAAAAAAAGTTTAAGTACAGTAAATGAAAGGAACCCCCCCCCCCCCCCCCCTGGCTGATTTTTTTCTCGGTTGATCCGCCCCCTTCCTTTTTTTTTTTTTTTTTTTTTTCTTTTTCTTTTTCTCCCTTATTTCTCCCTTCTTTACTCCTTTATTTACTCTGTACCTTCCTCCACTTTATATTATATAATATATATATATATATATATATATATTATATTGTATTATATATATGTATATAATATATCAATCGGCAACCATGGGCAAACAAAAGGCAAGAGAGACCCACGAAATAAAAGAAAGACAATTTTCTCCCAATTTTGTCATATTTTTCATTCTAGTGAAGAGCTAAATGACGAACAGATTATTACAACTGTTTTGGAAATTAATTGTGAAGAAACTGCGAACGAGGATTTGGAGATGTGATGGGAAAAATCTATAAACCGACTCGACTTTTTTCTAAGTATTTTTTTTAAATATTATTACATATGTCTATATACATACTTATATTTGTAATAATGCTTACATTCAAATTTTTAGTATTACATATGTTCATAAATAAAATTTTTCTGTATATTCGGATAATCCGACTTTTTTACGTTCCGACCATACCCCCAATCCCAAAGGTAACGGATTAGAGGGGTTCTATTGTAAATAAAAGGAAGTAAAGTACCTCTTCACCTCCCTTAAATAAATCATATAAAGAACATAAAAAATATAATATAAAAAAAAAAAAAAAGAAAAAAATCAATTAGGGCCTTAAGCACGTGGGTATGATATTAAAAAAGTCACTAAAAGCTGCAAAAAGATTTACGCAAATCCAGTAACAGTAGCGTGGCCCACATCTAAATTTTCCTATATTTATATATATTTTTTTTTTCTTAATCATATGGATTCGAACCGGACGACTAATCTAGATTCGACTTGAGATGCGCTCCAGAGTTCAACTCTTACTCGAGGAGAGCCCCCAAATTTTTTGGGGGGACAAACCCCACAAGGGGGTTGAAACCCCCAATCTTCCGTCCCGAAGAACTTTAAAGCATTTTACGTGCTACCAACCTCCAGAGGCTTGGGTTTATATATTATATTTTTTATATATCCCTTAAATAATAAATTAATCTCTAAAAACAATTTAATTCAAATTAATTGCGCTTAAAATAATTTATTACAAAAATATATATTTATATATATATATATTAAGTTTTCTTTTATTATATAAAAATAAAATATTAAATTGATATATTTCAGGTTACATTTAGTAAAAATTGGAAATTTTTTTCATTTCTGGCTGTTGTGATATCTTTTCTTTTCATTTTTTTTTAAAAAAAAAGTTTATTTTTGGAAAAAGTGTGAATAGTGTAAATTGAAACATGCTACCTACCATGACGTATGCGTATTAATAAATTCAAATCAATAATAAAAAAAAAAATGCCAACCCAGCAGCTTGAGGAGTTGGTAAGCAGAGTCGTAATGCTTCTCTTCGGGCGGATGATCGATGTTTCGAATTCTCTTGAGGTGGTTAACGTCACGTTAAAAAACTCTGTCTGGGTCAGCCCCTCACCCTCGAGTAAGAGTTGAACTTTGCGAACGTACTTCGGGCCAAATCCGGATTAGTCGGCCCTTATGGGTTCGGATACCGGATATTTTAAAAAAAAAAGAATGTCACGTGCCATCTTGACTGGCCAGTTAAAATGAAAAATAAAATAAAATCCCACACAAGAAGCAGCATAATAGGTTGAAAATAGTATCTCAATTTTTTTTTTTTATTGTCAAATATATTTTTATATTTAATTTAAATATTTTAAATTTGAAAATATAAATGAAAAGGTCAGCTTTTCTAGACGCCTAAAAATATGGGTATTTGTGAAAAATGGGCACCATTACTCATGTATGTAACTGTTTAAAATTTGGGGTCGGAGCTTTCTCTCGTAAGGGATCAACCCGGCTCGAACAAAGATTATTCTATATGTGAATTTGGTTTAAAGGTGTTCTCCTATAGTTTGGGATCTATCTAGGACACCCCGTGCCTAAGAAAAAGAAAATTGTAATAATTTATTTGGTTTGGTTTTTCTTACTTAAGTATTTCACGTGTCCGATTAAGCGAGGAATATGAGTTCGCTACATGCCACAAACGGCTTTATACCACAATTTTAACTATATATTGTAGTTTTAGAAGTCTCTTCCTACGAATCCCTCCCAACTTAGTCAATAAGAATATTGAGTCACCAAAAAAATGTGAGACATCTAAACTCTTGATTTGGTTGAAGGTTCAACACTCTTTTGTGAACACCATACAAGAGATAATATGAGATATTTTCTCAAGTAAAAAATGAACCTTACAAGATTAATCGGAATTGTGATGATGTCGTAAATCATATGCTCTAAAAAAAAAAAAAAAAATGCGGACATTTTAAGATAACGGATCAAACCCGATTAAACAGCTTTAGTCAAACGGGTCGACATTGTTTTGGTGCAATGAATCATATTTAATGGGTTTGATTTTTCTGGTCAATGAGGAGAACTTGACCCGTTAAAAATTAATTAATTCAAAAAAGAAAAAAAAAATGAAGAACGTGGGACCGTTGCATCCTCCTAGTCGTGTACCCAAAAAAATCTAAGCCACTTATTTCATCAATCAAATAAAATATCTAAGTGATGCACCTATTATTTATATTTAATATTTATTTAAAAGGTAAATTAAAAATTTTGGTCCTTAATTTAGATAATTTTTGTGATTTTATTTTTATTTTATTTTTTGTACTATTTCATCCTTAACTTATATAATTTTTGGGATATCAACATTAAAGAAAATTGGAAAATTTGGTCCTTTAATTTATATAATTTTTGTGATTTCATCCATATTTTATTTTTTTTACTATTTCATCCCTTAACTTAATAATTTGGTAAATTTCACCCTTAACTTAATAATTTGGTAAATTTCACCCCTTAACTTATATAATTTGGTAAATTTCATCTCTTAACTTATATAATATAGTAAATTTCATCATTTAACTTAATAATTTAGTAATTTCATCTATTAACTTAATAATTTAATAATTTCATCCATTAAATTATTAAGTTAAGGGATGAAATTTACCAAATTATTAAATTAAAGAATGAAATAATATAAAAAAATAAAATATGATGAAATCACAAAAATTATATAAATTAAGAGACTAAATTTGCCAATTTGCCTTTATTTCAAAATTATAAATTTAAAGCTTCTTAAAATATTTTTATTTATATATTTAATTAAAGTGGATTTGCTCATGAAATTGGTTTAAATTGTACCATAATTTTAGGAATACATTATAAAACCTTATTCAGTAATTGTGCAATAATAATCAAATAATTTTATTTATTTATTTTAATTTTGATTAATTTAAACTCGAGATGGGCGTCAAATGCTTGTGATTGAGTTGGTACAAGTGTACCTCTCAAGCACACCCTCTTGTCGGGTGATGAGGGTTCGACACCAGGATTCAAGAAAAAATGCTGGCGAGTCCGAGAAAAGATTAGTCGGGTCAACTTAGACACCCCCCCCTATAAATAAAAAAAAAAAAAACTCGAGATGGGCCGAAAAGGATACATTTTCATTTCTGATTTCTCCATAAAATAAAAATAATAATAATGGCCCAAGATTTTGCCGTCTGAAATTTAAAATGGTCCGGCCCATCATAATCATCCCGGAAAATGATGTCACGTGGCGAAATTACAGATCACGTGAATTTGCGGCAGACTTGGAAGGCAAGAAAAGGGCAGATTTCCCGTGCTAGCAAAAGGGGGAAAGAATATATGATTTTTTTTTAATAATATGTAAAAAATAAAATTATATAAATACAATTAAATATTCTTTTACAATTAGTTTAATTCAATTAATCATATTCTTTAACTTAATTGTTTTTCAATGATAAAGTTATATTTTTATCAAAATAGAATCAAATTTTTTCAAAATTTTATGTTTTAATTAATAAAAAAATGAATAAATAAAAAAGAATATTGGAAATAAAATTAGAAGGAATGAGCAGAGTTAGTTTGATTTTCGCGGCTCCAATAATTGACACATTGACACGAAATAAACCGACAAACATAACCCCACACACTATAACTACAAGTCTCTCCTACAGTCCTCTTCCGTCGTTCTTTCTGGAAATTTTTTTTTCTCAACCGTGAGAGTGAGTAAGAATTTTAAACCTAAGTAATTTGGGCGTTTGATTTCCAGAGATGAGCAAGTCGGTAGCTACTTTAGTGTTGCGGCGTTTGGTTTCCGGCGGAAACCAAAGCCGTTACATGTTGGCGTTGACTGCTCCGGTTGATGGAGCTGTGACTGTGAGGCCACTTGATGATCCGTTGGTTAGACGCCAGGATTTTTCGATGTTCAGTTGCTTAGGCTTGAGGAAAATGAGCACATCGGCGAATCAGCCGCGATCGGTGGAGCAGGTGGCAGAGGAGAAGAAAGTGGCCGAGGAAGATCCTTCGAAGCAGGAGCAAGGGAAGAGCAATGAAGTTGTGCGTTCGAGTTATTGGGGAATTTCTGGTCAGAAGATCCTTAAAGAAGACGGTTCCGAGTGGCCTTGGAACTGTTTCATGGTATATATGCGCTTAATCGAATAATTGCATTTGTTTATCTGCTTGTGTTTATTTTACTACGAATACTATTCGTGCAGTTTCATGGTTCTACATATTCCGAGTGTGATATTAGTAGTAATATCAACAATAATATATCAAAATAACATTACTATCGTTTTTGCTTCCTCGAGGTTTAATTTAAAATAGCACAGCATGATGTTTAGGTTATTGATTGGATGCTCTGAACGAAGGATTCCATTCTTATAACTGTTTGCTTTAGTAATGAATTAGAACTTATTACAACGGGAAAATCGATTGTCATTTTTCAAGGTGTAAAACAAATAGATAAATTCATATTTCATTTTAAACGTGATTGGTGGTACAAATTTCACTTCCAAATTATGTTATGCCCCTAGTATGATTTCTCTTTTGTCCTGTTTACAATATTGCTTTCCTTTTTCTCTACTGTTTAATTAGAATTATCTCACCTCATGTTCTATTAAATTCTATTGTCATTTAAATTATAGCAAGTTAAAATTGAGAGATGCTGTGTTTTTAAAATTTTGTTAACTTTTTTTTTTTTCTTTTTGCCTTTGTAGCCATGGGAAACTTATCGAGCAGACCTGTCAATAGATTTGAAGAAGCACCACAAACCTCAGAATCTCGCCGACAAAGTTGCATTTAGGACCGTCAAACTTCTCAGGATTCCAACTGATATTTTTTTCCAGGTTTGTTTGTTTTCTGCCTGTCTTAACTGCATAGTGCAGAAGTTTTATGGTACAAAGGGAGCATAATGGTTGGAAAATCTTTGTATTTCCTTTTATATTTGGTACCAATGAGTATTGCATATATTGCAGAGGCGCTATGGTTGTCGAGCAATGATGCTTGAAACAGTTGCAGCTGTTCCTGGAATGGTGGGAGGGATGTTGTTGCATTTGAGGTCTTTGCGTAAGTTCGAGCATAGTGGGGGTTGGATTAAGGCATTACTCGAAGAGGCTGAGAATGAGAGGATGCACCTAATGACTATGGTGGAACTTGTGAGACCAAAATGGTATGAGAGGCTGCTTGTGCTTGCTGTACAGGGAGTCTTCTTCAATGCATTTTTTGTGCTTTATGTGTTATCACCTAAATTGGCACATAGAGTTGTTGGATATCTAGAAGAGGAGGCTATACATTCATATACTGAGTATCTGAAGGATATTGAAAGTGGAGCAATTGAGAATGTTCCAGCGCCTGCAATTGCAATAGATTACTGGAGACTGCCTAGGGATGCAACTTTGAAGGATGTTATTACTGTTATTCGTGCAGATGAAGCTCATCATCGAGATGTCAACCACTTTGCTTCTGTGAGTTTCATAGTTCTTTATTTTATTTTATTTTCGTTTCACTTGGCTTCATATTCATCTCTTTTGAGCAATTCTTGATGATTTATTTTCTTTATATGAGGAAGACTGAATTTTAGTAGCATTGTGATCTAAGTCGGAATTGAATCACTATTCTGAATAGGTCGTGTTTGATGGTAATTTAAGCTCTATGATTATGTATCAAACATCAACAATTTGAAATTCTGCTTTCTGAGTTTTCTGAACTCTTCTTGTGAAGTTCAGTGGTGTTCTTCATTTGGAAAAATCAAGGAATGATAATTTGATTACTTCGTTTAACTTTTTCATGAAAGAAGTACTTGCTCCCATGTTTTTAATGTATTGGCTATTACAAAGGTCATGAAACAAACTTTCTGTAATTCTGTGGATTATATGCCATTTTGGTTTTTTATTCAATAGTGTAAAGGACTTATATCAAACCTTCTATTTTCCAGGACATTCATTTCCAGGGAAAGCAATTAAAAGAGGAAACAGCTCCACTTCATTATCGTTGAGCCTGTTTTCTTCTTTATTGGGTTCGAACCTTCGTGACATATATACTGGATAGTGCCACTGTTTACTTTCTTGAATAAGTTTCAAAACATTCTATTCTATCCTCCAGTGATATAGATGATTGATTAGATTCCAATTCAATTTCTCTTGTAGATAAAACTTCAATACCACTGGGGAAGTTTAGATATATGTGAAGAATTCGTGCAGTTATTTTACTATATTACAATCTAAACAATACACCATCTTCTTTTAATTTTGTTGAAAATTAATTGTTTTACCTATCGACGAAATTTAAGAAACAAAGAATAAGTTGACTCATATTTTATTTATTTCTTTTTGTTACAACTGAGAGATTAATTTTAAAATTATCTTCTTTTTTTTTTTAACAATGAAAATGTCTTTTTTGATAATGAAAAATAAAAGTGATTAGAAACAAAAACACGTGCTGAGGGCGGCCTAATTATCAAGAATCGGGTTACGTGACTGCACAAAAGTCCTAACCAACTTGGACTTTGTGCTATAACTATTGTACCTTGTACTTCGCCCTTCATATTCATCTTCCATGCGATAAGAGCACGGAAGACAGATTAGGCTCTTCTCTCCTAGCAAGCAATCATCCATGGATTCCATACTCTCAGTAACTGCCACCCGCTTAGCCAATACTAAACTACTTAATTCCAACTGCAATCCTCTCATATATCACCTCAACCGCCGTTTCTATCATGCTCGCGTCTCTCAACTAAGTCTTCTCCGTCTCACTCGCATTCTTACTGCTTCAACTCGGGGAGTCAATGGCTTCGGTTCCATTTCTTCGTCGAGGAGTTTGGGCAGTGCGGTATTGCGTCCGTTGCAGAGACGTTCGGGCTGTGCCTCCGTATCCGCTTCCTCTTTTGCTTCCGGTGGCGGAGCTTTTGGAGGAGGTGATGGTAATTACGGCTCTGGTGGAGGCGGCGGTGGCGGAGATGGTGCGGCTGAGAGTGGTGAAGCTAAGCCTAATGCGGTTTCTGGAGAGGCGAACAATGTTTCTGCTTTGTCTTCTGATGTCATTGTTCTTGATGTTGGAGTAAGTTCCTGTCTTTCTCTGCATTTTGAAGGAATGGACTTTTAACATTTTAACTAGAAAAGAAAAGAAAAGAAAGTCGATATTGTTTTCTTGAGTTTGGAGGTGCATTTGATGTAATTATAATGTCCTGGAATTGATGTTTTTAGGGTATGACTTGCGGGGGATGTGCAGCAAGCGTCAAGAGAATTTTAGAAAGTCAAGTAAGTTTGGTATTTCAGTTAATATTATTGTAGACATTTTATTTTCCCTATTGGCTTGGATAATCAAACGACTTTCTTTGTTGTCAGCTAAGCCTGTTGATAAAGTTCTTGCAGTGACTATGTATTGACGATAATGTGATGAGTTATTAATGTTCTGAATTTATAAACAGCCACAAGTTTCAACAGCTAGTGTTAATCTTACAACAGAGACTGCAATTGTATGGCCGATATCTGAAGCTAAGGTAGTGCCCAACTGGAAAAAACAATTAGGAGAAGCACTTGCAAAGCATTTGACCACTTGTGGATTCACATCCAATCTTCGAGGTTAGCAATTCCTCAATATTTTCATCTCACCCTATATATATGAATTTTTCATACGTTTTAGAGAGCTGACAATCAGTATTAAATTTTAATAGCCTTTCATTCATTTCTTTTTACTCCTGCTTCTGATCTCACGATCTTTTTGTCTTGTCATAACTTACTCTTGATTGATTTCTCAATTTTTAACTTGATTCTATTATTAAACTTGCTTCATTCCTGTTCTGATGTTCAGAGAATATTGTGATTAGTTCAATTCTAATTTATTTGGACTGTAACTTCTAAAAGGTATCAAAGACCAAAAGAACATCAAAAGGCAATGTTTCTGGCAGTGGCCTATATCTTATAATACTAAATGACTAAATCAACATAAGTCTTTCTGATTGATTTTATCAGGATATAAATGTGTGTATCTTTCTCTTGGATTGCCATAGGCATCTGTTATAAAGAAATGCTCAAGTGCTACTACTAGTACACTTTTACCCTTTTGAATTGTAGTGCATCACATAAAAGCTATATGATTTTCTTTACCAGTCAATTAAATTTAAGCTATCCCATAGAGCTTGCATTAGGAGGTGTTTTCATCCATTTATGACATGTTGTCTCAAGGTCAGGTGATAAAAGAGAAAAACAGTTACACTAGTTAAATCTGACCAAGATATATGTGTCATGATCTATGTCCCAGAGGCTTTATTAAATTCAGAAAAAGAAAAAAAGTTCTGTTTAGAAAATGATCACATGGTTACAGTGGTGTAAATAGTATCAAGTGATAATTATGACTCTAGCAGTTAAAGGGATTGAAGTAGATTTAGTTTTAGAATTTTCGGATATAGGCTTTTGAATTATGGTTTTTAACTCTTGCCCTGAAGTGCAAGACTTGTTAACTCCTAAGTTGATCTTATGTCCTTTTCTTTATTGAGACCATTGTCTATAAATCATGATGGCTAGATTAGCTATAGGCCACGCGTGGATGTTGTGAAGGCACTGTTGGATTGCAATATAATATATTGGACGCTCAATTAAGTACTTTTTACTAGTTCTTTTGATATGAAGATGGTATTTTTTTACCTCAAATCATTAAGCATGAAAGTTATGAAAAATAATTGCTTTGTATTTTACTTTATCGTAGATAAAGAGCTCTATGAACTTCAAAATTTCCATTTACACATTTTGATTTGAGTTGTTAAGGAAAAATAAAGTTTGTATAATTATTTTGCAAAGGAATTGAAATGAATTACGTTGTGTGCCGAAAGTTATCCATTAAGAACCTTATGAAAGTAGAAACTACTAGAGAATCTCGTCTTGGATATAACTTATGTAAAGTTTGGTGGGAATTGACAGGTCAGGGAGATACTGAAGGAGATATTCAATCATAGGAATGCATAATGGAATTCTTGTAACGAGCAACCATTTTCCTTCATGGTATGTCTCTGTTATAACAATCAGAAGTTTTGGACTCATGTAATCAAATATACTCCATGCAAATATTTAGGCTGGGTAATTTATAATGAACTAGTTTTCCATCTATAGGTGGGTCTCAGTGGCAAGTAGTGGTGGATATTTTGAAGGTCATTCCAATCAGCAGGAAACCATGCAACTGGAATAACATTAATTGTACAAGTTGAGGCAATTTACTCTCTGGCTTAGTCATTGAGGACTTCCCCTGCAGACCAAAAAATATTTGTTTTATCTGTTAGCTTCATTCAGGGACACAGGACAGTTTAGGATCTTCCCCCTGCCCCATGATGTAATTGCTAAGGAATTTGTTTTGTTCCTTGTAATGCATGATATGGCCAAGGTTTTATTGTATCTGAAGCATTGTAACTTTTCCATGAGTGTATGTAGATAAAAGATTCAATTATCAATTATAGATGCTCATGTTTTTGATTTATCACCAGAAAAATCCACAGCCGTTCTTTCTACTTTCTACAGTTTATTCTTGTTAGGTTATAAATCCAACCCCTCCCTATTAGTTTTGTTAAATTTTCACCTATTTTAGAAGCTTATTAGGGTTTGAATTTATACACTTAACACAACCCCTCACATAGACTAAGCAATAACCTGCAAATAAGGTGGAGTCAAGACTCAAACACAGGACTTCCCATATGTTCAAATTTCCATCTCATCAGAGTGGAATAGTGGACATCTTATGGATTAATGGATAGTTTGACATTGTTGGCAAGAATGGTGTGGTAAAATGATGAATTTTTATCCATCTACCTTAATTAATTGTTGTGCATATTTGAAAACTGTCACAACAGTATGTAAACTATTGAGCATCTTCATTCCTTTTGCTATCTAGTGTTATCCTTGATTTGTTTCTGGAATGGTGGTTAAGGAGTTCAGCCTATGGATTTAGTGTCTTTGACAGTATCCTGACAACAACACCATACCAGTCAATCTCCTAGACATTTCTCATCTGTACTCATAGTTTCGAGGCACTGGTCATGCTACTTGGTTTTAACAATAGATAACTTACCTATCACTGATTTTTAGCATTATCCATTAACTAATCACCAAGATGGATAATATTATATTTGGAGTGGTTTGTTTATATCTTATCTTATTTTTGTCTACTAGATGCAGGCTTTGAAATATTTTCTCTCCATTTCAGTCTTTGAGAATGAATTATGTCATGCTTCAATCTCTATGTTCTTTTTACAATCTTATTAGTTGAACAAATAGATCTAGGCAGGTGCACATATGTATTCTATAGTTTTGATGGAAGGATTCGGATACTTGGATATCAAATTGAAAGAATTGGGCCATATGGAAAATCATTTTGTTCTTATCACCAGAAAGGTCTCCTTAAAATATGTTGGAAGCAGTTGCCAACAATGTCTTTGTTAAAGCATGTATCAGCCTTCTGTTAACAGCTTTGCAGGTTGCTCTACCATAAAACTGTTTCTTTTGATATTTGGCTTCAATCTCAATAATGTTTCTACAGGTTTCTGTACCTGCACTCACATACAACTTTGAATTGTTGCTCTTGTTTCTAAAATCTTTCCTTATTACTTATGTATCTGGTTGATGAATTTGCTGCATGACTTGCACAAGGAGTAGTAGTGTTGGTTGTGAGAAGAATCTTTTGGCACAGTTTTGAGATTGAATTTGAAGACCTGTTGAGTAATCTTATGTAGTTTGACTTCAAGAAGTTCTTCTTTGCAGATTCCAGAAGGGAGAACTTCTTCGAAACATTTGAAAAGAAGATGAATGAAAAGCGTACTCAGTTGAAACAAAGTGGTACATATCATATTTGGTTTTCATCCATCACAACATACACATTCTTTGTTTTTTATGTTTCTTAGGTCGTTCTCTATGCATGTTCTGATCGAGAAAATTTTGGATTACAACCATGCCTAAGCCAATATTGTGTCCTTTATTAACAGGTCATGGACTGGTTGTCTCTTGGGCTTTATGTGCTGTGTGTCTTATTGGCCATGTTTCCCATTTTCTTGGAACTAAGGCTTCATGGATCCATGCATTGCATTCAACGGGATTTCATATGTCTCTATCGCTATTTACTTTGCTTGGTCCTGGTCGGCAACTTATAGTTGATGGTCTTAAGAGCCTATTTAAAGGGACCCCAAACATGAACACTCTAGTTGGTCTTGGAGCTTTATCATCATTTGCTGTCAGCTCATTGGCAGCCTTAGTACCAAAACTGGTAATTGATTAAATTTTGTACAGTTTGTTCATATGCTTTACTTAGCCTTAATTTGGAAGATAGCATTGCCTGGCATGTCTTTTCTGGTTCTTTCTTATATCTCAGAAGTTAAGATGAGTTTGTTGACAATGAAATAACCTCTCATCATGTGGATTCCCTTTAGTGGATTACTGGAGAAATAGTTGTAAGAATTATAGACTGACTAATCCTAGTCTCTCTCTTTTTCTAACTTTCTTTTTTTTTTTGCTGGTCGGTGTTTTTCTCTTAGCTTATGGCAGATATACTGATGGTATTCTCACTGAAATTGTTTCTTACTCTTGTTCTCTTTTTCATGTGCCAACTTAATTTATGTTCATAATTGAGGCATATATCTAGTGTATGGATCATCTAACAAGAATATCCATTCTTCCTTTCCAGAGCTGACCTTTATCACTGGAACAAAATATCAAGACTTTTTTCTTCCTTGGAATTGATGATGGGTTGTGTACTGGGTTTTTTAATTAGTTTAGTTTGCCTGTCATTGAATGAAACTTCTCTTTATGCAGGGTTGGAAAACTTTCTTTGAGGAGCCAGTTATGTTGATTGCGTTTGTTTTGCTGGGCAGGAATCTTGAACAAAGAGCTAAGATCAAAGCCACTAGTGATATGAGTGGTCTTCTAAGCATTTTGCCATCTAAAGCACGTCTTGTTGTTAATGATGGCACAGGAAACTCGAGCCCAACAGTTGAAGTTTCTTCTTTCAGTCTTAATGTTGGAGATCAGATACTTGTGCTGCCTGGAGTAAGAAAATTGGACTGATTTATTGCTTTTGTATGCTGTTTCTTCAGTCTTTGTTTTTAGTTCCATCTTGTCACTTACTCTTGGATTTCAATTTGACACTCATGTATTGGCTCTGCTGCAAACTACATCATATGCATTATTATGGGTCTGTAACTGGATTACAATCTGGAAAAACATGATGCTTGATATATATTGCATTCACTTTGAGCTTCAAACTTTGACTTATGTAAACAACTGATGAATCCAAGCTTTTGATATCATGAAATAATCTTTGTTCTTGTTGAATTCATGTGAAAGCTGCAGCTGGCAACTGAAGTTTGCTAATCTCCAGATATATAAATCTTGAACTTACAGAATTCCTTTTTAACAGAAAGAAAGAGAATGACTAGATGGAAAAGATTCTTGAAAATACAGGACTGGACATGTAATAAATCCTATAAACATTCTATGGAAAAAATACTGTGTGACATCATGATTGTTGCTCATGAAAATTTTGATTAAGACTTTAATCAACTGCTGCAATCTACAGCCAGAATATTTAATAGAATGAAAAGTGATAAAATGTTATTCATATACATTTTTTCTTCTTTTAGGATCGTGTGCCAGCTGATGGGATTGTTAGAGGTGGTAGAAGCACAGTTGATGAGTCAAGCTTCACTGGAGAACCCTTACCTGTCACTAAATTACCTGGGGTAATGATTTTATCTTAAATTATTTATCTGATTCTGTCTGCATTTTTTTTAATACTCCCTCTATCCAATATTAAATGTTCACATTTCTATTTTGGAATGTCAAAAAAAAAAAAAAAAAAATTTCCATTTTCCTTAATTTAATGAATTCATATGCTACTAATGCATGTGTTCCACTGATTATACTAATAAGCTGGGTACATGTTATCCATGGTCTAAGGTTTCAATAATTTTGTACTAAGTTGAAAAGGGCACATAATTTTCGGTATAGGGCGTAATAAACAACAAAAGAATGTTTCCAAGTGAGTGGAACTTTAGGCTATATTTGCAATTGGAGGCCAAGACCAACTTTATTTATTTATCTTTTCACTTCTGAATTTGAAATTAAAAATTTGATCCATTTAGAACACAAATATTGGCCCCACAACTTGAACTAAATATACGTTCAAAATTCGACACCAGAAGTGGGGCATATCAAGAATTTGTTATTTTACCTAGCATGTGGAACCTAGTCAATATTAAGTTTTAATTATGGAGACAAAAATGTCCGTTTCCAAACACATTCTTTTACTTTTTCACTTTTTCAAAGTAAAATTCCAAAGATTTCTGAACCTAGACCCAATCGAAATACATCCCTAGAATCCCTTGAGAGCTCTGTGATATGTTCTCCTTCTATTGGATTGGGGTCATCTTGTCTGTTTCATTTGTTTATGTGTGATATGTTCTCCTTCTAATGGATTGGGGTCATCTTGCATCATGATGCTATAGTACTTTCTTCAAATCATTCTATGATCATAAAATTCTTTGAACTTAGGCTGAAATTGCAGCGGGTAGTGTTAACCTAAATGGAACGCTTACCATTGAAGTGAGAAGGCCAGGTGGTGAGTCTACCATGGGAGACATTGTTCGATTGGTGGAAGAAGCACAAGCTAGAGAAGCTCCCGTCCAGCGGTTGGCTGACAAGGTCTGCTGTCTTTAATTTTGAGTTTACTTTTCTTGTTGGCCATATATGAGGGCAATGGAGCAAAAGGCTGGATAATATAGGATTATTGGACCATTTTCAGAGGCCTGTCTTCTTAATAATTTTTGAAGTATGTGATGTTTAATATTTCAGATCTGAATGCATGTTCAAGGGATTCTCAATTGAGAGAAATTTTTATGAACTACAAGCATTCTAAGTCAAGCTTTTTTCTTTTTGTAGGTATTGTTAAAGCTATTTAAACATTTTTTCTCTAAATTTAAAAGTTCTCTGGATCAATTGAGGTCATCTAGCTCTCTTATCTCTTTTCTCTACCTGTCAAGGACTTGAGTTATATATGTTAGAGTAAACTTTTGAGTCTTAGAAAAGGAACTACTTCAGAAAGTCTGTCTTCAGGGCCTTTTTTCTCAATTTTTTGTCATAATCTAGTCTGACTTGTTTAATTATTTTTTTTAATTTTTTTTTTTAACGTTTTCTCCCTGGCACAATGGATTTGGTTTGCTAGATTGCTGGGCACTTCACATATGGTGTGATGGCACTTTCTGCTGCTACTTTTGTCTTTTGGAACCTTCTCGGCACTCAAGTGCTCCCAGCAACTCTTCATCAAGCTAATGCAGTTTCATTGGCATTGCAGCTCTCTTGTAGTGTTCTGGTAGGTTAATAGGTCAACAAAGACCATACATACTGGTGTAATCATTGATGGCTGTTTCTTTTACTAGAAAGATCCTAAGAAGAATCTCCCCTTGAAATTAATGTTTCTTAAATGTATTTATCATGTACATGATCCCTTTTTAGGAAAAATTGCATGACAAGTAACAGTCAGTGGTTGACTCAGGAAATATTTTCTAATTTGTAGTGAACTCCATTGAGTTGTGCTGAGATCACATTGCGGTGTTTATTTCTGTATTAGATTGTGTATATGCTCTAATGCAGTTGTGGATATTTGTTCTTTATATAGGTTGTTGCATGTCCATGTGCACTTGGTCTAGCAACGCCTACTGCTGTTCTGGTAGTACTTTGGAAATCCTATTCATATATCTGAAAACAGAGTATTATGGATTACTGAATTTGTTCCTATTTCAATTTTAGGTCGGTACTTCGCTTGGAGCTAAAAGGGGTTTACTTTTACGAGGTGGAAGTATTTTAGAAAAATTTTCAATGGTCAACACAGTTGTGTTTGACAAAACTGGAACTCTGACACTTGGCAGACCTGTTGTGACAAAAATCATTACTCAAGGGTATGGTAAAGATGTAGAAATATAGTTCAAACAAAGTTTTTTAGTTGATGAATGTTATGAGTATGATTCTTAGAGGTTTATTATGGTCCAACAAATCAAATTGGTTTCTAGTTGTTAACTACTTGATTGCAACACTGGTTGACCTAGGAGTAAATGAAGAATGGCTAATGGAAGCTTAGAATTGTAGATAATTTGACATGGATATTCAGAACATTTGGTTGCCCATAGATGATAATGTTTGATGTGGTTAGTTTTTATTGCAGAGAAGGTTCAGTCCTCAAGTTTTCAGAATCTGATGTTCTGAGGCTGGCTGCTGGGGTAGAAATGAATACAAATCATCCAATAGGAAAAGCAATTGCTGCAGCTGCTCGGGCAGTGAACTGCCCTTTTGTGAAGGTATCCTTCAATAGTAATTACTGTTCTTGGATTATTATGGTGTTTAAACTCCCTCTGGGTCTCCTGGTGCTTTGCATTATCTTATTTATCCAAAACCATCTCCTAATGAAGCCTTCAACATATTTCCTTAACCGCATATACTTCCATATCCATATAAATGTCAGTACAATGTTTCCTCTTCTCTTCAATAATCTTACTGTTCAACAGGCTTTAATAATTCTGCTGAACTTTCAATGTAAGATATCACTCAAATCCTACTGATCCATTAACTAAAGGTAGAGAAATGCATGGCACTGTGCTCACTTCTTGCTGCCAGGAGTTACTTGACTTTGTTTTAACTTCATATACACATTCCTTCCAATCCTCCCTCCCACCCCCTTATTATTTTTTTTTTTTTAATTTTTTTTTTTTTGCTCCTCATGCCTTGATTCTTTGTTTCCTTTCTGGACCCTGAATCATCTCTAATTGGAATTTGAAACCCTCAAAGTTGAATAGGAATGGATATACCTTTCTTGATTCAACCACTTCCTATCACCCTTTTTAGGGTTCTAATAATGTTCAGTTATCTAATGGTAATAAATGTGCAGGCAGCTGATGGAACTTTTGTTGAGGAACCTGGGTCAGGTGCTGTAGCCACCATTGAGAATAAAAGTGTGTGTGTTGGTAATCTGGAGTGGGTTAAGAGGTAATTAAGTCTTTAATATCAAATTAGATGGTTTGACATCTTTCTATTGGAATTAGCTGTTGCAACTCGAATTAAGTGAACGTTTATTTGTATTCCCATCTAAAACATCTTCAAGTCTTAAATGGCATATTCTTAGTACTTCAGATATATGTTTCTCTTAGATTTGTATGCTTATTTATTTTTTTCTTTAGGTAATTGACATTTCTTCTGGTAGTTGAACTACACCATCACCTCCAAATTTTCTTTTTGAAACAATAAATAGTTGCCAAATATGCTTGTCAAAACTGCTTGATTATCACTGTTTGCTATTGCATTTAATCTGCCAAGATTTCCAATGTTTTAAAACTCTCAACTGTCTGCCCTTATCTCAGATTAACTAGAGGGTTTCATTTCGAAGTCCTTCCACAAAAGTAATTGTGTCTTCTTTCCCCATTGAGTTTTCTTTTGGTCAAGTCATCTTTATTAAGCAAATAAGAAAATTGTATCATAGCTTCTTTTGGTCATGACATTATCAATTGTTGACAGGCATGGTGTTGATCAGTCCCCACTTCAAGAAGTTGAAGAATTTAAGAATCAATCAGCTGTTTATGTGGGAGTGGATGGAGATCTAGCTGGTATCATTTATGTTGAGGATCAGATCAGAGAAGATGCCAAACATGTAATTACATCTTTGTCCAGGCAAGGAATATCCACCTATCTGCTATCAGGGGACAAGAAAGATGCTGCAGAGTATGTTGCATCCATTGTTGGGATCCCAAAGGACAAAGTAAGTTTTTTGTTTGATCTGTTTGCCACCATGACAGGATAGTAGATTCAGTATAGTCCTGGGTGTTTTACTATTCAGATTACTGAATCCTAGATGACAGTTATGGATTTTGAGGGAAAAAGTAAATAAGGACCAAAAATAAATCTACTACAAAAATGTAATTATAAGAAGCCTGTCAGAAAAATCTTGAGCAATGTTTGATTTTAATAGCCTATAAGCATGATTGTTCTTGAGATGCTTCCATGTAGCAACTCCTTTCAACTCTTCTTGAGCTACATATGAAAGTCACAAAGGACACATCAAAAGACTTTGAAATAATGTTGAATTTAAGCTATTTTATAAAACATGCGCCTATAGCACACAGAATCTACTATCAACCAATTTTAGGTCCCGAGCTTGATCTTCATTCACATGAATCTTTCTTGTCCTCCATCCCCTATGTGCATGCTCTGATCTTTACTTGGATTATACTGTTCCTGGCTTCCAGCATGCTTTGCAATTGTATACAATCAGTTGGATATTGTTTCTTCTGCTCTGTTGCATCTTTTATTTGGGATTGTCTTCTATTGTCTCTTTCTCCTCCTCCATTCCAATAAGGAAGTGTTATACTGAAATTTTCTTGATTATAACAAGTTCTACATCCTTGTATTGAATGGGGTCTGATTCTCATGGTCTGATATGCAAGGATTTCTGTGAGTGGTGAAATATGTAGTTTTTTCATATTTCATTGTGCTTTTAAAAGGGTCCTTGAAATGAGACATAATATTACCTCAACAATCAAAAGCAATGTCATTTTTACAGGTTGCTAATTCTCATAAATCAAGCAAAGAGAATGGTTTCAACAGAATTTTCTAACTTTCTCTGAAAATTAAAATTTGTAATTCAAATGGAATAACCTTATCCTTATTCCTTCATCATTTGCTGTGCAGTCAATTTTGTCTGTTTCTAGGCCCTAAATATTTTCAGTTTTTTTTTTTTTTTTTTAAAAGGATAGGTTTTCTGTTCCTTAGTAGTGAGGATTGTTTGTACACTAGAATAAAAGTAGTCTTTGATAAAGTTGAGACATGGAGTGGTGGATGGCAGGTTCTATATGGAGTCAAGCCAGATGAAAAGAAAATGTTTATAAACAAGCTTCAGATGGATCAGAATGTTGTAGCTATGGTGGGAGATGGAATTAATGATGCTGCTGCTTTGGCATCATCAGATGTTGGAGTTGCTATTGGTGGAGGTGTTGAAGCTGCTAGTGAGGTGTCCTCCATTGTCCTGATGCACAATAAGTTGTCCCAGGTACTAATAATATCTGTTGGTTCAGATGTTGGAGCTTCTTGTGCATTTTTTATGTTAGGTTCATTAGATTACATTTAGATATTAACTGAGACCTTGCATGACATCATATGATCTTACCTCATCACATCCTTTCAGTTACTTGAGGCTCTGGAGCTAAGCAAGAGTACCATGAACACTGTGAAGCAAAACCTTTGGTGGGCCTTTGCATACAACATTGTGAGTTCTTTTGATATTGCAAAAACTGTTATCTTTCTTTTTAACTACCATTTTTGTTGGATAGTATTTCTTCAATTATTTTCTCTTGTTTCTCTCACAGGTCGGTATTCCAATAGCTGCTGGTGCATTACTACCAGTGACCGGAACAGTGCTCACGCCATCCATTGCAGGTGCTCTCATGGGTTTAAGCTCTATTGGTGTGATGACAAATTCATTATTATTGAGGTTCAAGTTTGCATCACCAAAGGAGGAAATCAATGAACTAGTGTTAAGGATTGAAGTGCCTCCTCTTGCTGCTGAAGCATCAAGGCAAAAGAACAGCATGAGACACCCATCTGCATTCCCTAGATGATGATTGTGCAGGTTAGAGCAGGTTTTCCTTAACAACAGACAGATCCAAGGGCCCCAAACTTAGTATTCTTGAAGTCACATGATGTTTTGTAGCGGACCAGAATGTAGGAGGAAAGAGCATGCCGTGCAGAGATCATTGCTTTGCAATGTGTTGTTAGTGGGTACAATTTTGCTTCTGTCTTTTGACTAGTTTAACTACATTTATCTGTACAAAAGAGAATAGTCACAAGTACTTTCATGAATCAGTCTTGTGTGTCAAAAAGATTTTCATACACAGTTAAAAATGTACATTGAACATCTTGTCAAGATACATGAAAAACAAAGCATACTTCTGTAATTACAGTAGACTGTTTTCAAAGCACAAATGTTAAGTGTTTTTGGAAAGAATTCCAGTGATATTATGCAAAATTCCTTGAACAGAGAGATCCATCCAACTCATTTGAGACCGGAGCCGAAAAGCTCAGAACATCATCCATCACCAGTCCCTGCTGAATATGCCTGAAAAACCTACTACTACTACTACTACTGCTGCCTTGGTAGGTACAAAACTTTGCCTTATTTCTGACCAAATTGAACCTTACACCATGTATGTCATGCCAACCTGCATCAAGTGCGTGTGAGGCACACTCAAATTTGCAACTCCCCTCCTGGAATTCTTTCTTAGGAAAGCATAAAAGTAATTAATAACCAACTTTTTAAAGAACCAGGAATCTTTCCTTGCCCTAATATCTCCATGGCCGAGAAGGTAGACGACGCCGGATTCCTTTGCCCTGTGGATAAAAGACAGCTCCTTTTCAAGACTCTGGTCAGTAGTATCCGACACTGATGCATTACTTGAAGAATCTAGCTTCACTTCTTCTGAAGTGCTGCTTTGTTCAAGAATGATGGATTTGCTTGCATCCCTAAAATCAGTCAAGAGTGGAACACCAAGTGAATAGACACTTCCATTGGGAGCTATGAGAACTCCTTCAAGTGAGTGTTCTTCTTCAGAATCTGAATCTTCATCACCATTGCTTTCTAGGGACCGTTCTTGAGCTTCCCTTCGAATGAACTTCTCAAGACTTTCAATCAGCAACTGCTCAAATGTCAGGTGATTTTCTTTGCGTGCATCTTTGTAACCATACCTGTTGATATCAAAAGCAGACATACAAAAAAGGTAAAAGAAATTAATACAATCTCTGGTGCATTTGACATGATAAAAAACCTGTGCAAAATGTCATGCTTTCGTTGATAAATATGCTTCTATAGAAAATTGCAGGAGCTCTTAATCATAAGGAACTCCTAGGCATCCTTATTTCTGATGGCAATTCGAGTTATAAAAATTAACAGCCAACAGTATGGCAAAAGACTGTTAGCAGTATTTACCTGGCAACACAACGAAATATGTGGTAGCTTTTTGGACAGACTCGCCGGAACAGGAACCTTTCACTTTGAGGTACTACAGGAACAGGGACATATTTTATACAAACAAAGATGATCATAGAATGCACGGCAGGAAGAGTGGTGAGGAAATGCCCAAATATTGCTGGGATACCCTTTGCTAGCTCGTTGTAGACTAAGCCAATGCCAGGAGCCCTAATTGTGCCGAGGTTAGGACCAAGTTCTCGCATCAAATCCATAGACATCTTCTGCTTGACCTCTGTTTCGTACTTGAGTTTACTTCCATAATTCCAGATATACATAATCAAGAACATAACAATTGCAAAGACCAGAATTATCCAACTTCCATCCCCCACACTCCATAGAACGGATGAAAAGAATGTCAGTTCCAATCCCAAGAAAATAATGATGAAACTCAAAACAACAATGATGTTTATCTGCCATATAAGAAGCATAACAAGAGTAACTAGAACTGTAGACATCATCATCACCCCAAGCTCTGCAATACCTGCCAAAGAAGAACAGAAAGCATTAAACAAAAACTTGCCTGAAGTATTATTTAACATAGTTATTTGTGGGGAGATAAGAAAATATCTATTCCTTTTTTGTGTTAGAAAAAGATTATGAACACTTAAGTAATGCAGGAGAAACAATGACCTTTCAAGTATATTGAGTAAATGCAATGTGTTAACCAGTGACAAAAATTAGAGTAGCCACTGAACATCTTCAATAAACCACATCAAGAGCATATCAACATATGACAGGATGTTAATACATAATCCTTAGTTCTTTTTCTTGTCAGTCCTTATTTGATGTGTGGTTTAATTGAAAGTTGCACAAATTAGTCAATCCCATAATAAATGTATAGTAAGCACCACTGTTGAACCTCCAACCCCTACCCCCTACCCAAAAATCTAAATTGTCCAAAACCACAAATTCAATCGATAAAACCTATTAAGGGTCTTTTTAAAAAGAATTACCGTATGCATTTCCAATCTCATATATACTTGAGATGGTACAGACCAACAACAATGAAAATGCCAGCAGAAACCAGTTCATCACTGGGATATAAATTTGACCCATGAATTTCCGAGATGTATGAACGATTTTCAGTCGAGGAAAACAACCAAGTGCTGTTGATTGTTTAATACACGAAAAGGTTGCTGTTGTCATTGCCCTACTGGCAATCAATGCGGCAACATTAGAAATAAGCAAAACTAGCCAGAAAACCCCACCTGCAGTGAAAACCAAAATCCCTCAAGAATCAGTAAACCTGACACTTCCAGTTATTTGGATTATGTAATCCTTTAAGATAATAAAGAACCAAAATGATATCCGAAAAAATTGTAAGAAAATTACGGTTACTTGGAACTGATGAGAAGAAAGCTTGTGTTGTATCAGCATGGTTCTCCATAAGGTAGGCCGCTTGACCCAGATAGCCCAGCAGCAGGCAAGGAAGCACAACAAAAGCAAAAGTAAGCTGCAAATACGCAAGCCCCAGAACTTGAGAAGCATAACAGAAGAGCATAATAGATCGAGAACATGTTAGAATATGGAAGGATGTTATAACAATGAAACACAAGTTTCACCTGAACTGATCTCACAGAAAAATAGCAAAGATCTGCGAACATTGCCTCAGAACCTAAATTAGAGTAAGATCAACATTAAGAAAAGCTAACAAAATTATGCAATTTAAAATATTGGAAATTTTCAGGGGACATGCACTTCCCAAAGCTCTACTAAATTGGTTATTTAACTGGTCAAGTTCCTAAGTAGATATATTCCAAATTTTAGTTTAGTACTGGTCAAATAGGGAAATACTACAACACTAAGTATGCCAAGTGAGCCAAAGAGTACAGGCCCTCTGGGACTTAACAGAAGATAGTGCCAAGAGAGAGCAATGTAATTAAATAAGCACAAAACTACTACTAGAAGATATCTATTTTGCATTAGAAAGAGAATCCTCCAAGACTTAAACAACAACATAGGTCTAGACATTATCTGGTATCATTTATGATATTAGGCTTAACCATTGAAAACATGACCCTCAAACTATACACATAGTTTATCCCAAAGAGGTAGGGGAAGTAAGGAAATCAATGTGAATACCTACAATATCTAGGGCCTTGAGAAATGAGAACAGCTTGAGAAATATTATGTTCTAATATTGAATTTTCTTCTTGTTCCATCAATATTCTTGAACTATTAACCAAATAACTTCATCAATTATGGGAAAAAGAAGAATAAGAAAATGTGATATACTACCCAATCTCCAGCACTCAACTTTGCACACCAAAAAAATATAAATAGAGCTTGAGACCCAGGGTGCTCCTTGCTCCATGGTTCATTTAAAAGACCAAAATGAGATGGGAAAACTTCAGTTACATCAGCAATCTTTACCATTCAGCCTAGGCTGAAGCCAATATAGGATCTAAGGAGAAACCAGAACAAAATCTGAAACCAAACTGAACTTTCTCATCTTTGACCAAGGAAAAAAGACATCATCACTTCTTGAAGAAATTAACATTTCACAACTTCTTACCTGTTACACACAGGAGACATCCTCCAAGAGAATACCATGCCTTAGTTGAGTTGCGTTTGAAGAAATAATAAATATGAACTGGATTAAATGCCTTTAGAACACTGGTATCATATTTTATAAGGTTGTAGATGCCAATTCCAGCTAGAGAAACAAACCATATAAACAAGGCAGGACCAACTACAAGCCCCACTTTACTGGTCCCATACTTCTGTACGCTGAACAGAATTACAAGAAACGCAACTGAGATCATCTTGACTTCATCTGCAATAAAAAATAAATTAAACTACAGAAACTAAGAAATATGAATAAACTTCGTATGACTTCATAAGAAAATTTATGAAATAGCCTCTAAAAATTAACATAAATTTGCAGGAAGTGAGAATGTAAATACCAAGATTTTCTTTCTTTTTCTTTATAAACAAATGCAGTCAGTCAAGAAAATAAATGAACATTAATTGTCTGTTCAAATTGATACAAAAAACATCAGCATACAGTAAAAGCATGCACTGCACTGAGGCTTAGAGCCACACTAAGCTAGTTAATCAGGTAATAAAATCACCATTCTTGACAGGAAAGTGCCCAAAATAAAATATTTAGATCATTTTTTTTTTCTCAAAAAAAAAGAAAAAATCATTTACTTTGGAAAAACCGCATGAGGAGAGAAGCTTCATGGAGGTTAATTTGGGATGAGCATATAGTGAGAAAGATAGTCTAGAAAACAGCTCAGAAAAGGAGCTCTTTTTGCCCATGAACAACCATATGGCATGTGACAAGAGACAAAAAATGAGAAGACTTGTATGAAGTATTATAACTTCATTTGGGCATTTTCCAGGAATTTCATTTTGTTCTGTAGACAGGTGATATTTCATCTTTATAATGGCTATTTACCATACATAGATGAAGGCAAAAGCAGATATAGAAGGGACTAGGTATCAACTAGTGGAAACACTCCACAATTTGCATGTTTTCTCATGCTTCTTCCACTATGAACTTATGAGACAGTAGTTGGGATCGTCAAGCAACCAACAAGACAAGAACGACCCATCTCCTGTTTTGGAAATCTAATGAGAATAAAGACTTTAAATTTAAAATAATAATAATAAAAAAAGATTTTCCTTTTTTTAGTTTCTTCACATAATTTGGAAAATGAAGCATTATACTGACTCCATTTAAATCAAAATTCCTCAATTTATACCACAAAATGCTCAATGACTGGAATTTCAGGCTACCCCAAGTTTCAGATAGTTCTAACATAAAATACTGACTTTTTCTTTTCTATTTTTATTTTTTTGGCATGTTTTGTCTAGAAAAGTGAAAATCATGATAACATTAGCAGGATATGCCATCAATTGTTGCAAATGAAATCAATTTTACTTTTTGCCTAAAATTCAATAAAAGGTTATTGCTCATTGGCAATTATCAAATATTAGATTATCTATCTCCATTCTCTAATTCGGGGAATACCACAGGGTACTTAACACTGAAACACAAGAAGTAACATTCAGTAGCCATCTTGATGGATAGCATGAGCTTACCATGCTCTATCACAGAAACACCAATCCTCAAGCCACCAACAGCAGACATCACTGCATTAGCAGAGCACAAATTAGCACAGCTGCAATATAGGCAGGCCAATGTTCTGAAAGGAAAAGAACCCAGTTTTGCTTTGGACATGACAAAGTGTAAAGAGGAAAAATAGATAAATAAAAGGAATGAAAAGGATACCTGACATTGCAGGTGTGACAACACCATCAGCTATAACCATAGACGTACCAGCAAGAACTAAGATCAAAATGACCTTTTTCAGAGTAAGAGAAGACTCTAATCTCTCCTTTATCTTTAGAGACCTCTCAAGTTCTGGAGATGGGACCTTCAGTCTGAAGCTTGAAATACGAGCATCGGATGGAAGCTGATTAGGGAGAAGACTAACCTTAGCATGCCTACAAATTAAAGAGTACAATGCAAAAGTACCACCTGCAACAATTGGACAGTGCAAAATCATACTCCAAAATATAAAAGAAGATCAATCAACTGTAGCCTATCTAACAAACCGTAGTAACTCTGGCATACCTTCACCATCATCATTAGCCAATAGTACAATCAAAACGTATTTGATCAATGGGATCAGAATTAGAGTATATAAAACTAGGGATAGTGCACCAAGGATGTCTTCATCCCCATTGATAGGGGCTTTGCTGAACATTACACTGAAAGTATACAATGGGCTTGTCCCCACATCACCAAAGACGACCCCAAGTGTCTGAAACACCAATATAATTCTCCTGCCCATAGTGACATCCTGCGATTATATTTTCTTACTTTAAATCAATAAACCATTTCCTTAATAATTTTTCAGGTCTGAGGAGAAGCTTATACAACAAGCTCATGAGCAATAATTCTTCCATAAATAGTCTTTCTTTTATATTATCTAGATAAACTACGACATGGAAATTGATGCAATGCATGGCATGCTGAAAAGAAGAAGTAAATGAACACCAAAAGTAAGACAAAGAACCCCTCCACATACCATATGTAACATTTACTGTAATTATATTATGATTGAAAAAAATAAAATAAAATTTGAAGCTCTAATCAGGGTAAGGTATTGCAGCTATGCACCCTAGACTGCAAAATTACTAGATAAATGAACTTAGAAAAAACAATTTTAAAATTTAAATCTCCACTTTTCTTTTGTTATTAATTCCATGAACTAGCCAAAAACATGGCTTACCTCAAACATTTTTTTCCTGTTCACACTTAAAAAGTTTTTACTTCACTTAGAAAATACTAAATTTGATGTGTTCCTAACATACCCTTCTTAAATTTTCTCAGAAATAAGTTTAATTCATGTTTCTCTCTCCTCATATAAAGTCTTGCACAAATAAGGAAGATAGAATTAAGTAGACTTTTCATTTCCCCATAAAGTTTAATAAATGACCTAAAGGTTAAAACCATTTAATCTTTTAAGTAGGGACCAAGGGAGCATATTATAGTCTATGAGAAGCAAAATCATTTAATCAAGATTAGCTGTAAATACCATATCGGGAAAGTAAAAATATCTTCCCCAATCACAAGAAAAAAACATAACTTAAATTGTATGAAACAAGATCATCCAACCTCTATCTTAAATTGCATGGAAATTGCAAAATGCCAAACAATTCCAAGTTTGCTAACTCAATTCATTGACCATGTCGCCTAAACTTCACCATTCAACTCATGAACTCTTCTTCCTTCTTCAATTACCAAATTAAGATGTATATATATTTTTAAATTAATAATAATTTAAAATGTTACTACTAACTATCATTAACTTTCAATTACCTCAAACTCATTTCTATGTGCACCCGGGATTTCAAGTGCTTCAACATCAAACGAATCAATACGAGGTCCTGTACGAATGAGACGCTGTTCAGCATTGTCATCTTCATCAGAATCTATATCATTGGTTTGCGACAAGAAGCCATCATCATCATCACCATTTTCATCATCTTCACCTTCGCCATTTTCAATCTCCGAAGAGTCGTCCTGAAACACCCAACGGGATTCAATTGAATCCATTGAGGATGATCCCACATTCTCTTTCTCTAAGCCCACCATTTAATTATTGATTGCCAGATTGAAATTGAAACTGAAATTGAATTTGAACGAATCTCTCTACTCAAAGACAGACTAGATAGAGGGGACAATTGGAGCCCTAATTAGGGTTAAACGGGTTTTGTCATATGGAGACAACTAAAATTTGCCCTCGGAATTTGATTGATCTGTGTGAAAAAAGGGATCTTTCTCGTTGATCCCCGGAGATATGGAGTTGTACTTAGAGAAAGTAACAACCTTTTGTAACGGGCAGGAGTTTTCTTGTCTTGTGCTGTATTACTAATTGCTATTTCCTATTTTCTCTTTCTTGCTCTCCAAAATTATATATGTATGTGTATATATATATATATTTATTCTAAAGAGAAAACTATTAAATATATAAAATTTTAATTTTAGTTTTAATTTTTGGACAAAAATCAAATATGAAACAAACTCACGTGATCCTTAAGGGGAGAAGAAAAGGAAAAACCTTCTATTCCATCCATTTTCATTAGGCTACCATGTCCACTTATATACATACATATATATATATATATATGTTTTTCTCTCTTTACTTTGAAAAAGAGGAGAGAGGGAACCATCTACCATACATTTCTTCTTTTTTTTTTTTTTTTTTTTGTGGGTATGTACCATACATTTCTATCATTACTACAACAAAGTTTGAATAGATCATTTTAGTGAGTGTTTTACAATTTCCTAGAATATCACATCGAGTATCAACATATAAGACCTCACGCAACATTCACAAAACCGGCCTCTTAAATTTACTTGAAAATAGTGACTTAGTCAAACATTCTTTTTTTTCCACTTACATTACAGAATGAAGTACATAAATATATATATATATATATCAGTTAACTAGCTGAAGAAATGAGAGACATGTAACTGGAAATCATGAAGATAGAAACTGTCCTACACAGGTCCAAGGAAGTGACCATCCAACCCAACAACTGCCTGAAACTCACCTTCTGACTCTACATACTTCTCACCAATGACCCTGAAACGAACAACGACATCTTTATCAATGATGGAAGTATCACTCCTGAATGTCGGGTTCTCTCCAGGAACATATCGATAATCAGGCATTTTTTGATGTGAGAGATAGATCTTATCCACTGGTCCACATTTCATGAAAACCCCATGTTTCAGAATCCTGTTAACCACACCTTCTAGAATCTCCCCCTTGAACATCTTGAATGTAATGCAGCTGAACTCAACAGGAAATAAGACATCTCCTGTATGTTGTCGAATTTTTCCTTCCCCGATTTTCTCCAATGTAGTAACAGCCAGAAAATAACCCAGATCTCTCATTGCCTTCTTAGTAGCAAAATCATCCAAAAGGCGAATAATAATGGCTTTCTGCAGTGAAAGACCATCAGGTGCAAGGTTTTCAGCTGGGATTATGACATTCCACGAAAGCCGTGCTTTCAGAAACATTTTCTTGTGCTGCCTGTCAGGAAGAATGAAAATTTAAATAAAGATTGGAAATTCAAAATAACAAACAATTGAATGAGATGTCTATGAGATGATTTGGAGCTGTCTTTTCCCTAAACTTATTCATTAATTTCTGAAAAAATCGGAATGCATGATTATGCAAAGTTTAAGAATTCAGCCTTCCACTCAAAAAAGGAGTGTTGGGGAAATTCAACAATGGGAACCAAGACGAAGAACCTTTATGTATATCCATGAGGAAGAAAGGTAAAAACTCTGTGTATATCTCATTAATTTACTTCGGTTTATCCAAACAATCAATATAAACACAAACAAGATCTGAGTATGTCCAACGGCAAAGAAGCATCATGACAAACTTACAATGACTTGCATGCATGGCATGATAAGAGTAAACTTCTTCTTGTACCTTTATTTTTAGCTTTTAGTCTATTCTATTTCATTTAAAAAGGTATCACGATAAGCAAACATTATTGAATGAAATAAGCAACTTTTTTGAATCAAAAACCTGGTACTTCTTAGTAAAGATATAGCTTCAAAAGGGAAGATAAAGAACATAAGAAAGAAACTATTCCGTTCTTATGTTCCCTGTCCTAGTTTAGAAAAGAAACATCTAATACAAGAGGAAGTCCAAATGCAGTTCAAATGTTATAAAAGCACACCTTGCAATAGGAACTTTAGAGCTGTTTTGATAATCTCTCAAACCATGCATTGAAAGTTATATAACAGTTTTAATACACTTTTCCAACCAAATACCATAAGCAAAATTATGTCAACCACTAATCACATTAAAAATAGCATCAACTCCAACCATATGGTGACAAAGGATGAAGTTACGCCTTTTCAGACCATTAAGCATAAGACAAAGTTTGCACAACAAGA
This sequence comes from Cynanchum wilfordii, assembly GCA_025388415.1. Taxonomy (NCBI): domain Eukaryota; kingdom Viridiplantae; phylum Streptophyta; class Magnoliopsida; order Gentianales; family Apocynaceae; genus Cynanchum; species Cynanchum wilfordii. Next base: position 402,873 of record JAHSUH010000363.1, on the reverse strand, counting down.
CAAGGATGAGATGGAAAATAGAAGATCATGGTAGAAATAACGAAAAGTTCACTGTTAAAGTAGAAGAAGGAAGAAAACTAAAATGAGAGATGAGGTCTGTTCATCTCTATAAAAATTGTTTCAGCATTTCATCACTTTTTAATCTACAATCCAGAAGTCGAATGGGAGGTTACTCCTTCCCCACCCACCCATAAACCAAGAAGAACATAAAACGAAAACAGAAAAATCAACAATCTTCCCTTCTCTTGAATCTTACAACTATCACTACATACACACAAACATATGTAATGGTCCGATACCTAGTGGTTTAGCAAGAGAACAATAACAAAATCTAAGATAAACTTTTCTATTTTTTGGTAAGTAAATCTAAGATAAACTTAAGAACACCTAATTGTGCTTTTCTGCGCACCATTTTGCACTTTCCAAGTAAACCATGCATTTAGTGAGCTGCTTCAGTTCATGGGTGAAAATCACAGAACTTCATATTTTGGCCCTGAGCTTCAAACTAGAATGATTTAATTGTAAAGAAGAGAGATGCAAGATGTCACTTAATGCCAACAAGCTCAAAATTTCAGGGTTAAAAGTCAACAAAATACTGCCTTCCATACCCCTCACCCACCCAAAAATTATAAAAGCTAACATCTCTAATACCTTCATAAATTTACAGTCTCCCAGCCCATCCATGAAAGAACTGATCAAAACCCACTTACTAGTAACAACCCTTACGCAGTATTTTCTACAAGTTACTAATTTGATCTTGCTATGGTGCCACCAGAATTCAAGAAAGAGCAAAAACCCTTTAGGCACAGCCCATAAACCCCACATGAAATTAAAAAATACCGAAAATGAAATTTGGGTAGCGGGAATGCATGATAACACAATATCAAAAACCGAAAATAATAAATGATAATAATCATCAGACAAGTGATGAGCAAAAAAAAAAAAAAAAATTAAAACTTTTTCTTTCCCTCTCTGCGTTAAAGAAGAAGGCAAATGTGGCAAATTAACGTAAAAAGAAACACAATGTAATTAAAACCTACAACGAAGAAAATCGGATTGTAAGAGCGGCTAACCTTCTGATTCTGATCAAATTCCAGTTTCTGAACTCTTCCAATTTTTGGGTTTTCAGTTCTTACGCACTGTGTGTGATTTTATAAAGAACTGGAATTCTCAGTGCAGTTGAAGTTTTGAAAGTTATTATCACTTTAACCCCTAAACTTTGTTATTCTTAGTTTTGTTACCTCATATATTTATTTGGGTTAAAAGAACAAAATTCAAATTTAAATAACTTAAGAGTTTAAAACGCGTAATTAAGTAAAGGATATCAAACAATTATGAGAGATCTCCGTGTCACAACAAATATTTAATATTTGATCATAAAATGTGTTACTAGGTAAATTTATCAAATTCACTATTAGTGTCAATAATTATTCGTTTTACAAGTACACATTAATCATCAAGCCAATTTGACAAAAAAAAAAAAAATGAATCACAACTAAAATAATAAGGGACAAAAAAAGAAATTACATAGTACCACTTTCACCAAATGGTAATAAATTTAGGACCAAATCCACAATTTTGCCCAAGTAAAATGAATATTTCAAAGAAACTCAACCAAAGCTTATCCTCAATCAAGTAGTCTTATTTGCAAAAGAGATCAATCAAAATATGTAGCAAATCATGGTGTGAGAAGGCATATACATTTCTTGATAGGTAATTTGTACAGACATTTATGCTGCTGAATAACATCATCTGATCTTGAGTGTCAAGGACAAGTGACAGAAACACCAGTTACTGTATTAAACATTTGATCTTCCTGACTCTCTGCCTCCGAGTGTCTGAATTATAGCTTCTAGGAGTTTGATTTCATCATCTCGCTTTGAAATCTCTCGTTGCTTTGCACGTAACTCTTCCATGTGTAATTCAAATACTTCTGGAGAAGAGGAGAAAATCAATGTCTATGAGATACCACAAGAATTCATTATATTTAGCAATTACATATGCAACAGAATATTTCTAGTGTTTCTGCCATTAACAGGTTAGGAGAAGGGCTGATAATTAGGCCATTCCCTACTTGGAACCAAGACTGCTCTGAATTGGAACCTTATCATCAATGTGAAACATGAGCACACATGTGGCAACACAGAATACTAGTGAGCGGCATCCAAACTAGAACTTGTAATTTATCAGCTTGTTTGAAAGTCAGGAAATACTTGGAAATAGAGGAACAATGGGGATTTAAGAAAGAGAGAATTACAGTAGAGACAACTGGCTGCATAACCTTAAGGTAGAATACATTCATTGTCTACAGAGTCTTCAAGAGAGAACCAGATGAATGGCCCCTCTGCATTAAAGCATGCAACTAGAATAGTATTAAGTTTTGAGTTCTAGATGTGGTATCAACAGCTTCAAAACTTAACCATCTTGCACTTGATCATCACTTGTTATCAAATCTATTGGAGTATACAAGTAAATTATAGAAATTTAAAATAATAATAATAATAATAATTAGTATATGTGAAATTCAAGCCCATTGTAAGCAATCATTTCTTCAGTCTAGGAAGAAAAATTTGAAAAGCAACTTCCTGAAAGTTTCTGACAGCTTGATCCAATCAAGAAATCTATCACCAATTGCAAAGCAGATAATATTGCAATGTTCTCTAATTGAAAAATCTAGAAAGTACACATATATTCAAAAAATAAAAAATAAAAATCTGAGAGATCCAACACTTTTTAGACTAAGATCAACATCAATTACTGATTCTTATGTATCTTTTCTTCAAATCAAGATTCCTTAGACTTCATTCTTAGGTGCAAATTGCCATAAACATGGACATATCAGTGTTCTGGGTTTGCAAAACAAAATCACATGATGCAAGGGCATTCACTAAATACTCAGCATTTGATTACCAAGGAGCAAAATCACTTCTCCATATACAAGGACAACTTCAGCATGGATAACATGTTTGGACTTTTTACAAGTAAAGATCATAAAATACTTTATAAAATAAGGCTTGTCAGCCTAAATTCAAAGCACCAACATAACAAAAACCGTTTATAATAGATGGATGTATGCTTCAAAAGAAAGCAAACAAAAGGACTTACTTGTAGTGTTCTCAAGCTCGCGTGTAATCTCCTGAGCACGCAGTTCAGCAGCCTTCTGTCCTGCCTCAGCCTGTCTCTTTTCTGACCGAGCATGTGCTGCAGCAGAGATGGAGGCATCTAGTTCTCTTTCCAATGTCTCAACTCTTCGTTCAAGAACCTGTATTAGTCACAGTTTTTTCAACGATCAAGGGGCCTATCTTCTGAAAAGGTAAACTATAAGGTAATGCAAATCCTTTGAATCTGGTTGAACTAATTTCATATCTTGAATATACCAATTCCAAATAGAAATTAAAACATACAGTAAGAATCAATCAAATTATGTAACAAAAATCAATCAATCAAATAGAAACACACCAAAACCTTCCCAGCTCAAAATTCTGAACCAATAAACAGAAAATTAAAAAATCAAGGCCTAGCCAGATAACGAATTTCATAATAGACGCTCACTTACACCCCCAATTCTAAAAAAAAAAAAAAAAAAAAAAAAAAAAAAAAAGTATCTGCAGCATCAATTGGGAATGGAAGTCAAGACAATACAATACAATACATTACTTTAATGGTTCGTGCTTGCTCGGCACTTAGGGAAGCTTTGGCAAAGGTTTCTTCATCAACGTAAACAGCTTTCTGCACAAGTAGCTTTTGAAGTGAGTCGAGATTAGCTGCCATCTCCGATAAATTGGAGATCGCTCCCGTCCATCTCTCATTTCCTTTTACCTGGCTGTCCTCCATTTTTTGGGTTCAAGAGTTGAGACTTGAATTTTTGTTATGCCAGTCAGCCAATATATATATATATATAATATGACTTCAACCCTGAGGGGTTTGGATAAGTGGTAAGATCCTGAGATAAACCGTAAACCTGGACATTTCTTCGCGGTGTGTGTAATCAATTGGACTTGACCCGAATATCTAAGTGTTAATAAAAAAATATATATATTTTTTTTTTTGATAAATTTTGATATAAAAAAAAGTATATATATATATGATATGACTTCAATTCCATTATTACAACCCTGCCTTATTCTTAAAATTTATCTACATTTAATGATAATTTAATTTTTATTAAAAAAAAATTAATACTTTATTATAAATGTTAAATTATATGAACTATTATATATACTTTTCCACTTTTTCTTTTTTTTAAAAAAAAAAATATATATATTTAAACTAAATCTCTTCTAATGTATACATACATCCAGGAAAGAAGGGGGGGAAATAAAGGGTCTCTACCAAATGTAAATTCGACTTTCTCATTTTTCTGTAATACACGGGTTACAACACAAGCAATGAATAAAGCAAATATCCTAAAGTTTTTTACCCCATTCCATCCAGAATTTCAAGTCACTGATTAAAGCAAAAGCACAACTCTAGTAAGGAAAGATGACACGGATACAAATCACCCCCAGAAAACTTCTATATATATATATATATATGTATATGTATATACAGAAACTTTTCAGGTGCATAACAAAGCCTACTGCTACTTTCACTAGCTCACGGTTGAGGTAGCCTGTTGTTGAACTTCACTGTATGTGCCAGATTCCTCATTATATGAATACCTGTAAAACGCAAGGAGGAACCGAAGTTAGGCGATGTTTAAGGATTAGTCATAACAATGGGAAGAAGATGCTTGATATGGCATGTATTATTAATACCATTGTCCAGATGCTGCATTGCAATATAACCCTGAAGATGGATCGTAATAGTAACCTAAACTGCTGCTGTAATAGTAACTGAACACAATAAGAAAAGAAAGGAACATTAAATGTTAATTTTAACTGAAGCTCAAGTGAAATCACAGTGCCTTGTTACAACAAGAAATCACATAAATATTTAAACATAAACGAAATCAAGTGAAGTGAGGCTCTGATAAATATTCCTGCAATACAAGATTCTGCCTCTTCTGTTAAATATTCTGCTTGACAGACCAAGCTGCATAAAATTATGAAGGTACAGTAGCTAGTTTCAACTTTCAGATGCTTAAAAACCTTGAAACTGGTGGAATTTTCAGCCCTTAAATATTCTAGTTTTGGGTAACCCTGATCAAATCCAAGGAGACTTCCTACAGTTGTTTATTCTCCGGTCTCAGTATGAAATATTAATTGCCAGAAGAGAGGTCCCATTTTAATGACCCAAGAAGGTGTATACACCTTCCACATTTCTTTAGCTGAGTGCAAGAGTAGACAATATAGAACAAGACATTATCTATACTTTTCCACATCAAATCTCAGGATCAAAGAATCTAAATTGGACAGCCCAGTTAAAGCCCGGAATAAATATCTATCTTTCCTTTTTTGTATATTATCTTCTGTTTTATTTATAGCTAAAAAATCCAAAGTATGAAAAGCATCATACAATTTCTCTGCCAAAAAGATTGCAGTTAGAATGCAACAGAAGTGTAGGAGCCCATATTAACCAGAAAATAGAATAAAGATCAGTACCCATACCCAGTAGACTCATCGAACACATAATCAGTCTGCAGGTCCCCACCTGTTATCAAAATTTACGTTTTATGCAAGTTGAGACAATTTAACCAGATTATCAATGAATCAAAGATATGAAAACTTACTTTGAGAGTGTTGATTAGATCTACTAGTATCAACAGCATTCAGGTCAGAGACTGGATTTCCATTTGCATTTTCATCATCTTCAGCAAACATATCAAAAGAATCATCACCATTGCCAGCAGATACATTCAGCTCTGAAGGATTACTATCAATGATTGTGGAGGCCCTTCCGTTATTCATCCCTAGGGTACTCAAATCTCCAGAAATTGAGCTACCAGCCTCCTTAGGTTCCAAGTTAGCATCTCCTCTCCTGGCTGCAGCTAACCGTTCATATCCCTCTGAAGGAAAAGGAATGAGAAGAATCATATGGTTGTTCAAATGTAAAATACAGACAGAACATTGAACATTGTGAGATAGGAGGACATGGATCATAGCAAGGCAAAGAAAATTATACACAAAACTCAATTTTCATCCATAACCACCAGCAAGCATTCTCTAATTCTATTTCTCATTCAATCTACTTGTGCATTTGCATGCAATTTGGATTTTTATTTCAGGTTTCAGGAGGATAAAATCAAATCACATATGATGATTCCTAAGCAAAAGGTCACATTTCTTGAGGTGAACAGCCAATCTCTGGCACAAGATTGATTACCAGGAGCCAACTTTTTGCCTCAAAAGAAAAAAACAATGAAGCAAATTATATACCTGCCTCACGCTGGAAAGATTCTTTCTTTTCATCATATACATCTGTAAGAGATAATAAAACAATGAATGAGAGTCATGATTTCTACTTTGGAATGAAAATATCTTAAAGAAAAAATGTAAAGAATTGCACTGAACTGAATTCTCCACTCTCCATGAGTGCCATAGCATCTTCTGTAAGTTGATCAAATAGTTGTTTTCTTTCAGCTGGCATCTTCTCCTTCTTGTTATTTGAAGTCCCTTTCAACCTCCGCAAGGCTAGAAGTACCTGGATGGATAACCAAGTTGTATAATGAGAACACATTATTATAAATCCTCTAATGTGTTCAAGGAAAGGTCGCCAATAATTTTTGTGAGAGAAATATCATTGACCTATGAAAATGAAGAATAGTTTTGCACCTATACAATCTGGACCATCAGAGGCACAAAATAATTTCAAGGCTACTACTCCAGAACAACCATGGAAATCAATTCATTTAACTACAGAGTACCAACAATAGAAGTACATTTGTATCTTAAATTTTCCCCATAGATACCCCGGGTATTATACACCAGAAAATAAGTTCCATCATCAATGTCATAATGTTGAAGTAGACAACCATGTAAACAAGTACCACATAAGAGAAGTACAGAAAAACATAAGTAAGACTAGGAAAGCATGTATATTAGTAAACACATTTAAGTAAAAATGGTAGTAAAAGAAACCCTTCCTAATTCCAAAATCCATACAGATCACACTCTCGAAATACTATGCATCATTAGGGTATCCATTAAATGGTGGGAAGATAAAATCTACTACAATTCTATCCCCACAAGCAGACCAAACCAAGATGGGGAAGGGAAAGAGACAGATTATTCAGTTTCCAAAAGTGATACTAGGCATGGAAGAGTAATTATTGGGTAAAATAAACAACAGAAAATGGAGTTTCACCGTTTCTCCAGGCTCAAGACTATCCGCAATGCGCCTCTTGATCTTTCCAATGTCTTCAGATGAAAGATCACGGGCCTCGTCTTCATTTTTAGGTGCAATAGAGGTGCTTGCAGCAAAATTTTGATGCACATCAATACTATCCAGCCATGCATCCTGCAGAATCTCAATTGAGTAAAATAAAACCCAAATGAATCATGAAAGATATTACTACAAAATATTTTGGAACCTTGATCTGGTTTTCTTTTATATATTCAACATAGTTTCCTGCTGCATCAAAATATCCTTCTTCTCTCTCTTTTGCGAGGTTGAAAGGTTCTATCCGGACTCCATCATCAGTAAATGTCTCATTGTCCTGGAAAAAAAAAATTTAGCTAAAGTTATAGGCTATGCTAGCCCGATAACATGCTAAGATCAAAGCAATGGCATCCAAAGGACAAGTACAGAAAACTTTCAATGCAGAAAGACCACAGTTGCCTTGGACATCTGGCAAATTTTTAAGGATAACGTAATATATGAAGAGAATTACATGGGTGACATAAAATTACATGAGATTAGCCAACTGAAGTTAAAATCAGACTATTATTATCAGAAACATTTAGGAAAAGCTTATTTATGAATTCTTAACTACTAGTAAATGCAGTAGTGCTTCTTCCACAAACAACTATTTATCACTTCTGAACTACGAAGACAGAAAAATTACTTCTGCACCAACAAAGCCCTCATCCCTCCCAAAAGAAAACAAATAAAATTATTGTCCTCGGGTTCAAAATATTAACCTCATATTGGACTTCAGCCCTTGAAATGTCATGAATTATCCCTCTATTTTCATCATCAAAGAGCTCTTCTGCCATTTCAGAACGCCGCTTGGCACGTTCTCTGGCCACAGATTGAGGATCAGCCAACTTATCAGGAATGACTTCACTATGTTGTTCATCTACCACAGTTTCTCCAGTTTTCATCTTTTTACCTTTAGGAAACCGAACCCTCTTCTGCCTGCACATTTCAAATAAATTCTTATATAAATTATTTCATTTTACAAAAGTTTTCCTCTCTAAAAGATAATCTGATGAAAAATTAGAAAGTTTTTACCCTTAGGAAGTCTTACCCATGTAAATAAAAGTGAGAATTTTTCTTGTTCTTTCTCTCCAAACACCCAAATCAAAATAAAATTCGCAAACATCATTAATTTCTTTTCTTCCATAACTTAAAATTTCCTTTCTTTTCTTTTCACCCCTAAGAGGTCGAAAAACCATTCAGAAAAATAGTTCATGAAGAAACAAAAATATGCCAAAAGAACTCCCACCACCCACAACAACACATACAAGGAAAAGTCATAATAGAAACCATTCCCCCCTCCCCCCTTCTCTTCTCCTATCTTATTTCATAACTAGCCCCAGAGCTACGTGAAATCAACTCTAACAACCCACAAGCAATGTCCTAAAACCCATAATACCATTACTCAATATGTCAAGGAGGAAAAAGAACCAGCAAATACTTCCCATAACCGAAAAAATGAAAACTTCCAAACCTCGATTCTCCTTCCAAAAAAAAAAAAAAAAAAACCCCGCCATCCTATACAAACTAAATTAGGGTTCCTAATTAATTACTCATTAAAAAAAAAAAAAAAAAAAATCGCTTTATTCACACGTATATGAGTTCGAGAAGGAGAGAGAGAAATGCTTACGGTGGGGCTTTATTGGTGTCATCATCAATATCTTCCACAAACGGTCGCTTCCGGGATGACCCTTCCATGGCGATTATTACTGTATCGTCGTCGTCTTCTCCGAAGTTCAGTTCACACTCTTCCCACCCAAATGTTGAAGTAGCAGAGAATTTTTTCAATTAAAATTAATATATTTCAGAAGTAAAACTACCTCAAAAATTTTATATAAAATATATATATATACTAGTGGTAAAGGCGACGTATACCAAAAATTATGTTAAAAAATATATAATATTTTGTTTTTAAATAAAGGATATAAAATATTTTATTACTAAAATTTTAGATTTTTATTTATTTTGCTATAATTTTGGTATTATTTATATACAAAATATTCGTTACATATATATTTTATTGAGTTTAAACTTTATAAATATATACATAATATACATTTGTCCTAATTATTAAAAAAAAAACCTTAAAAATTTAACTTAATTACAAGGATGTCATTAGAAACTTGTAATCTTATATATAATATTTATGGTAAACTTAGATTCTAATATTATCTAATCACTATATTGTTATTAAGTATAATTTGAAGTAATTATGTCACAAATCTATTCATAATTATATAAAAATTATAAATATTAATTGTCTCAAATTAAATTAAAATAATTACACTTTTTTTTTTCTTTGGTAAATTAAAATAATTACACTTAATTGTAAGAAAATCTTCAAAAAAATTTTTTTTTTTGTAAGTAGAAAATCTTCAAAATTTAAGTATGAGTCCGAAATCTTTGAGGCCGAAATGGTTGTTTATAACATGATCCTCGAGATAGGAGGATGTCTTATAATATGAAGTCTCACATCACTCGCTTAAGAAATCGATTAAACGGTGAAACATACATTTTAAAATCGTGAAGCTCAAAATATCATTCGACTGTATATAATAAATATATATATATATATATAACACAAAGGGATTATTTTGTAAAGGGACACGTAGATTAGGTGCGATTTGTGGGGTCGAGCTAGTTCTTACTCTCTCATCGGACAAACCGCAATTTTGTTTTAAAAAAAAAGTAATTGCTCAAATGTCCCTTAAATTTGTCATTTTACTTTATCAGTGGCTATAACAACTAATTATATGTCATTAACTTTTTTTTAAAGGTTAAAATTGTATTTTGTAATTAATACAAGCTTAAAATAAATTTATTTGTAAAACAATTAATTATGTTTTTTTTTTTACTAATTAGAATGAATATTTTAAAAATATATGTGATTTTCGTCTTACTATTTTAATAAAATGAATAAATATGATTGGTTAAGAGCTTTTTTTATATCCGACATGACATTATTTGATTGGTTATATTTACCATATATCGAGATATTAAATTTTAAAACTTTCTCTTACTTAATACTTTTATATGGTATAAAGTTATAAATGTACTTGAATATGAATTATTGATTTAAAAATATTTAATTAAAACAATTATATTTTTCAATATATATAATATTATTGATTAATAATTTCTCTTATTATTTGAATTACGTATTTAATTATTAAATAAAATCTTTTGTGACCTGGAATTTCATATCGTTTGCGTAAGAGATCACTGAACAATTATTAAATAGGAATTTGAAGTCTTTTACTTATCATTGAATTTGTTATATTAATAAGTTATCAGTACACCAAAACTCTTTATAAGAAAATCATTATCGAGTTCAACCATTGTGTATGAAGAGACATGTAATTGAGCCTTTGACACAACTCGATTCGACTTGACTCCGATTTAGTTGGGCGGACACGAATAAGTTATAAGCTAAACTATACTATATCTATTTGTAACCCTTGTGTCTTCTTTGAATATTTCTTAAACTAATTTTATTTTGGGTAAATTAAACAATACTTCTAGAAATCTCTCTCTCTCTATATAATTATGTATGTATATATTTCTATAACTATATAAGCATATATATAGTTATATATTATTTTTCATTAAAAATAGTAAATTTGAAAAGTCATAAGCACTTATTATTTATTTATATTATTATATTATTTATAAAGTTAAATTAACATTATTAATTCTTGAAGAAGTTAATCTAAGCACTTATTATTTATTCTATATTATTATTCATTTATAAAGTTAAATTAACATTATTAATTCTATTAATTATTGAAAATATACTTTAATATATATATAAATTTAATATTTTATTTTATTTTAATAATTTTATTTATAATTAGAGACTCAAATTTTAGCAAACTTTAAATAAATTATACATACATGAAAATATTGAGATCTACCAATTTGATAACATTTCCAAGTCCTTAACTTATTTTTTTTGCGGTCTTTAAAATATTTTTTTTTGTTTCATATATATATATATATATATATATATATATATATATATATATATATATATATATATATATATATATATATTTTTAATAGAACTCAACAAACTTAATAAAAATATTATTGAATCTAAATTTATAATTTAATTTTTGCAATGAAAAATGTTTCTTTTTTATATATATATATATATATATATATATATATATATTTGCGTGGGTTTAGTGTGAGAGAGAGGGGAGGGTGGAAGTCTGTTCCTTTTCTCCAGCTTTAATGGCGTGAGACCGTACCAGAGTGCGTGTGAGTGTGTATTTTCTACTGTACATGTAACCGTATTCAATCCATTCTTCTTTGCATGCTTCACCAACTCTTCCCTAAAGAAAACCCAAAAACCCAAAATTGTGGAAAAGTTTTTTCCAAATGATATTTTTGCAATTTTTGAAATAAAACGTTTTGTCACATCCCCTTCCTTCCTTCATCAACCAGAAGTACTCCAATTTTTTTTTTTTTTTCTTGAATCAGACTTTTTGGTGGTACCTGACACCAACCCAGATGATCAAAAGTGGTAATGTATTCTGGGATTCTGTTATTTTAAGTTGTTTCTTTTAGATCAGTTTCCAAATGTGGGCCTTTTGATTGATTCTTCTTGCCTTCTTTTATTGCTTTTTCTTTTTTGATTTTTGATATATTATTATTGTTGTTGTTGTTGTTTTTTTTGATAAAGAATTTATTTGAAGGAAAGAAATGAAAGATGATGAGGAGCTTGAAATGTTGTTGGGTGAGATCCCACATGCAGTATCATTGAATCTTGGCAATGTCCATCATCGCCACCGTCACCATAAACATGGTCGTGGTGGTGATGGTGATGGTGATGATCATCATGATATGTTTTTAATGTCTCAAAAATCCAATGCCATCATGTATGGTGATGATACTGTCAGTCATAATAATAATCCTACATGTGCTTCCCCTGTGAGTGGGTTTTCTCTGCACTCAGATGGCTCTTCTTCAAGCTTGTTCTCCGGTGGGTATTCATTTTCTGATAATGGATCGCCTACAACACCTCCGGCGGAAGAGACGAAACCCTACTCACTCTCTGGGACTGGAAACCATCCTAATCGTCTGCAAATGGAGTTTACACCTGATTACTCTGTTCAGAAGAGAGCCGCCGCCACTGAGAATGTGGCCGATGAAATTAATTTGTCGAGGAATTTAGGTGGACTGTATATTAGTGATGAGACCAAGGATGCAAAATTAGGCCTAAATTGTCGTCAATTATTTGATCATTCTATCAATGAGACTCTTAGGTTGCGAGATAATTACAATGGCGGAGCCACTGGGATTGGGATGGTTGGATTGCAACATCAGTATCCACGGAGTAATCTTTTAGGATCACCATTTTCATATTCTGTAAGTCAAGCTAATGATCGATTTCCACAATTTAATACTGCCAATGTTGCTGTGAATTCTCAGTCTGGACATCGTTACCAGATGGCGATTCCAGGTTCACACTTGTTTGGTACTCTGCCTAGACCTTCTGCTGCTGATTCTTTATTTGATGCTCAAAGAAATAGTGCAATTTTTTCTGCAGAGAATGATGCATTTGGCATGGCCAATATGGCTCAGTCAACTCATGTAATATCTCCTCCTAACATTGAAGATTTATTTCACTATCATCAGTCAGTGGCAACTGCATATAATATATTCCCTCTACATGTGAGAATGCCTCATAGAAATCTTGAGGGTCAAAGCAGAGAAGATGGCTTATTAATTCAAGGGGATAGTTTAAACTATGGGGTAAAAAATGGATATGGATTCTCCAGAGGGAACATCAACAATAAGGGATCGTCATATGAGGTTGGGGTGAATGCATATCAAGAAAAAAGGTCAGTGCTTGATTCTTATACACAGATTGCAGGAAATCAAGAAAGTACTCGACGAAGTCCACTGACATGTTACCCATTCTCCCTGCCATCAAAATATGATTCCTTGGCAGAAGCCCGAGGGTATATATATTACATTGCCAAGGATCAACACGGTTGCCGATTCTTGCAAAGGATGTTTGATGAAGGGACTCCTCAGGATGTAAGAATAATATTTAGTGAGATTATTGATCATGTGATTGAGCTTATGATAAATCCATTTGGGAATTACCTCATGCAAAAGCTGTTGGAGGTGTGCAATGAAGAGCAGAAAATGGAAATTCTTCTCAGGGTGACTGCAACACGAGGTCAACTCATCGAGATATCTTTAAACACCCATGGGTAAGTTTTTGCATTTCTTACTTACAATATTATTTTGAGGATGCTAATCCGATGAAGGTGTTAATGAATCAGCACTAGAGTGGTACAGAAGTTGATAGAGACACTAAAATCCAGGCAGCAGATTTCATTAGTTATTTCAGCTCTTGAACCTGGATTTCTTGCACTCATTAAGGACCTGAATGGTAACCATGTCATTCAAAGATGCCTACAGCGCCTTAGCAACGAAGATAGTAAGGTACTTCCTTCTTTTGCCATAGTTTCTTGAACATGTTAATGAGGCTTTGAGAGTTTGCTAATCCCTTATTTTTGGCTTTTATTTCAATGCACTTATCATTGTTTTATGATTCTCCAATATCTAGAAAAATTGGCTTTGAGTCCACTTTTGTATGTACAGCTTTATTTGTGCTTTGTCATGATTTATGGTGAGATACATGTGGCTAGACTATGATCCCAACATGAACGCTGTTTCATAACTTAGAGGATTTAGTCATGTTTAGTCTCCTGGTGTCACCTAGGAACTTGCATGTCAGCTACCTTAATTAAGTTCTTAAAAACTGCCTTGTTTTACTAGGGAATACTCTTCTTTTGGGTGTTTGGGGGTTGGGGGATCTTCTGTTATGTGGAAACTTGGACATCAGCAGCAGTAATTTGAAGTTTGAAGGAACAGAAATTTGTTTCTTATTCTAGATGACCCACTTGGAATAAAAAGTCCTCATGTTGGTTGCTTTCTGATTACCTATAATTTTCCTTCTCTGTGTAGACTAATTTTTATGTTTGGTAAGGTTATATATATTTGCTTGACAGCACTTCCTTCAGGAGACAAGACACTGGGAGCTTACTTATAACTTATAAAGTGAGACTAGTTTCCTTGAACTTGTATTGTTCTGCTTGGGAAAATCACACATAGATATGTTGGCTGTAGATACTAAGTTTCCCACTTGATGTATCAATTTCTGTGAGATGGATAAGAAATGACTATTAGTTTCAGAGGTCTCAACTTTTCTAGCCTACACAGTAACAATGGATTCCTGAATCATAAGGAGATTAACATTTTCGGACATTGCTGAAACTGAACTCCTATATTCTTTTGTCGACTGATAGTAGGATCAAATTAAGCGTGGGAAAATTAATAGTAAGGCTTACAGGAATGCTAAAGCAGATACCCTATAAAAATTTGCATTGAATTATGATACTAGATTTAGTTTTAGCTTGATTATTTAAGTTCTGGAGATACCTCAAGAGATTTTAGGATACCTTTAAAGGCCTCTACTAATGTGTTTGCTATAGTAGACATGCATTATACTTGCAGATTGACTGAAAGTTTTGTTGGATGATGCACATCCAAGATGTATATCTGAAAGAAATGACAGCAATTGCCCAAAACCTGAATCAATATTTGTTCCACAGAGAATCAACCTTTGATTCCAAAAGAAGAGAAGCAATCTTTGTTAGTGAAAATGGATTCCATGTACAAATATGATAGTTTTTAGAAGGTCAAATCCCTGTACTGATATTGTTAGATTGCTAAATTTGATTTCTGCCTTCATGCTTAAGAATGTGTATAAGACTATATCTTTGTTTAAGTCATATTGTGACCAGGAAGAAATCCCATGATAGTGGTCCTATGAAAGAAAGGATTGCTTTACATAAGAATGATGTAGTTGGTTTGGTCCTTACTGATCCATTTGCAAAAAAATATAAAGAATAAATTGGACTTTAGACTTTATAGTTGATATTTCCTGTTAAAGCCATAATTGCATGATATTATAGCTTGTCATTTTAAACGAAAATAGAGAGTTTTATGCTCTGTAGTGACTCATGCAAAAATGGGTTTAACTAGGTACAAACTGAGACCTTCAAGCTGGAAACTAACATAATTTATATTTGAGGAATCTAAATTCCTACTTACAGAACTGTCAAAAAACTGATATATAATAACGATTTCTATCCAATTTTTATAATTGTCATGTTATTCTGCATTGAGTAAGTTGATTCTTGAACGTATTGCATTGTTTACATGCTTGCAGTTCATCTTTGTTGCGGCAGCTAAGTACTGTGTTGACATAGCCACTCATCAACATGGATGTTGCGTTCTGCAAAGATGCATTGATCATTCAACAGGAGAACATCGGGAAAACTTAATTGCAGAAATTTCAGCAAATGGACTTCTGCTTGCTCAAGATGCATTTGGGTAATTAAATATGAGGGGAAGTCTTTTAGTATATTTCATTAATATTGCCGGTTCTTTCTGAGGAAATCTCAGTATGAACTTTTTTTTCCCAAAACTTTCCCTGGCAAAACTTCAGTAATATTTTCTTAAATCACTGAATCAAGAATTCAGTTGTCATAGTGAGGCAGTAATAAGTTGTACAAAATCCAGTGAATAAAGTTTACTGTCACTCATTTGTGGACTGATGCTTGAGAGAACTTCCTTCTAGTTAATATGAGGAAGTTCCTTTCAATTCTGATTTATCAATGTGTCTGTGCATCGAATACTTATGAATTCATCTAGACTCTTGCATGGTTTTCTACCAAAAGAAAACTGTCTTTTTCTTTTTGATCCTTGATATCAGTGATTAAATATGGAAAATTAGGAGTTTTTAAAATAATAAGTCTTAGAGCTGAATGGCCCTTTGTGGTCTATTCTTTCTCATATTTCATTTTTAAGAAAGTTATTAGATTCAGCGTGTTGATATATTCAGTGTCTAAGGATTAGTATATCTACTTTGTTTGCAGGAATTATGTTGTTCAGTTTATCTTGGAGCATAAGATGCCATCAGCAACCACCAAGTTGTTATCTCAGTTTGATGGTAACTATGTTCATCTCTCAACACAAAAGTTCAGCAGCCATGTTGTTGAGAAGTGTCTTTTGGTATGTAATAAAGAAGTTCAGTCAAAGATTATTCACGAATTGCTCTCTGCCACCCATTTCGAGCAGTTGCTTCAAGACCCACATGCAAACTATGTTGTCCAGACTGCTCTTAAAGTTTCTGAGGTATGAGAATAAAAAATTTTTGACCCGTCTATACTGTGTAGGTGTTTCCAATAATATATATCGGAAAATTAGTCAATTTAGTCCCTATTTTATTAGTTTTTCATCATTTTGGTCCTTTTAGTTCCCATGCTATTTTTAGGTAACCTTTTTGATACTTTTGATCATAACTTGGGAATGCTAAGGAATTAGCCAAAATATGATTGAAAGGACACTATAGGACCAAAAAAAGACCAAAATTGTGAAAAATCAATAAACATGCACTAAAATGACCATTTCTCCACATATATCTTTAAGAAGGCATCTTAAATACAATCTTGGACCCTAATTCATTTTCCTTGGTGCATTTGCATAATTTCAACAAGGAATACTGCAAACTTTCTTTTGTTTAAGAAATAAAATGTCCATAAGGTACCTTAAACTGTCTTTGAAGGTTGAATTCATTGAACATATTATATATATATATATGTATGTATGCAAGAAGAGATACATGATCTATTATTGTCTGACCAGTAGATATGTAATAAATATATATATATCTATTATGTATTATTAATGCTTTTCACTTTTTATGTGTGACATCAGGGTCCTCTTCACAATCTGTTGGTTGATGTAATTGAGTCTCACAAGGCAATCTCACGCAACAGCCCCTACTCCAAAAGAATTTTCTCACACAAGCTTTTGAAGAAGTGATCTGTTTTTTTATGGTCCTTTCATTTGTTTCTTTCTCCTCATCCTTTTTTTTTTATCCTGCTGGCAAGAATTTGTGTTGTTGTTCTTCAACCATTCAGGGCTAGTCCTCTTGTACTTCCACTAAGAAATGTCTTATGATGAATTGTTGTTTTTCATTTGTTTCTTTTAAAGACCAGAGATATGTTGTTCAAGAATTTTGTTCTACAAGATTTCTTCAGTTGTTGTTCCCTTCCTTTCATCTCTCTGCACATTGTAAAGCTGAAGCAGATACACATATATATATGCATATGCTCTCTACTTCCAGTTACTTTGAGAGTGGGACTTGTATTGTATTCTTTTTGTTGTCAATACAGCAATATATACATATATATCAGGATCACACAGTACTGCATGGATGTATATATTTGAGTAAAAATATAGCCCAAATAAGTAAAACTCACTTTATTGCATTCTCTATCCTTCTCTTTTGATTCTTCATCTTAGTAACTTTTTTGGTGTCACGGGTTTGTGAGCACATGTATGTGGCAACTTAGACTTCCATGTAGAATGTGATATCACACACTATACTAAAAGATTGAGTGCACAATTTGAGAGGAGTACTGGAGTTGGATTGAAACAATAGAGGACGTACATATATGTGCATGTGAATTATATATATATATATGCACCATTAATTAATTACCATGCATGCAGCCAGCAGCCAGAAAGGCAAACCAGTGGAGGAGTACGTACGTGAACCACACACACTGCGACACCTTTCCTTTCGTGTATGGTCATTTCTTCATCGTCACGGAAATGACTGATCCTTAACTTTTTCTTGTAACATTAATATAAAAAAACGTGATCAACCCAGGTGGTTTGAGAGTTGGTAAACAGACTCCTAATGTTTTTTTAAAGGTGGATGATCGAGGTTTCGAATCCCTCTATGGTGGTTAGCATCATGTTAAAAGCTCTAAACCAGACCCTAACCCTCGAGTAAGAGTTGAACTCTGCGAGTGCTCCGCAGACAGAGTCCGAATTAGTCTTACCGAAAAGGTGGGAAGCCCCAAATGAGTAAAAAAAAAATAAAACGTGTTTCTAACTCAAGAATTCTTACTTTCATACATGACTTTCACTTTTTTCTCACACGTGATTAATCTCACTCCTCCTTTTATTCAAATCTACATTGTACCTGAAGCAGATTTTGGTGACCACATATACATATATATACTAGATCGAGTTTTTTTTCTTCATCTTCCCAACAATGGTTACTGTACACACAGAGACAGATATATACATATATATGAGTCATGCGTCAAGATTCGGTGAACAAATCTTTTTTACGCCAAACTCAGTGTCATGAACAGGGTTTTAAAAGGGAGAAGTTGTGTTATTCATATATATATATATATATATATATATACACACATGTATATATATTACGGATTATCGCATGTGCATGTGCAATACTAAAAAGTTTCCTTTTTACACGACATATATATATATATGCATGTATTACATTGCTTCTGCTCAGAAAAGAGGCATTGATTAGGCAAATCAAGACTAACTAGCTAGATAGCCATTTGATCATCATCATCTTCTTTCTTTTGTCTTATATTATATTATGTCTATAGTTACTTTGTACTTAATTAATATTCATTTCCAGATTTTACTTAAAGAAAAATAAACTATTTTCACATGGAGATCATACAAAGCTAATTTACACACGTTGTCAAAGATTTCAGCTGAATACAGTGAGTTCATTAATTAGATATATATATATATATACAGAAAAATGACAATACTGAAAAAGAAAGTTCAAGACTTATTGTATTTCTTTAGTCCTATATATATAAACCTAATATAGAATTGCTTGCACTATATATTATCTATACGTATAATATAGCTTCTAGAGAGAGAAAGAGAAAGAGAGTCTGTCGGTTGTAAAGCTTAACTTATATAATAAAACGATGTTTTTGAGAAATGGAGGAGACAAGAAAAGAACTCCAAAAGGTCATTTTGTAGTTTATGTAGGAGAAGAAATGAAGAGATTTGTAGTTCCAACATCGCATTTGAAGAACACGTCTTTCCAGCAGTTGCTAAAAGAGTCTGCAGAAGTTTATGGTTTCCAAAACCAGAAGAGCATTGTTTTACCTTGCTGTGAATCTACCTTCCAGAAGGTTCTCATATCCATCCATGATCATCCACCACATCAACATTGATATATATATATATATAAACTTGTACTCTTCTGTCTACATTGTTTCATCAATTCTTTTTTTTAGTAGATATTGCAGAAATGTTCAAGTATATACATACATACATACATACATACATACATACATACATATATATATATATGTGTGTGTGTTAGATATATATATGGATACAGTGTAATTGAAGTATAGTTGAAGTCCAAGAATGGCATTTATATATTGATATAATAAGGTTATCAAATAGATTTATACTGTTATCAATTGAACTGTTTATTCTTGTAATTTGTTATATAAATGATGAATAAAATTTTCAAAATAAATAATAAAAAAAAAAAAAAAAAAAAAAGAGAAGAAGAAAGAAAAAATCTGTCGGATGGTCAAAGAACATTGAAACCGGCCCTGAACAGATATCATCCCATTCATAATAATTAATTACAGTATATGAGATTTTTTTTTTTTAAAAAAAGAAAGAGAAAAGAAAATCAATAATCAATATGTATATATATATATATATATTGTGTATGTATAATGCTTTTAATGAACCATTTAAATGAAAAGGAGAATCTATATAAATATTCCAATGATATTACATATTTTGATCTCTTTTTTATGTGTGTACTTAAACGGATTAAACAATCTCACAACATTAATATGTAGTAAAGATTTTACAATTTCTACATAATAACTCTTTAATCAATCTCAAAGATGAATATGTGAGACTACACAAATTCACAATTAATTTATATATATATATATACTAAAAAAAAAAAAAAAAAAAAAAATTTAATTAAATATTATAAACAAATAAATAATTAATTCTAATTTTAATTTAAATATAATAATATAATTAAAACAAAAATTGAGATTGGTAATTTTATTTTTTTATTTTTTTAATGTTAGCAATGATTAGATTTATTTGATAAGAAAATATTTTTTTGTGGTAAAAAAAAAAAAACAGAAGTGAAGTCAATATTATTAGGTTATAATGACAATATAATGTCAAACTTAACAAGAAGAACACATCATCAGGTTCATGCACTTACATATATATATATATATATATATATATATATATATATATATAGTAGAGTCAAAAACAACCTGAAACAAGAAACTTTGACTTTACATTAGTAAGACAAACGTTTTAAGGAAAATCATGTGGTTCTAAAATTATCAAATATATATATATATATATATATATATATATATATTATGCACTTTATTTATTGAAAGATTGATAAATATTTTGAGATAATTAAAATATATATTGTTCTCGATTTTATTTTTTACTTGTCATATTAAAAAATTAATTATTAAGTTTTTTCTCTCGTATCTCTATAATTAATAATTTACAACTCATAATTATTAATTATTTTCATTAAATATATATATAATATATATTCGTCTTTTCAACTAAAAGATATATCAATTTTTATATATATATTTTTACAAGATATGTTTTCTTATATCTAATAAAAAAAAAAAAAAAAAAGACATGTTTTCTTATTTGTCAGACGGTGGAAGAAGTATTTTAAGATATGTGGCAACTAAATGGTGTTAGTTAATGGTAATACAACTTGATTATGACTTACTCCTAATAATCTATAAAGAAAGGTGATGGTGGAAATCACTTTGGTTACTTTGACAAGTTCCTTTCAAAGGAAGTCATTGATCTTATCATAGTTTTTCTTTTGGATGTTCTTCGAACCCCCACCCCCCACCCCTCCCACCCCTCCCCCCCCCCCCCAAACCCCCTAAGAGGAGCAGAGAAGATAAAGCTTTAGTTTTATCCCCTTTGCAATTTTTAAAAGATTTTTTTTTTCCCTTAATGCACGAGGTGTCTTAGATGAGTCCCAAATTATGAGAGAATACCTATAAGTTAATTTACATTTAGATTAATCATCGTTTGAGCCGAGTTGGCCTTTTGTGGGAGGAAATTTTGACTTCAAATTTTAAACAGCTACATACATGAATCAATGTTAGAATCATTGACCTCACTTAAACTAGGAGAACTCGTTACCTATTATTTGTAAAAGAAAATTATATATATATATACAAGCCTTAGTTAGGACCAAAATTTTGATGTTCACATCAATAGAGACAATATTGTCAATGAAATATGCATATATATACATACATACAAATATAGATTAGAGAATATATATATATATATATATATATATAATATATATATATTATTGTAATGATTAATTGAAGAAGAATTTATAGAAAGATATTTTCAAAGAATAAAACACTATTAAAATATGTACACATTTATCTTTAAAATGCGTTAAAACTCAAAATTACTCACTTGAAAAATTAAGAAAGTATAAGGTTATCGGAGAAAATATCAATTTTTTTTTTTTAGATTTTGGACACCAACTAATTCAGAACTCAATCACGTTAGACAAATGAAAGATCTCCAAATATCAATTTTTTAAACATAAAATTTAAACTCGAGATTTGATTAAAAATAACTAAATTCTTTTCGCTCTCACTAAAAAAATTTGTTTGGTGGAGGAAATGCAAGTTGACGAATCATTAATTTGGTGGGCTAAGCATATTGATGTTGAAAGTTTAGAAATTATCTCTCTTACAAGTTGCCCAAGCTTACAATTGGGCCCATTTCCATATATGTTTATATATATAAACATATACATATATGTCCTAAGTGCCTCGTTGTCCTTATGTTGTTGGTGGATGGGGGATGGGGATGGGGAGAGGGTTTTTATTTATTTACATTTTTTTTTCTTCTAAGAGCATGTTTAAATAAGTTTTAAATTATGAAAAGACGCATTTAAGCTAATTAAATCCAGATTAATCTCCGTTTAAGTTGAGTTGGTATTTTACTAGAGGAAGCTTTAACTACAAATTTTAAATAATTGCAAACATGAGTCGATATTTGAATTTTCGATCTCACTTAAGCCAGAAAAGCTTCTTACCAATTCACCTACCCCTTGTAGTTTTTATTTATTTACTTTTGGCAAATTAATAATTTTGGTAACTTAGAAATATTTCTTCAAATAGAGATCCGACGTGACTCAACTTTGGTTAACTTGGGCTCAAAGTAATTATCGGACTTAAATAAAAATATTAAATAAGGAAAGTCAAACTAACTCTTTTTTTTTTACTTTTTTGTAAATTAATGTTAGAAATTATGAGAGTATGACTAATTTAGTAGTTTTTTTATTATTATTATTTAAAAAGAAAAATCAAATTTTTTTGATAATATTTTTATAATTTAAATACATATTTATGAGTTCAACTCAAATAATTTATAAATTTCAAATTAGTGGCACTAAAAAAGATTACTCCTATGGTTTCTCTTCTTAGCCACAAATAAACTTAAATGCAAATAAAATCTTTAGAAAATATCGTAGTTCTATTATATAGAAATTAATTAAATAAAAAAATATACATTCATTATTCGTCAGCTGTTTAATGATTTATTAATTTTAATTACCTCGTAATTTTTATTTCCAATTATAGATATTTTGTAATTATATATATATATATATGTATAAATGACAATAATAAGAAATTTTTTTAGATGAGTCAGGGTTAATATGAAATAAATTAATCAAAATTATTAAAGAAAAAGACAAAAAGTTTAAATTTATTTAAGCAAAAATTAAAAGAAATGTTAACACATGTGTAAGCATAAAAACCACGGGTATTCCACTCTCCACCGTACAACTAACCTGATAAATGGACATGTGTCTGTTTGTTTAACCTAGGAGTATACGTGGACCAATGACGTGAAAGAAACAGATCGTATCTCAACCCATCCTCTCGTCCACGAATTCTGATACCCACTCCTTGCTCTGCCGCCTCTGAATTGATTTCTCTGACACGTGTCAACTTAACCACGCTGCTTATTTATTTATTTATTTTTTTTAATATTAATAAAAAATATTAGTAGTCTCAACCAAGAGAAAATTATTTTAATATTGTTTCCCCAAAGCTAAGTAGGCTTCTTTCTTGCTCTATTCTCTCTCTAGAACCACCGAGATTTGCTTCGCTAATCATCGTATTTAGGGTTTTGTTGCTACTTTCTGGATTTGAGGAGCTGATTTCAGCTGAAATTCGTGCTTCTTCTGGTGGTCTTTGAAGTTTTTTCGGTGAGTTTTTCAGGCTATTATTCAGTTGTGAATAGCTCTGGAGTTTTGTGATTCAAAATTGTTTTTAGTTGAATTGAACGTGTTGAGGATTCAGTTACTGATCATTTGGTTTGATTTTCTCTCCGTGAGGATGATGATGAAAATTACTGATGAATTTTATTTATTTCGAAAAAAAACCATTTAAAGCTTTAAAAAAATCATTCTCTAGAAAATTCTACGGATGTAAAGTTCTTAATTTTACATCCGGTTTTGATGTAGGAAAACTTTTTGAGTATACGATTTACTTTGCTGTTTTCAAGGATATTCCTTTGATTGAAATGACTGTTCTAGTTGTGAAATAGGTGTACTGATTTTCGTTTGAATTAAATTCTTACGTTTTTCTCTGTTGGTTTCTTTGCTTTGGTTTTGTGAACGGAGGCGAAGAGAGGACTTTGGTTTTAATATGGTACCGGCTCAGAGAACTGCTCATGGTTTGTGTGCTGGTTGAAGAATTGATAGGAATGTCGGATTTGTCTATGTATGAGGTAAGATATCTTGTTGAGTTTGGAAATGGTGTTGCAGGAATAATATTTTCCTGCTATTTGTTGGTATTTTGTCTGGTTGACTGAAGAACTTTGTTTTCTTATCATTTTGGTCATGTCTTATCCTCTCGTTAGTCTATCAATAGAATCGATCTGGTGTATTGAATTCTCTCGTGTATATGTAAATGTCTAAAGTTTGCATCGTATGTAACTAGTACTGTCAATCGGGGGGGAATTATACTACAAACCTGTTCTTCAGACTGAATTAACTTATAATTTAAGTTTCATGCTCAACAAGATGTTTCCTCTTCTACTGCCTGCTCAGAAGGAAGATATTTCTGGGGTTTGTTTAAGTTGTACCTTATGATGACTCCATGTTATATCGTTCATCATAAGCATGTTTGAGGGAAAAAGGATGCTTAGTTTTCGTTTTGATTCTAGGTTCTTCTATCATCAATTTTAGTTAGCATTATTCAGTTTATATTGTAGTTTCTTGTATTTAAGCTCTTTTTACTCATTTTATGGGAGCATTTCTGCAGTTATTACAGCTAAAATTCTGTAACTGGTGTTACAGTTTGAAGATATACATTGGGATGAATTTTGCCAAAGTGATGATCATATAGTACCCCATCCTGGTGGTGAAAAAGCCAGTGAACATTCTCTTCTGGGTGACAGGCGCAAGAAACCTCGTTTTGAAGTAGTTGGTGTTTTTGATAAAATTGAAGATAGGTCTGCAAACGGAAATTTTTATCAGGAAAAAGATCAAGATAGGTTTCCAATTCTGAACAATAAAAGGAAGAACATGTTGGATAAAGATTCCTGGTCCCAGACACCTGAAGGTGTTTTTCCTTCTCCTTGTGAAAGGGACTCTGTTAAAGAGGTTTCAAGTTTGGCATCTGAAGGTACAAGGACATTGACCAACTGCTACAAAAGCAACATTGTGGATCCTATGGGAAGTGACTTTTGTGCTACTGCTGCCATTCTACATGACAAAAATGCTGTTGTTGATAGTAACTCCTACAATTATGCTCTTGACCAAATTTCCCAAACAGATGATCTGAATTTCTTTGACAGTAGTCGTGTTGGAAAAGATTCTGGTGCGTATTTGTATTATGACTGGCCAGAAATTGGAAACTTCGAAGATGTTGACAGGATATTTAGGTAACTACTATTTAAATTTGCTACATAAACTAGATTCTTTTATGTTTGTTCTTCTAGTTATTCGCTTACCATTGATCACACCTTCCAGAAGTTGTGATTCTACATTTGGACTTGGAGACAATAATGAGGATGACTTGGGATGGTTTTCGTCATCAGAAGCTGTTGCAGGATCAAGCAATGAACTGAAATCAGAATTTAAGTTCTCCTGTCCTGATTTGATACGGATGCAAAATAACCTAGAAATTTGTGGGCAGTTAAGGATTAATGACACTAGCTGTTCAATAAATGAATCCAATATAAAAGACACATCTATTAGTTGTAAAGATGGTTCCAGGGAACTGGAGCACAGCAAACATGATCCTCTTGATTTTTCAAATCAAACCAGCAGCTCTAACAGAACAATCAACTTGATGCCAGTGCAGCAGGTTAATAAATCTGATATCTGTTGTTGATGTTATAATTTTTTCCTTGTTGGACCTTTCTGGTGTAGATGTATGGAGACTGTAGATTTTGGCTTGAAAGCTCCTATTTTGGTGTTTTCTTTTCGCAGAGGGCAGAGTGTAAAAGTGAAGCACGGAACAAGATCCTTGCTAGCAACCACTCAGCAAAAGATGGTAGCAGTGGGACGGTATATTCTCTCAAATTTCAGTATCTAATGAATCAAGATTTCTTTTTGTACTTTTGGATATTTCAGGTGTTTGTTTCACCTAAATGCTTTTTTATGGCTACATGAATAGATCAGAAGTTATATTTATGCATCGTTTTTTAATGCCAAAGTGATCATACTATCATATTTGGTTTCTTAGTGGTCAATCAGATAAAATGAATTTTAGTATTGTTGAGGTTTTTACTCCCTATGTTCACAACAATGAGTTGTACATGACAGATGAGTGGGCATCAAAAGCAACCGAGGCAGGAGAACCAATCTGATGGGAAGCGAAGTGATCAATACTTATCAAATGCCACGTCCATTTGTTACAGTAATAATAGTCTTCAGAATGAAGACTCCATGCTGCCCTCAGATGTACCATCTTGCCAAACTGTGTCATCAATAGGCATTAAACAACAGAAGCAAGCTATAGTGCATGAACCATTCAGTTATTTGCCGAGCAACATCCAAAGCATAAATTCAGATTACATCCATCAATCAGATCAAAGCTCAGTATATCCAGTTCTCTCTGCTCTTAAAACTGGAAATAACGGCTTCACATCTGTTTCCTCCAAGGAATCATATTCATCAAATCAGGCGCTTTCTGCAGACTCACGTGGTCCTCCATTTCAGGTGACTCCTTTTGTACCTAATGAGAAGAGGGAAAGCATACATCATCAACAAGTTTTTATGTCCCCCTTCAGTAGAGAACCTGAAAATATGGACATGCGGGTTCAGGTTCCTTTGTGTGATCCACTTTCCATAGAGAAAAATGCTCAACATTCTGGAAACAAATTAGAAATCCATGGTGATTCAGAAGGTGTTCCTGGAGAAGTTGGTTCCTCCACTGTACATGAGAGCTCTTCTGTGAGTTCTGTTTTAGATGAAATTTCACTTGAAGCAGCAAGTTTCCGTCAACTTCAACATGTAATGGAACAGGTATTGTCACCTGAAGAATTTTTTCTGTTCAAAATCTCTTCTTTGTCGGTAAAAATAGAGAACTAACTTAATGAAATCCATCTTCCTTTATACGAGTGCCAACAGTATTTCAGGCTGTTATAGCCTGCAGATAAATAGCTTTTGATTGCAATTGAAGGCTCAATGATGCGAAGTTGAAAAATAGCAGTTGGCTAAACAATTTATTTATTCTTCATATACAACATATAACGGGATTCCCTAATATGCTGTTGATATATTCTCTCCCCACATTGCTTGAAGCATCAAGTGCATTTGATTTGTGTTTTTAATTGGGATCTACATATTGCTTGAATCAAGATGGCACATTTGGTTCATTTTCTGAAATGACATCATCTGGTGCTTTTGTTCTATTTCCATGTTCTATGTTCCTAAGAATTGAAATAACAATTTTGTTTAACCTTTCTGATTTAGATGGATCTGAAAACAAAGCTATGCATAAGAGACAGTCTATACCGTTTGGCTCGAAGTGCTGAACAGCGACATAACCATGAAAATCTTAATGGTAGCTGCTGTGGAGATGATAGAGATACCAGTGGAGGGCTGGTGATTGAAGGAGCAAATAAGTATGTAATCTTATGTACTTCGTTTGCTACTTAAAATTTTATCCTGCTTGCTGATTGGCATATAAATACATGTGGGGGCATCTGTCCACATGCATATATGTGTGTGTGTGTGTGTTATATGCTGCTTCTAGTTGCTTCAGTCCTGCTAACTTGGTTGATGTCATGATATCAGTGTGATTTAAACAAATAATAATTTTAACACGGCTGAAAGTTGTTGAACATGTAGAAGATAACAGTTCCTGAATAGATAAAACCATGGACTCTTTGCCACCTGGAAGGTATTGAAGTATATGTTGTTCCCATTCCTCCAACCAAAAGAAAGGAGAAAAGTGGGGTCGGGCATATAGATAGACGCATTAGCCATCTTTAGATAACTTAAGCTAAAAAGTTATTCAATCAAATATTATATGGAAGATTGATCAAAAATATACATTTTTTTTTCCATAGGAGGAGATGTTTCCTGGGGAAGAAAGAAACGATATTATTTCTTTTGAGGTTTAACATTTTGAGAATTTGCATTTGTTGATAGATGTCATATGAGCTATTTATCCTGTCAATATGTATTCAAGGTCACTTAACTGCTTCTCTGTCTCATGTTTCAGGTGCTCTGGGTTTATGGATATAGAAACCGACACTAATCCTATAGATCGGTCCATAGCACACCTTTTGTTCCATAGGCCACCAGACTCATCTGCAGTACCCGCACAGGACTCTCCACTTTGTAAGACAACTCCTGCGGTACGCTCCACTTCCATCACCATGTGCCATAGATTTGAGCCTTGTTTTGTTGGTTCTTTTTAATGATAGACATTTTGCTAGATGGAACCAGACGTTATGAAGTACCCAAAAACAGATACATGGTACAATCAGTAGTTCACCTGTGGTGGCTGAGTAATAATGAAACAACAGCTGGTGAAAAAGAAAAGAAGATTGCAGATCTCTGACTTTCAAGCATTATAAAAAAAAAAAAAAAAAAAAAAAAAAAAAAATGTGGTTCTTAGAACTTGTGAAATGTATTTTGTATTGTTGTGACTGATTGTGTAGATACATCTTAATAGAATCAAACAAAAGTTGCTTTCTCATGTATTTGCTCTCTCACCTCCCTCACTCCCTCTGGATACAACATCTAGTAAGGTGCTCCGTTTGTCCATTGTATGAGTGCTAGACAGTTTTACATTCACTTTTCTAGGAAATGAAAGAGTGCAAGCTCGTATGTGTAGTGGTACTGTGATATGCAATAATAGAACTAATTTGCATCTGATGGGAACTTTTACATAATAATCCAATTGGTTATACAACCTGTAACCTGTTTTAGCCCCCAAGTACAGTTCGGGTGAGTCCGTGCATCTAGATGGAATTACATTCTTTGATTATGTTCATAATGTTATCCTTAATTCAAATATATATGTATGTTTATATATAATCTTATATCCATGTTCATTTTGTGTTTGATTTTTTGGTAATTAGTATTAAACTTATTTAGAAAATGCACATGCTCTAATATGTCACTAGAGAATTTTGCAGCATAGACGGTACTGTTTTGTTAAAACAACATAACAAATGAGACAAGAAAAGACAAAATGTTGAGGCTGAAATTTAGCTGTGTTTAACAATACAAAATGGTTGAAACACACAAGTCTTGATCTTGAACAACAGTTATGAAAGAACAGAAATAAAACAACCCTAGTGTCAAACAACACTTATTTCTTAAAGAAAAGAAAAGAAAAAGGAAAAAAAATCTAAAAGTCTTCAAACAACTTTCTTCTAAATCTTCATCATCCCTTAAACCCTGCAACAAAACAGAATAAGAATTAGTAGCAATACAAGGAAAAAGAAGGGAAAAAAAAAAAAAAAAAAAAAAATTAACTAAGAATCAAACACAAGAAAAGAAGTATATATATATACTTGGTGCAGTCAAGATTGGGAGTGATAGCAATGTTTAGATTAACATGGCAGAGGTTAGGCAAAGCTTTGGACTTTTCCTCATTAATTGGGAAATTCTGGGCAACAGATTTGAGACACTGACAAAGAGACTGGCGTTGAGTCTTGGATGCATTGGCAATGTCAGCCAAATCCTTGACGCCTTGGCAACAAATGGGGCTGGGATTTGGAGCACCATAAACTAAGTAAGTTTGGCATGGAATTATCTTTTGTAGAGCAGATAAGCAGTTCACTTCATTGGCTGCATTTGCCAATAACATTGGGAAAACTGCTATGGACAATATTAACATTATGGAAATGCACTTCTTCATCATTTTGGTGGTTTAAGGTACAAGAAATGATTTCAAGAATGTGTGTTTATGTGTGGTTTTGAAAAAATGATCAAAGAAAAGAAGAGAAATTGATATTGTGGATGTGATTGTGAGTTGTGGGATGATGATTTTTCTGTATTTATAGTGGCAAGAAAAGGGGTAATTGAATTCTTTGGAGTAAAATTAGCTCTATTTTTTTTTTCCCCCTCTGTGTTTATGTTTGTGGATTGTAATGAGCAGATATTATGTTTTTGCATTTATATCATTCTTTTCTTTCCCTCTTTTTACCGTTTTCTTTTCTTTCATTTATGAATTTTGTTGACTATTCTTCCTCTAATTTTGAATAAACTGTTTACTTGATTATGTGTTTTTATATGGTCATCTGTTACGTTGGCTAAAATTATTCCCCAAATAAATCTTCAAAAAAGGAAGTTACATTCTAGCAAAAGTAATCTTGCAAATAAGCTTTAATTTGGCATAATAGAAAAAACATTCACAACGTATTGAGAGTTCAACATTGTGAACGCTAGTAAATAAGAATTGAACTCTCTAGAGCGATCTGAATTAGTGAGAATTTGTGATGACTTTTAAAAAATCAGATGTAGTAATTTGTTTGTTACCGTTCCAATAGGGATTCTGTGTTGCATAAACAGTCTAACAAGAATCTTTTTTTTTTTTTATTAAAAAAATCATGCCTGAAATATATTTCTTACATTTTTAGTGGCTGCATTTCCAAATTATGCAGGGAGCAAATGCTGTAAATATTTCATTTTGGGACAAAGTTTTGAGCTTTTCCTGTCAAACCCGGCGCCATGAGAACACCACGAGGGAAAACAGCGCCACAAAAATAGAAAAATGTGAACATTTTCACGTCGAAAAAGTACAACAATCATATATGAAGGAATACACAAGTCAAACGTAGAACAACTAAACTTCACAGGACTAATCAAACTGCTGTCTAAGTTGCATCTCCGTTTCACTCTTCCAAGTTGCATGGGATGATTGGCCCTTCATTCTTTTAAGCTTTTCTTTATCCTTAACCATTGATCCCTTCTTCTTCAGTTCACTGTCAG
The DNA here is from genome assembly GCA_025388415.1 of Cynanchum wilfordii. Taxonomy (NCBI): domain Eukaryota; kingdom Viridiplantae; phylum Streptophyta; class Magnoliopsida; order Gentianales; family Apocynaceae; genus Cynanchum; species Cynanchum wilfordii. The sequence goes on along the minus strand of JAHSUH010000363.1, from coordinate 372,149 downwards.
TGTCTGTTGGGGGTCGATCACCACATATCGGGCAGACCATTCCTTTTGTATTAGAGAAAGTTTTAGGTATTCCACACTTTAGGCACATCCTGTTAAGCACAATAACTAGACAAGTTAAACAAAAGATCTAAAAAATTGATATTCTGCACCACAAATTTATGCTGAAAGAAGGAAGGGGGAAAATATCATGCAGTTGGTGACAAGGTCAGCAGCAAAGATATTGGATTGAACCACACGGGGGTTACAAGGCATGTTAAATTAAACAATTTTCCTTTGCCACTTATCTTTCTTATTCCCTAATTATAATTAAACAATGTTGGTGATCTTGAGCTTATTAGAGACCTCCTCTTGTTGATAAACCACGCTCCCAACTTTTTGTGGAATAGGATTAGCAGCTTATTCTTCTACAGGTATCCAGCATAGCAAATTACAAACAGCTAGCAAATTTTATATTTTTCAATGAAATTTTATTTTGTTTAGTGTCCATTAACTTCCTTATAGGAGTGGCAAGGATGAAATAATTATTCTGTCTCATACCTCAGAAGCTCTGAAGCTTCTTCAGCATTTGGATTGCTTGCGGTTGCTGCACGCTTCACACCTTGTGAAGCACCACCTGAAGACGATTTTGGCATATTGCCTTCAACATCACTTCGTACTCTCTCATGGCTCCCAACTAACTGTGGTTTAGCTTCAACTACTACACCTATAAATGACATAAAAGTACGGGTAAGAAACATAGAACCTATAAATAAATAAATAATTAAAAAATAAAAATAAAACATAATTAAGATATATCAACAATCAAACGAGGAAAAAAAGAAAAAAAAAAAAGGAAAGCAAAACTATTGTGGTCTGAAACTGAGAATTGCTGATCTTATGTGTAGGTGAAGCTTTTGTTCTTTTAAGACCTCTGTTCTGGTTAATCAAATAAAGCTTCTAGAGACCAGATAAATTTTGCATCAGAGAATGCATGTTTTCATGCTTATTTCCTGTGTTCATAAACTTAAGGATAAATCTAGCACTTAAGGTGAGCAATTTCTCTGAAACAGCATACTCATACTAATTCTCCAACCAAAGGACAAGCTGGAACAATAATGTAGGATCTAGAGGTGAAAATGGCTTGCATACAGTAGGGAAAACATTTTAACAAAAAAGAATCATTGTAGAATATTAGTTTATTCTCAATGAAAAGTCACAGAACATTATATATAAATCCATGACGCCCTTTATGATTCTCATGGAAAAATTGTGAACTTGCAATTTAAAGGGGAAAGGTATGAACAACATGAATCTGATGCAATAGGAAAGGATCAATCTTTATGAGGTAAACTGAAGAAGAAATAACTAGAATTAGTTGCAAGGACTGCAATAAAGTATATCATCAATAAGAAAAAAAAAAAAAAAAAAATCTGCCATGAGTTCAATGGGTGTCAAGATGAGTTCTAATATTCATATGAATGTGTAATAAAATTGGGGGGAGACTCACCCTAACAAATAAAACAACACTGAGAGTGAGAGTAGCAATTGTATCAAAAAACTCAAGAAAGAATTCATCAAACTATTCATATGATTCACCATAATTCAGGATTTAATACAAAATTAAAAGAGCAGAACCAAAAGACTATAGAATTACAAAAATAAACAGTATTTACCAGGAGGTAAATCCTTTCTATCCTTGCGAATTCTACGGCCACCGGGTCTGCCCTTCTGTCCCTCAGCATCTCTGTTTGCTTCTTCAACACAGTTGTTCAAGAACTGTGGAGGTCCTGAAATCTCCAATATTTCCACCACCAAAATTATATGTCAGAAAGAAAATCTCATAATTACCACATTATACATCAAACTCCAGCTAAAATACTTTTTTCTAACTGCACACAGTTTAATAAATCATTGAAGATGAAAAAATTATATAACTATCAAAATATAGGAAAAATTTACTTCGGAGAAAGCATCGATGGCGGAAGGTAGGGAAGAGGTAGAGGCAGGATTTGGGTCAAACAAGGGTTTATAGCGGTTAACTGAAGCACCGTTGTTACGTTCACCGTCGGAAGCTTCATCATCATATGGTGCTTCCTCTTCTTCTTCTTCTTCGGAAGAATATCCTTGAAGGAGAGTCAAGCTCATGGCCCTTGCAGTCGTAACCGCCGTCGTCGTCGTTTCCGGTATGCCGAAACCAAGTGTTGGACACGTGATGTTTCAGATTCTTCCCTAAATCTATCTTCCTTTTTTTTTTTTTTTTAAATTATAAAATAAATAATTCAAATAATTAATTAAAAATATGATTCGACCACCACACCCAAAATTTTTCATTTTTTTTTTTTTGATAAATGATTTCATTATATATAAATAAATATTAGTAATTAAAATTTTTAATTTTTTTATAAATTATATATTATGTAATAATTAAAAAAAAACATAGTACGAAATTAAACAAAGTAAAAACAAAAAGAAAAAGGTCAAAAAAGGCCACGAAGAAACCAAAGCGGAGTTTTTTCTCCATCTAGAGCAGCTCAAGAAATTCATTCTCCGGACCCGTACCCGTACCCGCACGCTTGCCGGGGCCCTGGAACTTTCCAGAGGGAATACGTGCGATACTAAATTTTATTTTTGTCTGAAAAGAAGGAAGAAATAATTGTTGGATTTTCTGGTTTTTTTTTTTTTTTTTTTTTTTTTTTTGTTTAGATTATTATAGGATAAAAATCGTGTCTTTGGCGCCGATTTGGGCTGCAGGCTGGAGGATTACTTCCGGCGGAAATGGATAAAATGTTTAATAAGCTGCGGAATTTGGATGCCTACCCAAAAGTCAATGAGGATTTCTATAACCGTACACTTTCCGGTGGTGTTATTACGCTCGTTTCCTCCACCATCATGCTCTTACTCTTCTTCTCCGAGTTCCGTACGTGTCTCATTATTTTATTTGGAAAATTTTTGTTTGAATAATTTTTTTTGGAGTTGTTATAGCAGTATTGATCTCATATTACTGATTGATTCTATTTCTACTGGTATTGTATGGCTGCATGTGAAAATTGGCTATATTTTTTTTAATCCCAAATGGAAAAATTTATATCTTGATTTACTTTAAATTCAGTTAATTTTAGTACAATATAATTTGGAGCCTGTACTAATAGTGTGGTAAACCCTTGGGGTAATTAGTGCACTGTTAATATCTACTGCATAAGATTAAGGATTAATGTTTTATGGTTTCCATTTTAACTTAATGCTTTGAGATCCATGATGATTTTTGCTCGATTTTCCTTTTTAGGATGTTTAGGAACTCATGTGCATCTAGCCTTGATACTGATCTAGTCCTTCTTTGAGATTTGGAAGAACAGTAACCTATTGACTAAAGTTTGGGTATGAGCTTGGAGAATTATATTCTTTTATGGATTCCTGATCAAACTAGTCAAGAATAAACTGAAAAAAAAAAAAAGCTTTCTTTTTGGCAGAATCTTTTGGAACAAAATAATTACAATTAAACCAAATTCATGTTAATTGCATTGGTATCATCATTTGTTGCTTCATGTAGCTTGGTTTTTCAAAGACTTGCAATGTATCAATGCCTCCTTGATGAAAATATGGTCATAGATGTTAGGAAAATGCTTTTGTACTTTGACGCCATTACGTTGCAGCTTGTATTTAGTATTTTCAAAGTCATCTCTAAAAGATTTCAAATACTCAGGCCATCAGTTGCAGGAGTTTCTGTAAACTGAATCCTCTTTCCAAGTGTCATTTTACTCTGTATCAAATAGTTCGTATGGAGGGTGTAACACTTGTACTGCATAATGACTTGAGTTTTTTGGTTGCTTTAATTCTATTATTTATTTTCAATACATATTTTAGCATTTGATATTTTATTGTTTCCATTTATCTTGTAGTTTTATTGTGGGTTTGAATATTATTCTATGTCTACTGGATTTCAAAGTTTGTTGCCTACTTGTTTGTAAAATTGCAGGATTATACCTTCATACAGTTACAGAAACGAAGCTTGTAGTGGACACTTCAAGGGGTGGAAAACTACATATAAATGTAAAGAGTGTAAAGATTAGTCTCTGTTCAAATAATTGGACTCTGGATTTCTTTTATGCCTTTCTTTCCCTACTTTATCCTTACAACTTCAGTAGCTTTTGTGAAATCCATTATCATATCAATGGAAAATATAATTATTGTATTCAAAGAGGCTTCACTTGTATGTTTAATGATGTTGGCACTATGTGCATGGATATTTCCCTGTACTGATATAGTATAAACTCAAACCTTCATTCTTATTTGTGTGGTTTTCCTTGATATACTGATTAGTGTTCCTTGTTGGCCAGTTTGATATAACCTTCCCTTCTCTTCGGTGTTCATTACTTAGTCTTGATGCCATGGATATCAGTGGGGAAGAGCATCTAAATATAGTAAGTGCTGTATGCAGTTTTTTATGGTTTGTTTACCCTTGAATGCCAATTCTACTTATCCTTACTGATAAGTTGAACACTTCTCTATAAACTTGTAGAGACATGACATATTCAAGAAGAGAATTGATTTTCATGGTAATGTTCTTGAAGTGAAACAAGAAGGAATAGGTGCTCCAAAGGTCTGTGAACTTATCCCATTTTAAATTTAAGCTATGGTTTTGTTTTCTCCCTACTTAGATCTTACTTTTGAACACTTATTTTTCTGGATTTCAATTAAATACAGATTGAGAAGCCTCTACAGAGACATGGTGGAAGGCTTGAGCACAATGAAACATACTGTGGTTCATGCTATGGGGCAGAAACGGTATATTTCTATTTGACAAACCTTTTCTAATCTGTTTTTAAAAGCAAAAGGTGTTATTGTGCAAACATTATAAAGAAACAAAATTTCTATATCTTTTAGGTACTTGTACATAATAGAGAATGGATGATTGATGAAATAAATTCACTTATGGAAGTTTCTAGAACAAATTTGTGTGATAATATTGTTTTCCATATTGATCTCCTTTTTTCAGTCGGACGATCATTGTTGTAATTCATGCGAGGAAGTTCGTGAAGCCTATAGAAAAAAGGGCTGGGGGCTGACAAATGTTGATTTGATCGATCAGGTTGGTTGAATATCATACCATAAAAAATTTTTGGCTGATGACTTTTACTTTTTGTTCACTTTGTTTAATTCCATAAATAATTTAAACAAGGAACATCGATGTAGCCAAGTATCTGTTATTATGTATAAGCATGAAACTACTTCTTTGTTGTATACTCAGATTAATAAAGTAACGTGGAATTTAATCTGGCCAACTGGAAATGGGTTATCTGGAAGAAGTGAATTATTTATATAGGCTTGAGAATCTGATTCTTTATTATTTTGCACGTGTTTGGTATTCATGTAAAGAACACTGGTTTTAAGTTATGGGATATCTAACATATCCTTATTACCATTTGAGGTAAATGTAATTGTGGATGTGCCAGGAACTGTATCTGGTAAAGATAAAGATGGAAATCATGTTTTGACTAAAAAGATAATGATGGTTGTATTCAGGGGAATTTTTGTATCAAGAGTTAACTAGCACCTACGTTTGTGTCTACCAAAACACATGTGGTTTGTTCGTTGAATTTGGTTTCATTGTAACATACTACTGACCTGATCCCTTTCTTCACACTTTGTAGTAGCTCATATCTGTGTAACTGAATTGGTAAGTAAACCAAGTACAGAAAAGAGGGGCAAAGTGAAAAACACTGGTGATATGGTTACATGGTCTCATGATGTGAAAAGCCTGATCTGCAATTGCCCTCTAATACTAGATAGAAATTCGAATACGATTAATAAAGTATGCTTGGCTATGTCTGTTCCTTATTGGTTCATCATAGAATGCCCTTTTTTTTTTTTTTTTTGCCTTATCAGAGAAGTTTTGCTGACATAATATGATGATACTGATATTCAGTGCAAAAGAGAAGGCTTTGTTCAAAAAATTAAAGATGAAGAAGGTGAAGGATGCAATATCCATGGATCTCTAGAAGTTAATAAAGTGGCTGGAAATTTTCATTTGGTCCCTGGTAAAAGCTTTTATCATGCAAATGTTCTTCTTCATGATTTGCTGTCATTACAACAAGACAATTATAATGTAAGAAGTCATTCATTTTTTTTTTTTCTAATCAAGAAGATAGTTTGCTTGGAATTCTTTTTTACTTGGTGTTTTTTCTCTTTCTGCAATAAAAAAAAAAAAAGAAATATTAAGTCCAGTTGGTTTTGATTTTATCACTTATTTTGCAGATTAGTCATGTGATCAATAAATTAGCTTTTGGACCTTCTATTCCTGGAGTTGTAAATCCATTGGACGGGTATTTAGCTTCTGTACTTCATCATGACTCTTTTCTATTAATTATTTTTTCCTTTTTCTTTGCTTTGTGGGGATGTTCATATTGCATGGAGACGAGATCCTACTATTGTAAAGCTCCTGTGTATGTGATCTTTCAAACTATAGAACCGTTCTTGATTTTCTTGTCATTGTTTTTACCATTTCTTTTTTCCCCCCTCTCTTCTTTTACATTTTCACAAAACACACAGGTCAAGAATATAGATTCATACTATGAATTTGTAAGTCATCGCTTCTCCACTAATGCCCAGAGTGAAGGGTAGTAGCATTTAGGTTTTCTTGCCATTTTTTCCCCCTGTGGTACTTTCATAATAATTTTCTGTTTCATTTTCCTGTATTTCAGTGTGAAATCGGTACAAGATATACCACATGGAGCATATCAATATTTTCTTAAAGTAAGTGTATTTTCTGACAGATTCCTTCCTCTCATGTGAGTTCTTTCTGAGGTTTTTAACCATGCTACTAAAAATAAAACACTCAAAGAAATGGTTGTCTTAAGAGTTTCTAAAAACAAGGATCTCAAATTAAAATCTTTTATGGCAATTGCAGGTTGTTCCTACAGTCTATACTGACATTAGAGGCCGTACTATTCACTCAAATCAGGTACATGAAAAAATTCTAAGTTGTCTTTTGATTTATTGTCATCATTTGCTGACATTGGGGACATTGTTGATGCAGTTCTCAGTCACAGAGCATTTTAAGAGTTTAGAGACGGGTTACTCTCGAATAATTCCTGGTGTTTTCTTTTATTATGACCTTTCTCCTATCAAGGTTTTCTACTCTTCCTCTATTCAGTTTTGTTTCAAATGCAGACATTATTCTGATGTAGGAGATCTGATTATCAATTTGGTTACAGTTTTAAATTTCTTTAATGTGCTGATTCTAACACAGATCAAAATTGTGCCCCTTTTTTTTCTATTTTGCATAAATCCAAAAAAAAAAAAAAAAATTGCAGGGTTCAATAAATATCTGAAAAAATGTCGTAGTTCTTTCCAGAATTTGTAGATTTTGAAGCCAATGACTAAACAAACATAAAACCTGCTCATGCATAAAATAATAGATAACCTATTCATGGATAGAACTGATTTTGTCTTGAGCCAGTTAAATAATTTGATCCTCTGTTCTTTGTTTTCTTTTCTTCTCAGGTGACCTTTAAAGAGGAACATACTTCTTTCTTGCACTTCATGACCCATATTTGTGCAATAGTTGGAGGTAATTTGAGAATTTGTTTTTACTTGTTCTTGTCTTGTTTCATAGATCTGCATTGGGAACATCAGGAATCCCTATGCATGAATACTCAATTCTTATTAAGATAGTTCCCGAATGAATGAGTTGTCATTTTGTTGTATTACATGGTTCATGTTGATCCTCACAACTCATTGTTCAGGTGTCTTTACTGTTGCTGGAATAGTAGACGCCTTCATTTACCATGGACAGAAGGCATTGAAGAAGAAAATTGAAATGGGAAAATTCAGCTAATGTTGTTGGATTCTGCTCAATTTCTCCACAAGTTTAGTCTGATTTTTCTTTTTAGGGGGCAAAATGCTTGAACAGTGAGGAGTAGAGAGGGGATATTCTTCCCTTCCCTTGTGATATGTCCCTTAGCCAAGAACATCAATTTTCCTTGGGGCTGTTCTGTTTTGTTATATACATCAAAACAATTTTTTTGCTTCATATATTGAGTTGTAAGTCAGTTGTTGATTCAGGGATTCTTTCATGATCTCTAGAATAGTGGATATACCAACTTTTACTAGCTGACTTAGAAAAATTTATGGATGTAATTTTTCAATTTTCCTGGTAATGTTGGTTCACATGAAGGAGCAAATGTCAATTTTCTAAATATTAAACATCTACAAATGACTATAGCAACAAGTATTATCCATCCATCAATGAAATTCATTTTCTTTTTAAAGATTTTATAAAGATTGTAAATAGTACAATAAAAGGAATAGAGCCAATTATGAGATTTCAGCTAAAACATGTCATATTATAGAGAGAGAGGAACAATTTCATGAGAATTCCTTTCAACAATTGAGGTCAAATTGAATGATCTTGTAACCTCAGATTCAATGGAAAAAGAGAAGCAAAAGGAAACCAAAAAGCTTTTGACTGAAATATTGAATATATAGTTAAAGCTCAGGAATCAATCTCATGTGTTAAAAGAGCCACATGATTGACTGAAACATTAGAGAGCTTTAAATTGATAGTCTCCAACTCTAAATTTGATCTCTCTTCCTTAGTCAACCATGAGGATAAGCAGCGACTGATTAATTCATTGATAGAAATTGGTGAAGCTGAAGCAGACTTACACAACCTTTTCTTCTCAAGCTTGATTATGAATGGTAAGTTCTGTGCAGAGGGATCTTTGACATAGCTATCCAACACATCCCTTGTAGCATTGTGCCAAATAGGTCGTGCCACACAAAGGAAATTATACACAGATGATAAGGGTAGTCTCACACTTCCAAGATCAGACTCACATTGTCCACGTCTACCATGAAAATCTGATCCTCCAAGTTTCACAAGATCATATGTATCAGCTAGGTCGCTATAAACTGTTTGAGAAGACAGAACAAGATCTATCAATATATATATATATACATAAATACCCGGATAAAAATGAGTATATCTATTTACAGCTATAATAGATTAATTCTACTTTTGAAACAAAAACTTTAAACTAAAAGTTCTTTTCCTTGTTTGATGAGTTTTAATGTAAGTGCCTAAGTGACTGATATGACACCAATAAGCATTTCAAACAAGTTATAGTCAATAACTATTTGCACCGTAAAAGATATAAAGAACATCCATGACTGACAGCATCCTACCTTAGATGCCTGTTATGGAAGGGTCCTTAACCTAAAATATTTGCATAGAAGGGCAACACAGGAAATGATGTACGAACAATAGTCCTCCAGTTCATACAATTGAGAACTCCAGTGAAAGATGAATAATTTGAAGAATTTAATGTGAATAAGTTTGGTGAACAAGTAGCACTGAATGACTTATCAAAAAAAAAAAAAAAAAGTAGCACTGAATGAAAAGAATCAAATGAAATTGGCATCAGTGATACCTGCCAGTTTTCCATCACTTCTGTAAGCCTCTATTCCATGGAGACCTGCTTCTTTTAGCCTTCTGATTATTGGAATTGGATTTTTTAATGCCCAAGGATGTGCAAGAACTGCAACACCTCCTGTTTCACATATTAGTTTCACTGCGTCCTCTGTATATGGCTCACTTCCTCTGAAAAAGGAACAAATACTTTGTCAATATTCACAACTTTAGACACTTGACTAATTAAATAAGTAACAAAGTTACACAAATTACGTAGAATAAGCAGGTCCACCATCATAAAGATATCGAGCAAAAGCCTGCTTTAGGTTTGATACATGGCCTGCTTCAACTAAAGCACGGGCAACATGCAGCCTCCCAGGAGCAACATCTTTGCCTGCAATCTTGGTAACATGCTCCCACATAAGAGGCAATTTCAGTTTATTCAGTTTCTTGACCATACTTTTTGCACGAAGAAAACGGCCATCCCTTATATTCATCAAAAACTTCTCCAACTCCTCAATTTTTGTTGGCCCGCATATGCCATAATATGCAAGGATGTGAACTGGTTCTTCTGATCCAGACCCTTCTCTGTGGATATGATTTCAACATAGGAAAACAGTTGGAACTTCTAAAAGGAAAAACCATTGACCACCAAGAAAAATGTGCCACAAGAAAACTACTGAACTACAAGAAATGAAGCATCAATCACAAGAAAAGAAAAATAAAATAAAATCCATGCTTCATCATCATTGAAAGGAATTATAGATTGACCTTGGGGAGAAAACTGTGCTAACTTCAACTCCTGGGATGATTTTCATACCAAATCTGCTGGCTGCTTCCAGTGCTTCAGGGACCCCAGACAGTGTATCATGATCTGTCAAGGCAAGAACTTTCACCTGTTCTAAACATGCATATTAATCACATTTAATTGTATATAGAAACATCAAACAACATATAACCACACAGGGTGCGGATAGTAGGTAGAGGAATAATGCAAAATAAGACAACCATACATGAAACTAAAGTCCATACACGATACAAGAGTTGACAATTGTGCATTTCCTAGCTAATGAAAAACAACTCACGTTTCATTAGATTAGCAGCCTCAAATACCTGCCTCAGTTATGAATTTCCTTAATGAGCATTAGTATGCAAGAAATTACTGAATTCATTCACCATCCTTCACATAATAATGATGTACAAGTTCCTTGAAAGTCATAGTCCCACATCATAAATGCACATGAGGAAGCAAGTAAATGGTCCCAAGGGAGTTTGTAGCCATACATATTTGAATCTTTATCGTCCTTTCCCAAAAATTGATAGACAGATCTACTGTTAGTTGAAATATTTCTCATCCTTTGACAACCATTGAAGTTGCACTATAGGGACAAACCACACAGAAAGTTATTTTTCCTTATAGTACATAGCTCATCAAATTACATAAATAACCATCTCAAATGTCTTTTGTAAAAAAGTAAATATTAATCTTCTTTTCAAGAATCTAGCATGGCAGATTTCCTTATCAAGAAATTGTAAACCAAGAGGTGATACTTACACAAAGATAAATTAATTGTATAATGGACAGATAGATAAACAGAATATAGCATCCTAGTCTTGTTTCTTGTGATGCTAATATCTAAGGAAACCAAATTTTCTTTTATTTTTTTTCTTTTATTATAATTGCCATTGTAGAGATTGATAGTTAACAGTAACAGGCCTTCTATAATTCTTTCCAAGACCAAAAAAGGTGAAAAGAAAAAATTTTGGTTTAATTCAACAGGAAGGGAAAACCCACATACGCCAAACTAAGCATACCTTCTATAGAATAAATATTTCATCAAAATTGTTTCCTAGACAAATAAATAAGCAAACTTCTATGTAATCTCAACATGCTCATCAGGAAAGAATCATCTTAAACCATAAACAGTAATACAATACTGACCTTCAACAAAAAGTAATGGCATGGAAAAATATCATGCACAGACAACAAATTAATTAAAGCACATTTAATTACCCAATTTCTCAGAATCAAGAAAAGACAATTCATCAAACACTTAGAGAGGGGAAAAAAAAAAAAAAAAAGACAATAAATAAATGAACAGAAATTGCTCACCCCATTTTGATGGGCTCTCTCAACGAGCTTTGTAGGTGACAAGAACCCATCACTTTGAAGAGAATGACAATGAAATTCAAACACCAACATCTCTTTTGGTTGTTTCCAATGCACCCCAAAATCATCATTAACTTCAGCAACAACAGCATCACCAGAAAAAGAAGATGATGAAGACGAAGAATTGGACTGCTCCAAGAAAACCCATTCACAAACAGATTTATATGCAACAGTTTCTTCATAACTCATTTTCCTTTTGCTTCCACCTCTCTTTTTCTTCTTCTTCTTGTTCTTGTTATTGTTACTGTTGTTAACGTTACTGTTGATCATATTTGGCTTCTTTGGGCTATCCTTTTCGGCCATTTCTTGGAAAAAATCTGAGGAAAGAAAGAAAGAAAGAAAGAAAGGGAAGAGACACAGCAGATAGATTGATAGATAGTATTAGTATTTACTATTATCAAGAAAGATGTCTCAAATAGAATAATCTTTTCCCTTTTACGTAGCTACTCAATAACCCTTCTCTCCTTTTTTACCAAAAAAAAAAAAATAAATAAATAACCCTTCTCTCCTGTATTTGGTACTTTTAAGACCTTAGCTAGGTTTGCTTCCCCTAGCATCCCTGCCTAGGGCACCCCTATCAAAATTACCATATGTATATATATACATATAGCAGGAGAGAGAAACTCTTTTTTTTCTCTATTGTTATATTAATAACAAAGAATTATACACACTGCATAAAGCAGTTCCAAACCAAAGGTAGAGTTACAAGGCCAAGCAAAGAATGCTATCTCTTTCTCAAGATGGAAATATGGTCCACCACCTTCTCTAGTACAATTTGTGCACAATAGGGTGCAGGTGGAGGAGACTTCCGCTGGAACAGGGCCAGATTTCTCCACAGCCAGAGGTGTTGGATGGCATAACTAAAGATGTACTTCCACTGGTGTCTAAAACCCGTCGCCAGTTTGTTGGCAATGTTAGCAGTAGTCCAGTGTTGTGGGTTTTCCAAATTCCAAAACTCTAGACAGCCACTTCTAGGGAGTAGAATTTGCCAAACTTTCCTTGGTAATGTACAGTCTCTAATAGCATGCATAGTGTCTTCCTCGGCTTCGTTACACCGATCACATACTGGGGAGTCTTGGGAGTGTCGCTCCCATAATAACGCCTTAGTTTTCGGTCGCCCGTGTGCAACCAACCAAAGCATCAATGGTCCTCGGGTTGGTCCACCAAGCTTCCAAATTTCGGACCATGAGGAGGGTCCTGCAAGAGATTCCAAAGGTTGGAGCAATTCATACGCCGTGCCCGTCGTGAAAACTCCCTTAGTAGTAGGCATCCACCTAGGAATTCCCACCTCCTGGCTGCCAATCCTCGCTTCTAACCCTTGCTTGAGCAATTCATATCCGAACATCATGCCTCGCCATACTACGGATGTGCTCACCGTCTTCATCTTTTCATATGTGTGTCGAATATCCCCATATTTAGCCTTCAGGACACGTACCCACAATGCATCAGGTGCCTTCATGTACCTCCATACCAGCTTGGCCAAGAGAACTCGATTCATATCCCCAAGAGGACGTATCCCTAGGCCCCCCACATGCTTGGGCTGACAAATCATGTTCCATGCGACAGGGTGGGTGGATCGATGTGTGTCGGTATCACCCCAAAAGAAGTTACGACTAGCTTTCTCCAGGGAGGCAACGACTTGCCCAGGCAGCTTGATGGTATGCATGGAGTACGCCGGAATGGCTTGCATGTCAGTGTATGAGAGAGAACTAGACGGGGTTGGGGGGCGAGAGGGAAGCTTGCATTTCCACCCACTCAGCCTTTTGTGAACCTTATCCAACATATGGTGAAAAATAGAGCTCTGCAGTCTGCCCGTGATTATGGGCATCCCCAAGTAGCTCCCAATCTCCCCCGAAGAGGGTATTCCAAATCTGGTGGATATAGCCCCGATTAAACTTGTCGGGCATTTCGGAGAGAACCAACATTTAGATTTGTGGAGATTCACCTGCTGTCCCGTCTCGGTACAAAACTGTCCTAGTATATCCGCCATAACTGCAGCCTGCTTCACAGATGCCTCCCCGAACAACAGCAAGTCATCCGCGAAGAGGAGGTGGGATATCTTTGGTCCGTTTCTCTTAATTCCACAAGGTGTCCGGGTTTTATCCTCCACAGCCTGGGCTATCTTATGGTGTAATATTTCCATGCACAACACAAACAAGTATGGAGATAAAGGGTCGCCCTGTCTCAGCCCACGCTCCGGTTTAAAGCTGTCTAGCCGATGTCCATTCCAAAGCACCGAAAGTCTCGTAGCCTTGATACCATTCAGTATGACCAACTTTAGCTTCTCCTCAACGCCAATGGCTCCAAGCATTTCCTCGAGAAAACCCCAATCAACTCGGTCATAGGCTTTTTCCAAGTCTATCTTGGCTACCATATGGTGTTTACTCCCCCGGCGCTGTCCGAGCGAGTGTAAGACTTCTTGTGCTATGCTAATGTTATCGGCTGATTGTCGTTGTGGGATGAAACCGGCTTGCTCCTCCCCAACTAGCTCCGGCATCAACGGCTTAAATCTATTAGCAATCACCTTGGAGATGACCTTAGTGATGACGTTGCTTGAGACATATAGGGCGGAATTGAGACATATATTCCGGATGTTCCTGTTTCGGGATGAGGCATATGAGTGATGTGTTCATGTTCTCTGGAATGATTCCCGTGGTGAAGACTCCTAACACAAATTCAATGACGGCATCTCCCACCCAATGCCAATATCGTTGGTAGAAGACAGCTGGCAAACCATCCGGGCCTGGCGCCTTATTTGCTCCTAATTGCATCATTGCCAATTTAACTTCACATCCCGTTACTTCCCTATTTAGCCAGCCGATACTGCTGCTATTGAGTCGTGGGAACCTCCATCCATTCGGGAAACATTTTACCAGTGGATCACGGGTATATAACTGTTGGTAGAAAGCCTGCGCCTGCTGTTTCAACAAAGTATCATCATAGACCCACTGCCCCTCGCTATCCTTAAGTTGGGTGAGCTTTGCTTTCCTTCTTCGTTGGATTACACTAGCGTGGAAAAAGCGAGAATTTCTCTCCCCAAGCTGCGGCCAGTGTCCCTTTGCCTGTTGCCGCCAATACACGTCTTCTTGCTCCATCACATTTTGCGGTTCAATCATTAATTTTTTTTTCTAATCCGAGTAATGACTCTGAGTGTCCCCGACTTAGTGCAGTTTGGATACCCAGCAGTCTAGCTTTACATCTTCGCTTCCGATAGAAAATGTTCCGAAACGTTGTCTTATTCCAATCGCTCAATCTTTCCTTGAATCTGTCCATCGTAGCTCCCGGGTCACCTGGTTCTCTAATCCAGAGTTCCTCAACAGCCTTATTGAAATCTGGGTGACAGAACCAAGATTCTAAGAATCGGAACCCCGCTGTAGGGGTGGTCAGCTGCGGCTCTAAGCCACTAATAAGGACAGGATGGTGATCCGAATGGGTTCGCGGTAAATGGTTTACCACGGCCTCCTTAAAGTAATACTGCCATTGGGTGTTACACCAGGCTCTGTCGATGCGTTGCCGAATAAGTGCCTTCCCCTTTCGACAGTTGGTCCAAGTAAATTTGGGTCCCTGAAAGCCTAAGTCTATGAGCCTGCAATTATCCACAACTTCTCGAAGTCTGTTAGCTCTGTTTGTATTGACAAGCCTTCCTCCCATTTTTTCCTCCGCATGAATAACTTGATTGAAATCCCCGAAGGTTATCCACGGGATGTTGACTATACTGCCTAACGCTTCCAGATAATTCCAAAGTTCCCCCCTAAAGAGGTGGTTAGGGGAGGCGTAGATTATGGTCATTAGCCAAGGCGGGCAGCCTTGAGTAGATACAAGCGCGGCGATGGATTGGTCATTAGATGCCAGCACCTCCACCTGCACCTTATTATCATCCCACAACAGCCAAATGCCTCCTGCAAAGCCATCTGCCTCAACAGCTTCTAAGCGGTTAAAACCAAATTGCTTCAACCATGTTCCTGCTCGGGTACTGTTCACACGGGTCTCGAGGAGAGCTACAATGCCCGGTCGATGGGTATGCACCATATCTTTAAGATGCACCATATGCACCAGCGCGGAGGCTAGCGACCCCGCAACCTTGTCCGGTGGTGGAAATGCCATGGGAGGAGTACAAATCCTGGTGGCTGCCGTGGCGGCGAGCGCTTATTCTGCGAGTATTGGGTAAGACGTTCAGCTTTGGGGTGCTTGAGCCGCGAATCCGGAAGATGTGGCAACTCAAACGGGGCTGTGAATTGTTGGACCTGGATAATGGTTTCATGATTGCGAGGTTTTACTGCCAAGAGGATTATGCCAAAGTGTTGGGGGGGGGGGGACCATGGACGGTAATGGGTCACTATCTAACAATTACAAAGTGGCGGCCAAATTTTACACCCGCTGACCAACAGGTGTCCACCACACTGGTGTGGATTAGGTTTCCAAAACTGCCTATGGAACTTTTTAAGAAGGATGCACTCACAAGGATGGGGAATGTGCTTGGGGAGAACAGTTAAAATCGATACCACCACTGCTTGAGGTTGCTAAGGTGAAGTTTGCAAGGGTATGCATTGAAATGGACGTTAACCGCCCACTTGTACCAACTGTCAATATCTATGGCGGGGTCCAACCAGTGGAATACGAAGGCTTCTACCGGGTGTGTTACCAGTGTGGCAAGTTTGGACATCGAATTGATCAATGTCCCGATGCCCAACCACAGGAAGGAGAGACTTCGGAGAATCACAACAGAGAACCCACCAAGCCGGCAGCGCCAACTACTAGCTCTGCAGCACAGCCTTTTGGACCTTGGCTTATGCCTGCCCATGTGAGGAAGAGGATGCAATATACACAGCAGCGCATGAATCGTCGGGCCATGCCGTCGGCTGAGAATCGTCGGTTAAATTTGCAGGTTGAAAAGGAAATTCGGGGCGGGTAGGGCTCGAGGGCGGGAGGGTGGATCCGACGGTCGGGCCAACACAATCCCCAAGGGTACATCCCAAAATCGAGGGAAAAGGGCAGATCGGGCATCACTGTAACCACCGAAAACGCTGCTGGAACGCAGTCACGCTTCTCGGTCCTCGAGGACTTGGCTGAAGAGTCAGAATCGGTAACTAGCATCGAAGTACTGAAGCAAAGAATAAAAGAATTATCTGGGCCCCGGGCACCAAAAGGGAAAGCTCATGCGAAGGGGACTGTGAACAGAAGTCAACTTCATAAGGCAGTTGGGCCTCTCAAAGTAAAGGACATTGTGAGTGCCAAGAGTGGGCCTAGTGGACTACGGAGTTTAAGTAAGGAGACAGCCCGTCTGGGCCCCCTTCCGGACTTAATAAATAAGGAGCGGTCCCATAGGGCGGCACTACCTGGACCAAGCCCAATGCATACTTCCCAACCCAGGCAGACGCAGACCCAGCCAGCGGACGACCGAAGTAGTGTTGGGGTACAGGCCGGTGAAACTGGCCCGAAAGGACAGTGGACTATGGATGTGGATCCGGGTCCGGGGAGTACCAGCCAACCCGACCCACCTGACCAAACCAGTGACCAACAAACATCTTCCAGCAGTGGCGGCTTTCCGCATCAGCAGTGTGGTATGGAGGTGAATCCCTCTTCCCGACCGCCGTGTTTTATGATTAATAAACTCCTATTTTGGAATTGCCGGGGAGAGAGAAACTCTTAAAATGTAATACATGTTAGATATAAAAAATTAAATTGAATGTGTGATGATATATAAAAATGAATTTAAATATTTATAGTCAATGATTTTGAGTGCTGACATATTTATAATCGTGACACGAGTTTGTAGGTTTTGTAGATCCGGAGAAAAAAAAATAATTTTGAGTGCTGACATATTTATAATCGTGACACGAGTTTGTGGGTTTTGTAGATCTAGAGAAAAAAAAATGTTTTGATGTTAAATAAATTTTAAAAAAGAACTTTTTTATTTGTGAAAATATAATAATTTAGTTGATTTGACAAGTGTTTCATCTAACCTGCCAATTGGGGGATGGTCCATGAAGATATGGAGTAAAACTATTATTACTATTATTATTATTATTATTATTATTGTGATAAGAGAGAATAAATGGTGGAGTGATGATGAGATTTGTCCAGTGAATCTTGACTTGATAGTGGGAAGTATCAATTTGCATGAAGTACTTACTCCCAAGAAACAATCAGATCTTTTCATGAACTGAAAGCTTTCTCAGTGAATGAGTGAGCTCTGAGCTGATATATATATATATATATATATATATATATGTTTTCCTTTACCTTTTATCTTGTTTCTCTCCATCTGTCTTCCGTCCATTGATGTCTGAGCAGAGGTAAGTATTAATGTGAAAATCATCCCAGCAAAGACAGAAGGGAAGAGAGAGAGAGAGAGATAAAGTATAGATAAAGAGACAATTTGCTCTTCGTCTCTTTCTTGTTTGTTGTTTCTCTCTATTCTGACACACATATATACATACACACATAAATATATATATATATATCTCTTTTATATCTCTGCATGAACAGTAAGAAATTCCCCACATACACCCTCTTCAGTACCTGACAACTGTTGAAGTGTCCCATTGATGTATCAGAGATTTTACCTTACCAATCAGTCAAAATGACTTTGTACAGTTTGCTTCTGTGTGTGTATCTCTCACACGCACCACACCAGTACAATACATACAGAGAAGATATCATAATAATAATTGAGGTAATTCTTGTCTGTGTGTGTGGATGGTGGGACAATTTCTTTTAATGCTGTGGAGGTACCAAAACAGAAATGTACTATACCAACAGTCATATATATATATATGGATCAATTTGATCTCACTTATTAAACTGTTCTAAGAGTCAAGTGAGTGCTGACCGAGTGGTTGAGAGTTCGACACCCACTACCAGTCTTAGTGCTGTCAAACTAGCAATTATGCTGTCAGATCCAGGTGTGGATTATTCGGATCAACCCGAACACCACACCATATAAAAAAAAAAAAAAAAGAGCCAAAGTGCATTTTCTCTTTCCTAATGATGAGTCATGTACCATCATCATTGCATCACCACAGTTACTTTTGTATGTCTTAACCTCCCAATATCCCATAATTACTTTAAATCCCGACTAATCTAGAATAAGTCAAATCAATCTTTTTTACAAGAGTAAACTCGTTTAACTTCCATTTTTCTGTTTACAAGATTCCAACTCACTACAACCAAATATCTTTTACCATTTCTGTGTGGCCTGTCCATAGAGAGAGTAAGGGATATCAACCTACTACACATTGAGAAACAGAGAGGAAGAAGTTATCAACATTTGCCAAGAAGGCCCAAAAGTAGCAGTCCATGCAAATAATCCATGCAGAAGTGAGGTTCGTTTAGCAAATCCACAGTATAAAATATACATACATACATACATACTATATACCTTTGGGCTTTGGGCTTTGGGTGTGTGAGTGTGTGTGTGAAATGAGGACCCTCCTGAAGAGGTTCAGCACTATAGTGGGATATCTCTCATGTTTCCAAATTTCCTGGGATATCTTCAATTTCTAACAAGATGCTCAGGACTATAATGGAAAACCAAAAGAAATGTAGCTTTGATGAACAGAGACTGACTTGTAAGGAAGGAGTTTGGAGTAGACCTTTTCTGCTGTCACAATAAACTCTGTTGAATCCATCAGTTCACTGAAAATCAATACTTACAAAACAAAATAAAGTGAAGAAAAGAAAAATGAATTGAGTAAAGAATGGAACTCACATCGTTGCTAGTGTGTGATTTGAATACTTGATTCAGTCACAATAAGTATACAGCAAATTCAGAGAAAACATTCTAATTTCCGGGCTCTGTTCTTTTGTGACGTGCAAGATATTCATGGTATCCTTCCAGTTCCTTTTCCAACTTCTCTATAAATTGACTTGTATGCTCAAGAGATTGCTCATATCTATATTTCTCCAGGGCCTGCAAGTTATAACCATAGATTATTAATCAAGGAAAATGGCGAAAAGAGAGTTTGCAGTAACAAAGTTATAGAAGGAGAAGAGATACATATTATTAGGAGTCACCTTGGCTTTTGACAGCGTATCAGGAGGTGACATAGCACTAGCATCTGGCTGAACATAATTTTTCCCACGATAAAATATAATGGTATTGTCAGGTTTAATGTCAATGACAATGCCTTTGCTCAATCGAGCCAGCTCCGAAGCATATTCATGGATCTGTCCAGGCTTGCAAGGTCTGCAAACAACCTTTACAGTCTCATGTTTCTTCCAGTGAAGATGCATATTTAGAACAACGCCTCCAAACACACCACGCCTCCCAACTGGAACATAATTTTTCTTTTTTTCCCCAGTTCGTTTTAGATAAAATCTTTCTTCTTCAGTTAAAATTTCAGGATCATATGTTTCTTGAGGAGCTTTAGGCAACTCGTATTTCCTCAGCTTCTCAATCAACCACACTTCTTTTCTCTTTGCCTGATAAGTTGTTTTCAAGGGGAACGTACCATCGGAGACAAGTAATTATAAGGTCATAAAGAATTCATGTTGGAATAACTCAGAATCAAATGATTGAACTAGAATCACAGGCCGAAGTTTGTAGCATCAAACTAAGTTTCGTATTTCAACAAAGGAGACATGAATATGAAGATTTTTCAAGAAAGTAAAGTGCATAAAGAAAAAATATTTCATAGTTCAAGACATAGGCAACGGTGGTCATACTTGCCACATACAACAGTGATCAATAAACCAACAGGATAATGAAATTTTCGAGTAAGAAGTATCCACAATTGCATAAAAAGAAATTGCATAATTAGATGTGGCTTGAACAAACACTGACCTTTTCGAGTTTATATCTGATTTGAACTTCTGGATTTGGAGATTTTATTTTCTTTTTGGCTTTCAATCTGTAGAATCTAAGCTCATTGATTTTTGCTTTTCTAGACATTTTTTTAACCTTCTTGGCTACCTTGTTAACTTTTTCCTGCAATCTGCCTTCTTTTGCCATTGAATTAGCAAAATTAAATCTAACAACACCTTCATCAGTCTTCAGCTCAATTGAAGCACTAGTCATCTGTCTACTATGTGGCACTCCGAAGGAGATGCAGGGCAACTGAAACGTAGCAGAGGTGTGATTTAACAAACATGTCACTGGAAAATATCTACACTCCTGAATCTTCTGGTGGGAAACTCCCTCATTTGTGTTCGAGTGAAGCCAACAGAAATGAGGAAATGAGACATTTGTAGACAAAAATGAAGTACCCGAGGTAGTTTGGACTAGACAGTCACGAAGCAACGGTGCTCTACATGAAATCAAATATCACCATCAGATTCTAGAAATTATTTTAGGAGTAAAAGACATAGAATTTGAGAAGATTTGCTGAGGGAATACAGTGCTGGATTATGTATACTGTACTAAATTTTCATTGTCTGATAGTTTACCAAAATATCTTGAAATTGTTCTAAGAAAGCCCCCTTCCAAACCACACTCTGAAAACAAAAACCTAATTCAAAAATGAAATCTACCTCATTCATCCTTAACTCTATATGATCATAATTGGATATGCATAAAACAAGTAAAACAAGAATAAAGAAGAGGGGAAAAAAGAAAGTGTTAAAAAAAAAAAAAAAAAACCCATACTATTTCATCTCTGCTACATTCTACCACTGCAAATTCTTCAAGATCCCTTTTAACACTACTTAATTCAGCAACTGGAAATCGTATCTTTGGTCATTTAGTTTCAAGACACAATCAAAGGCAAAAGGTCACCATTTCTTAATCCTTATATTTCATCATTCATCAAATTTTATATAATTTTCCCACCAAAAACCTCATTCAGAACTCGAACAAATGGAAGAAATATACCCAATGAGAAATTCACAAACAAAATAAGTTTAAAATTTACCCTCCAAGAGATTCCTCAGAAGGAGAAGTACAAAAATTGAATTTTGAGAATGAAGAAATAGTCTTTCTCAATGAAGCTCTGGCCAGGATCATCTTCTTCCTCCCTATACAGCAACCGCCGGTTTCAGCGTACGTACAGATACAGGGCTTTTCCGGTTGCCTTTGAGACGGGTGTCCGGGTCGGGTCAAATAAAAACCCAGAAAGAGAAAAATGGTGTTAGTTGGTTGGGTTTAGATATTGCGATGGCTGAACCTTGTTCCATATATTGGGCCTTCTCATTTGTCCTTACTTTTGTGGGCTAGGCCCATCATTGGATTTCATGCAAACTATGTTACACCATCCGGTATTCGGAGCAATAACGATTTCGATGTGCAAGCACGTAAAAGTCCAATTTTTACACAAGAGAAATTTCGATTTCGTGTAATATTCACAATACGTTTTTTTATTGTGCCAAGTCAAAAGATTAGGCAAAGTATATATTAAAAATCCATAGAAATCAACAATATATTCAAGTGGAAGAAGCTTAGTTCCTTTATAAGGTCTCGAGTTTTAATATTATCTAAGGAAAAGTACGTATAGAAAGGACTTCCCCCAATAGTTTAACGCATTCGACTCCAGATTAATTAGGGTACAAAATAACTTATACACAATAATTAAAAAAAAAAGCTAATTAACCAATACTCCTAGACGGAGTACTTGCAGACACGGAATCATCAGTGACTGATCTATCCACCGATGAAAATTCTTCATCTTCCGAATCAACACGAACTATTTCTATCTTCCCAACTTCTCTCACTACTTCACTCATTTCCGGCCTCATTTCCGGCGACCTTTCACAGCATCTGATCGCAATCTGCAGTAGTTTTAGCATCCCGGCATTAGCACCTCTCTGAGCAGCAATTTCAACGTCGAAAATCTCAGCCGTCCATTCTTCTCTAACAGCCCGATGAACCCAACTGCAAAGATCAACCACATTATTATTACCATTACTACTAATATTAATATTATTATTGTTTGTGGGCGCTTGTGGAGCGGAATCAGCGGAAACTTTTCCGGTGAGGAGTTCAAGAAGTAAGCAGCCGTAGCTTCTGACGTCAGATTTTCTTGAAACCCTTTTGTTGGTTTGAAATTCCGGCGATTTGAATGCTACCATTCGTTGAGATGCTAAGGAAGATGCTATCAGTGAAGTTAGACCGTAATCGGTTACGAGTACACCATCGTTTTCGTCGAGAAGTACGTTTGATAGTTTTAAGTTTCCGTGTGGGATTATGTTTGGTGATTTCATGTGTAGGTATTCTAATGCTCCGGCGACACCGCGAGCCACCGCCAGTCTTGAGCTCCATCGGAAAGGAACGCGGGTTGGTTTTCCTCTTCCATCTGTACGGGTGAATTGAAAAAAATAAGAACGAAGTTACATGCAAAATTTGTTACCAACCCCCCTCCTCCTCCTCCTCCTCCTCCATGCATGCATGCATGGTTCTTACTTTTTAGTCACGTATTGTTATCATATATTTCATACATCACACTAGATAGATATTATTATTCATAAAATACGATCCACTTTAAAGACATTTTAGTGGTGAAATAATAGATACAATATTGATGACTCAGATAAATATAGGTGATATAGAATGATTTTGGATTAATTAACGTGTTCAATAAAAAATTTCACAATTCTTGTTTCTTCCGTAAAAAGCTCTTATAGTAAATAATTTTATTGAAAAATATTGAGACAATCGACTCATACGAGTTAGGTCAAGTGATCATACATAATGAAATATAAGATATTAATTTCCTTGTAAACTCTAGAAATTTTTTAGCATAATGAGGACCGTTGCCAAGTAATTGAGTACTCTAAGTGCTACCAGACTATCATAATTGCATCCTACTTGCAAAGTAATTGACTACACTAAGTATTATCGGACCTATAATCACATCCTCGTTGCTAAGTAATTTAGTACCCTAAGTGCTACGAGACTCATAATTACATTAATAATGGATATACCTACATCTTTTATATTAGATTGTGATAGATTTCAAAATCGGGTAAACCTAACTATATATGTGTGAATTTAAATAACAAAATTATATAGGTATAGGGTAGGGTTTAAGTGAGTACCATGAAGGCGATTGTGGGCATTTCCATGGGAGGCAAATTTGTACAACAAAAGCTTTTCATCTTTAGAATAGTAATATCCAAGGAGAGGTAACAAATTTGGATGCCTCAATTCAGCAATTCCTCTCAATATTTTCCCAAATTCTTCTTTGCTTAAAGGTTTCAAGTCTCTTAGTCTCTTAACAACAACAATTGGTCCTCTTTCCATCATAGCTCTATAACAGTTTCCAAAATTCCCTTTCCCTAATCCTTCTGCGGATGCTTTCAACAGATCATCAAGTTCAAAATAATCATTTTCAGTGGTCGTCTTCGTCTTCGTTCCCGTCTCTGTCCGGCCGTTCATGAAAACAAGGTCCCCTTTCATGTCTTCTCCTCCTTCTCCTCCTTCTTCTTGATGATGATGAAGATGATGATCCCTTACAACTACTATTTCTGTATTCTTTTCCACATCCTTAATCAATGATCTATCATGATCATGATCATCATTATCATTTGATAAAATGTTGTTGTTTTTCTTGATGATCAGCTGTTTCTTGAGATTTGTATACTTTTTGTAGTAAATTATGAAGAAAAACAGAAGAACAACAAATGCAACCACACCAAGGATCAGGAATACCGGAGTAAGATGAGAAAGCGATGAATCCGATGATGGTGTCGGTGGTGGTGATGAGTCATCGTATGCCACCATGGAATTATTTAAAGTAGACTTGAGTGTGATCGGAAATGCGTTTCTTTCATCACCATGAATATCATTATTAATCATTTCGCGATGATCATGATCAGCAGATATAACGTTTGTGCGTGATAATAATAATAAAAGAATATGAAGAAGAAGAAGATGATCAATGAGAAGGAAGAAAATGAAAATTTTTGAGAACTTCATTTTACCAAAACTTTTAAGAAAGAAAAATGGAAAAAATGAAACCCTAATGTTTTTTTTTTTTTTTTTTTTTTGGTTCGTCAACAAAGGTTTGACAATAGATTTACAAATAGAAATAGAAAGGCTACATATAGAGATGGAATATGTAAAAGATTCCTTTGGAATTCCAAGAAACAGCTTTTTCATTGTTGAAGAGAAAAACAAGAATGGCGTTTTTTAATAATAATGGAGCTAGCAATTTCAATCCAATTCTCAGCTGAGAATCCAAGAAAGAAATGGGGGAAAAAGACTTTCACATATATATATATATATATATATATATATATATATATATATATATATATATATATATATATATATATATAAAGACATACATATAATCTCTGTGGAGGAAGTTATCTTAATTTATAGTGTCTGCATGGCTGTCCTGCATGGAATTGTCGCACTACCTGCTCATGACATGATGCTAATTATAACGCTATATATATATATATATATATATATATATATATATATATGTGTGTATCTCTGTGTGTGATTCACCAAAAAAAAAAATATATATATATATATATATATATATATATATTTGTGTGTGTATATTGCATGCCTTGATAGTTTTTGAATCATTGAAGGACTATGAGCAAGCATGAAGTTAACGATTAAAATTGAAAGTTATAAAAATAATTTAACAATTTGTGTATATTTATATCTTTATTAAAATGACATCGTTTTAAATACTTATTCTTGTAATAAATTGTGAATATACTTATAATATTTGTCAATATATATATTTGTAGCTAATTGTCTATTTTTGAAGTTCCACCTCAAAATATATACTCGTGGAGATCAAGAATGTTACGATGATAATAGAGAGAGATCCATTGCAGTAGGGTGTGGCATCATCAGACAAAAAGAAGAGGCTGAATGATATATATATATATATATATATATATATATATATATATATATATTTGGAAATTATGATATTATATACATATATATTGATTGTAAACAAAATAGTATAAATTTGTGCATTAATCCCAAAGGGGCACTAATATAGGTTTCTTGGTGCTTTGCGTTGAAACAATAAATAATAAATATTAGTACTATTGCATGCATATATAATATATAGTATATATATATATATATATATATATTAATATAGTAAATCACGGTATTCTTAAAAAAAAAAAAAATTGTCATGACGACGGTATTCTTTCCGTCGCAAATAGCGATGAATTTCTGATCGGTTATTATTAGTGATGAGGTTTTTTACGACGACCAAATTCGTCGCAAAACTTGATTTGTGACGGATTTGCAACGGATTTGACCGTCGCAAATCTTGAATTTTCTGGTAGTGGAATACATATTATGAAATTTATAGTACCTAATAATATAACATATAGAGTTGACATAAAAGCCGGGGAAATGAGAATACGTATAGTTCAATAAGTTAAACACATGTTGTGATCTTGTTTAATACTCGTTGTAAGTATCATGTATAAGTTAAAGTGAAAAATTTCCGATAAAACGTGTTCGGGGTGAAACTTAAATCAAATCTAAAATAATTCTATTAATTTATGGTTAAATTAATAAAAATGCCGTACAAATTATTACATTGTATTCAAATCATTTACGTTTCCGTGATTTCCAAAGTTCATCTAATTGGCACATCTTCTTATGCATAAGAAGAAAACTAATATACATACAACATATCTATATATATATATATATATATAATAGTGCTTGTTACACGTTTTGCACTTCACACAACTCGCACACACACATTAAAAAAAAAAAAAAAAAAAAAAGAGACAATGACCAGAGAAGACTTCTGATTTTTTTTTTGTAATGAATTATAATAATAATAAGAAGAAGATGAGATAAAGACATCAATGTTCCCAAGTGAGCCACGACCTAATATCCAATTTTGCCTACTTTCTCTCTCTTGTTTAGTTTACTTTAGGTATTTCTCCTCAATTTTCCTCTCTCTCTCTCTCTCTCTCTCTCTCTCTCTCTCTCTCTATATATATATATATATATATATATATATATATATATAATTAGTCAATGTGGGCATCTTTTTGTAATAAAATTCTATGTTCATTAGCATTTTTCTTCCCATGATCTAAAAGAAAAATCAATGAAAAAGCATTTTTTTAATAAAAAATATTTTTCTAATCTTTTGGGGATTTCATAACGAATTTATAATTAATTAGAAAAAAGATTTAAATAGATAAAAAAATAAAGAAGAAGAAGAAACCCTCTTGAATCTCATTATCATATTCATCATGTATTACTATTGACTTAATATACATATGATCGGGAACGTCTCTTGATCCTTCCATACGTGTTTGATGGGCTCGTTTTCGATGACGTGTCATGTAAAAAAGCCAAGTGATGGGGGTGTGTGTTCCCGGCGTTGGCTCTCTAACGGTCAAGTTAGTAACAAATAGAAATGGAAGGGTGTTAGGTGGTCGGCCATAATATGGAATCCGACAGGCCTAACCGAACACTAGAGTATATCAGAGAGTCTAAACACTTAGTGTATATTCCGAATATCCGACTTTCATTTAGTTTGTGTGTGAGTATGTGTTACCGTTTTATGGAGATGCATGACCAATCGAGAAGTGACAGTTGGAGTGGTCTATGACTGACAGTTCCGAAATGGTGGCTTCAAATAGTGTTTATTGGGTCAAGTTTATTTAATGTGGAGTTCGGTGAGAATATTTATGTCAGAGATCATGCTCCGAGCGTGTGTACTTCTAGTCGCCGGCTGGACCTCGGAGGAGTCCTATCCCGGACCACGTCGATCCTTCATGGAGTCCACCTCAGACGACTCAGCCTACGTAGACTTTATGAGACTTCGGTTACTCTCAATATATATATATATATATATCAATGAAATAATTTAATTACATTTTGACCAGAGAATAGTAATATTTATTTAGTGAGAAAACGTGTTTGATTTTAACTGCTTTCTATGGTCAAAATTTGCTTGGAGGATATATATGGAGAGTGAAAAAAAAAATAAATTAAATTAAATTATCCAAAATCATGCAAACTTTTTACGTAAATCCGTTTCATATATTATTTTAACTGTAAATCAAATATAAGAAATAAAATCAGTACAATTAATTTTATTTTTTATGGCGTTTGTCCTCAAATCTTTCGTATGACTTCTTATACCTAATGAAAATTAGTTGTGATAATTTGACACTTATAATATTTAATAAATATTATTAAAAAATTTATTTTAAGTTCAAATCACATAAAATTTGACGAATAATATCATTAAATATATGATATTATAAGTTTAAATCACGTAAACTTTTGATGAGTAATAATATAACTAAATTCATTAAAATTATGGAGTATAGTTTATAGGCCAACCCCATTATACTATATATATATATATATATATATATATATATATATATATATATATATATATATATATATATTATATATATTGTGCATGGGAGACTATAGTCAATGAAGATAAATTTGGAAGGAATCTCCTTCATGAAATGAGTTGGTGAAAGTCTCTATCATGTAGAAACTTCAATTCTCAAAATTCTTTTGATTTTATCTTCTCCATTGTATAGAAGAATTACTAGTATAGTATTATATTATATATATATATATATATATGTATGTATGCATGTATGTATGTATGTATATATATATGAAAGACAAATGGTCAGCTGTCAAACTCATTCTTTGTAGTGCACAAATGTTCAACACGATAATCTCTCATGGGAATATGCCCTGAAATTTCTTTGGATTCAACTAATGATTAATTAGGGTTAATCTTTGTTCCGATTAATCCAATTTCAAACTCCTCAAACCTTCTTTTTTTTAGCAAAATTCATAGTAATATATATATATATATATATATATATATATATATATATATATATATATATATATATATATATATATATATAGTAAAGAATACATAATTCAATTCGTAACAATATCGCTTATGAATCAAGAGATCATGAATTTGACACATAAATTTAAAATTATTTTATTTTAAAAATAGTGTGTATACATATATATATATATATATATATATAAATATAAGTTCAATCATTAACAAATGTCTTAGGCTGCAGGTAAGCAAAATGTGTTGACTAGAAGGATTTCATTAGAGAGTTTTTGAATATACTATATTTGAGAGAAAATAAGTGTATGCTTGAGAGTTGTGAGTAATAGCTTTTAGTTTATTATTTCTGAATTTTATGTATATTTCTTATATGAAATGTGAACTGTGATACTTAGGGATTGACCAATGAGGTTGTACCCGATATCCCCGACTCTAATCCCGTAATAGGCACTCGTAGTGGCATGACACAGTAGATCATCCCTTGTTTTGATGACATTAATAATTGGTACAAATCAAATACAAGTTGATATATTACGTGTGCAGAGTAGACTTAAGTAATCCATAAAAGGGATACTACATTGATACGACTAAATATATATATATATATATATATATATATATATATATATATATATATATATATGTATGTATAGCTGTCTAGAATATGAAATCTGAATTGGCTCAGATTCCATGACGTATCTATATAACAACTTGAAGTGAAAGACAAATTTGAATGCCAACTTTTCATAGATCAAAAGAAAATTAGAATTTATTTATATTATTATAATCATGAAGAAGACAATTAGTTACTGTATAATTAACGAAAATTATATATACATATAACCGTGATGAGTGCCCCTTTTTGTCTTCCAAAATTTTTCTATATGCATATATTAATGTAGCCAAACCTTGATGTCAATTCATCCTCAAAATAATGTATTATTATTATTATAGAGCGATGAGCCTTTTTATAAGACACGTTTATATAAAAAGATTATTTAAATATTTGATATAAAATTAAGAGATGCATGTATCCGAAGATTGATATGTTTGCCTCTATATATATACTATTATATATATAACACATATAGTATATATATAAGTGTAATTATACATTCTTTTAATCAAGATGGATGAACATGATATTCTATAAGACAAGTTTATGTAAGAGGATTGTTTAAATATTTGATGTGAGATTAAGAGATGTATCCCAAAATTGATATTTTACCCCTCTCTCTCCCTATATATATACACTATTACATAACACATGTAATATATATATATCACTACAAGAAAAACTGAAATTTGCAACGGATTTTTGCAACTACCTCAAATCCGTTGTAAATTGCGACGGCTTCCAAAGTTATCGCAATTTGCGACCAATTTTTGCGACTGATTTTTTGCCGTTGCAAATTTGCGACCTATTTTGTTACGACCACCTAAACCGTCGTAATTTGCGACCAAGTTTTGCGACTGATTTTTAGCCATTACAAATTTGTGATCGATGAATGAACGTAATATTCTATTAGTATCGATTCACTTATAAACATAAATATAGGAGTTTGAATGTGGTACTCGATCTTCTTTCTTAGTGTTAATTAAACTTTTCCTTATTCATTTGTATAATTATTTGTATATATTATTCGAGAAATATATATATATATATATATATATATATATATATATATATATATATACACACACTGAACTTATCCATATACCCTATATTAAACTTCATCTTTACGATTTGAATTTGTTTTAAAAATACGTAATACATTCAAACAAACTACGTTAGTCAATATCTCCATATTTGCAAACTGGCAAAGTAGTAGCACCAGCGTACACTCATGACTACTCTTCATCTTCTTACTTACTTTTTTGCCTTAATTTTCTATATGGAATGATCTCACCTTCAACTTCTTGCCCTACTTTTAGGTCAAAACACAATATCCATATATATATATTACGAAATGATGAAAGATAATGATACAATCAAATGGTAAAATCACGGGTAAATAAAAAATTTGAATTACAATCTCCAACAATATATATAATTAATTCTTTATTTGTGGGGAGGAATGTGTAACTAATTAACCCCAAAAAAAGGTTCCGGATTATCGTGCATGCATGAAGGTGAAATTATATATGAAGAATATTTTAAAAAAAATGTCCGGAAAACGCCATGCATGCAGCACATGCAATGGAAAATAGAGGCACATATACATACATATATATATATATATATATATTAGACGACAACAATTTTAGGACGTTTAGCACAAAAATTGCATCCAACTCATCAAGTTTGAATAGTTCCCTAAATCATCTCTCGAAGCCGACTTTGCTTACTTTTTATGCCTTGCCTTTCATTCTTTTTTATTTTTATAATGTTTATATATATATAACAAAAATTGATAGATTTAGTCTCTAATATTTATATTTTAGTATAATTGATCTTTTTTACATAATTTTTTATTTAATTAATCGTCAATATATAAAGAACGATTACATTTAATTTTTCTATTCACAAAATTTATTTCTAGTCAAGTCAACTTTTAACGTTTGACTTAGCCCAACAATGAATTTCTTGAAAAAAGAACCAAATGTATACCAAATTCACCAATTTTTCATATATATATAATTATATATTATATAACTATTAGTTGTAACTTCACTCCCTATAAATAGCACAAGTTCGATGTCCTCTAAAATCATTGCAAACGAGCAAGCATTTTCCCTTCTCGTACGTACTAGTAGCTTACTAAATACATACATACATATATATATATATATATACATATATATATACACATACTATATAGCTAGCTATAGTTAATTAGCTAATATTTCTTTATTTCTTTAACGATAATAATGGAAGCAGCTAATTACTTAAAAACCCTCCAACTCATGTGTAGTATTTCATGTTTCCTTTGGCTAGCCATGGCCGGTACTGTTCTAAGCCAAGGAACAACACGTGTTGGATTCTACGCGAGTTCTTGCCCGAGAGCCGAATCTATCGTCCAATCAACTGTGAGAACGCATTTCCAGTCAGACCGGACCATTGCACCTGCGCTTCTCCGGATGCATTTCCACGACTGCTTCGTCAACGGCTGCGACGGTTCTATACTCATCGACGGTCCAAACGCCGAGAAAAGCAGTATATTTAACTCTAACGTTAGAGGATTCGACGTTATTGATGATGCTAAGACTCAACTTGAACAGACTTGTCCCGGTGTCATTTCTTGCGCCGACATTGTTGCCTTGGCTGCTCGTGATGCTGTTGTACTCGTAAGTATTTAGAGATATTTTAATCTTTTCAATTGAAATATATATATATATATATATATATTTGTGTTTTTAATTAAGAGTGTGTTTTCTTGTGTGCGACGAGTAACCGATAATTATTGTGCATGCAGGCTAGTGGACCGAGTTGGGTAGTACCTACAGGACGTAGGGATGGGAGAGTTTCATTAGCATCTGATGTAAGTAATAATCTGCCAGGGTTTACTGATTCTGTGGATGTTCAGAAGCAAAGGTTTTCGGCTAAGGGTTTAAATACTCAAGATCTTGTTGCACTTGTTGGTAAGATTTCTTTAATTTTCTTGATTTCTTGAACTTCCCCTGAATGCATTTATATATATATATATATATATATAATATATATGGATCGAGCACTCTGATCCATTTTCTTTTAACTCGACTAATTATTGTCTATACTAACCTAGTTGAGAGCCTCACAATAGCATGATTTGAACTAATAGTGCATCATTCATTATTCAAATTCACTGTTTCAATTAATCTATATTAATGTATTAGTCTTACTTTTATATAACATTCATAATAAATGTCGAACTTGTGACTTTATTTAATATTCACAATATATTTTCTTATTGTGTAGAGCTATAAAAAAAAATGAGAATCATAAAAAAAAATTCTAAACTCGTGGTCAGTAAGGAAAATCAAGTCAATCGGACACACTACCACCTTATTCTTGAGTATGTTTATGTATATATATATATATATATATATATATATATATATAGTTGTTTGCTAACTAAACTATAATTAAATTGTCTTGTCTAATTAGGAGGACACACAATTGGAACAACAGCTTGTTCAACCTTCAGTTACCGGCTGGACAATTTCGTAAACGGTAGTGCAGACCCAACCATCGATCCATCATTTCTTCCAACACTCCGATCACAGTGTCCAGCCGGCGGCGATAACAACCGCGTACCGCTAGACAACGGCAGCGAAAACAGGTTCGACACGTCATTCTTCACCAATCTTCAGAACGGACGGGGAGTTCTGGAATCGGATCAAAAGCTGTGGAGCGGCGGCGACGAATCCACCAGAACCATAGTTCAACGGTTCCTCGGGATTAGAGGTTTGCTCGGATTGACATTTAGCGTTGAATTTACTAGATCCATGGTGAAAATGAGCAATATCGAAGTTAAAACCGGAACTAATGGCGAAATTCGTAGGGTTTGTTCTGCTGTTAATTAATTAACGGATCGTATCATATATATATATATATATATTTATGTGTGTGTGTGGGTGTGGATTAATAAAAGTGGTTCGAATAATAGTTAGCCAGATATGTATTATGTATACATATATGTGTTTGGTTTGTTGAACAACAGCGTAAGCTGGTTTTTGTACTATGTATTTTCATCAAGAAAGTAATGTTAATTATTGATGTTTTTACTACCTTATGATTGATAATTATTATTATTATTATATAATTATTTATATTGATCAAAGATAGGATAGTGAATATTTTTTAAAAAAGCTTTACAAGTCAAACTTTACTAAAGATTTTCTTAATTTTAGCATTATAAAGGGAAGTTGGTGTGCGTAAATTCTTAATGCTTCCACCATGGCGGATGATCGAGATTTCGAATCTCCTAGGGTGGCTAGCGCCAATATTAAAAAAACTACATTCACCATCGAGTAAGAGTTGAACTCCGCGAACGCTTCGCAGACTAAGTCCGAATTAGTCTCAAACCAAATAAAATGGGATATCGGGCGCCTCAAGTGGGTAAAAAAAAAAAAGCCTTTAAGGCACTATTCACAAGGTAAGTGAATTCTAAACCTTTTGATTATTGTCTTTACTGAGTAGTGAAGACGAGTCAACCAGAATGATAAATTTAACCATTCGGTTAAAAAAAAGATGCACATCACTAATTTGAGCAAGAATTCATTTATAATCTCTAGAAAATACATTCATGATTAATATATATATATATATATATATATATATATATATATAGACCATTTGAATATTATTTTAACTTTTAATAATCCATATACGTGTGGAAAATTCATGAGTAATGTAGGGTAGTGTGATAAAATAATGAGGGGGAATAGTATGAGTGCCCACCCAATTCAAAATTTTTCTATAATCAGCTTTGATGTTTGAGTGGGATCTTCATCGTGTGTGAATTGTAGGATCTTACTTAATAAAAAAAAAAAAAAGACTTGTAGTTACATAGACATAGTCTACATAACATGGTATGCTACATTTTGTACTAATTATATTTATTAATTATTATACATACACATACATACATATATATATATATATATATGTGTGTGTGTGTGTGTTAATATGCATCATCCCTTTTGCCCAAAGCTAAAATGCTTTAGTAATTAACAACATATTCATGTTAATAGGATGCAAAGAAATTACCCTGTTGTATCTACTGTGACTATGCATTTCTTATATCCTCATCAATTAATTTGAAGGATTCTTGTGAAAAAATTAAAATCTTTAAATTCACATATTCAAGTAAAATATCACGCAATTGGATGAGTTGATGGGATTGGACAGAAAATTCTAATGGATAGATTTTTATATGGAGAGTTGGTGAACGGGAAATCAATGCCAAAGACATTATGCTATCTGTGGAAGTCTACTGTGAATCAATATTAAAATGACCTTTACCAAAATACAGGGATCAAACACCAAGAATGGTGAGAATCACAACTTCATCATCACATTGAATCAAGATAGTAATGAAATGAAATTCACTAGGCATGTCATCTTTTCACAACTTACTGAGGCAAAATAAACAATGGAAGGTCATCATTTTTTACTAAAAGCATAAGTAATAAACTCCCACTTTCATATATATACATTATACATGTTCTTATACAACTTCATTCATTTTTAATAGGGGGGTGCATAGTAGACTGTCAAAGTAACTAAAACTTAAATGCAAGCTGATAAAACGAATGTAATGACTAAGTTACAGAATAAGCTAGGTGTATAAGCTATGCATACGTATGAAACTCAACAAACATTTATTTCAAGTGGGGCAACAAAACAAAATCATGAAAGAAACAATGTAATAAAAGCAAGATCTGGAACAAAAAGTTTGGTGGGAATAATAAGTAATTCCGGATGCCCATATGTCTCACAACCTCTACCCAATGGAACAAGGTTCATGGGAGTAACTTTTTGATGGTTCTGTTAAAACATATAACCCAAATGAACATCATAAGCATAATGATATATACCTTGTGCAAAGTTCACATAATAGAAGTATGGCATCCAAAATGCCACCCTCTAATCACCGGTAATTATAAATCCAAAAGCTAAGCCCATAATTCATACAGTGCTTAGGACCCTTGAAGTCTCCCTACTTCATCCAAAATGAGCCTTTATCTCAGAGCACACAATATCAACCATAGAATCAATTTTCCCTCCATTCATTCTCTATCTGAATCCCACATCCCTCAAATATCAAGTCAAGTCACATCCAAGTATATCAGTTTTTACCCGAATAGAAAATAAGAATATATCATATTATTATTCAACTCATGTTGAATTCTCACTTCATCCTTTTTGAGTGACTAAGTATAGTGCCACTTGGATGACAGATATTGGTGTTCCATTAGAATAAAGAAAGACAATAGATATTGGTGTTCCATTAGAATGATATCACAACAAGAAAGACAAGTACTCTAGCAACTTCAGTGAAAGTGGAATAAAGATGGAAGAATTTGTTACAGACATAGGTTATACAAGCTTTGAGCAGAGAAAACCTGAAGAAACTTTACTGTTCAATTCAACTAGTGGGACACAAAAAAAAAAAAAAACAAAGAGACCCCAAAAAAACAAGAGACAGAAAGGCAGTGATGATGAACTGGTATTCTAGGTTTTCTGCAGCCTAGACAAATGTTTTCAGTTTTTAGTCGTGGACTTCATTTTCAATAGAGGTGCAGGCAGTCTTTCGAGCATGAATTATATAAACATTTGATAACAGATTGGTCTAGATGCAGGATAAGTTAGGTAACATTCAGTCTGCAAGTAGTAGCAGAATAGTGCAGAATGTTAGGGAAATTATGAGTTTATTTTTTCTGTCTGAATAGCAGGGACATGTGTACCCAAGAGAGGTATACATAATACGAGAAGGGAGATGTTTGCCACAGTGATCAAGTGGCTATAGATAAAGAAAAAGATGCATAGAATCGAAATGAAGAATGAGAAAAGAGAAAACTAGGCAAGGGTTCAGAAACATCCCCAACCAAATCAAATGCATAAATCCAGCCAAATTCCTTCAATAACCAATCATACAATAATAGTAATTAGTATATGAATAAATAAGAGAAGAAAGTGTTCATGAAGCAGAGTCTATCTCAACATTATCCCCAATGTGACTACAACAAGTAATTCTGGTTTAAGTTCAAAAGGAACAGAAGTAAAACAGGGAGATTCTCTCTCTCCCAAATAATAAGGAATCTAAAAAAGCCATAAACATTAAACACAAATGGTGTCTGTCCTGTAATTCCTTTCTTTTATGCTTTTACATAAAGAATAAGATACCTTGACTCCTAAAGGGCATAACCATCTAAACATATCTCATTCTATGAGCACGTGCTAGATGCACACTATGCTGTCTCCAAATTGCTTCCTTAAAAATATGTGCTATGTAATGAAACCATTGTAAAAAAATTAACCACAATAAACACAGAATTATGCTCAATCCCACTGAGCATGAGATAACTGGCAATGACAATGATCGAGTTTTAATTCAAGACAATTACATAACATCTAATATCGTCCAACATCCTAGAAAGCTAAACTGCTGACATAATTTCATCTTATGAACTAAGAAATGCAAAAAAAAAAAAAAAAAACCAAACAAACAAACAAACAAGAAAACAAACCATTTCATAGACAGAAAAGATATGAATTAATGATGATAATAAGTAGAGTTTGTGGCGAATAGCAATCAAGTTAAGTCTGTCCAGATTCCAGAATACCTCTTCTTAAGAAAGCAAATGCACACTAATGGAAATGGAGTAGGATCACAGATCAAACAATGTTTTATGATGGATAGATACCACAATACTAAGAGGGAAAATGCCATTTCTTCTGAATACAAGCTATCTCCAACTAATAATGGTACACAACTTCTACACCAAGCACCAAATCCAACCTAACAGCCTATTCATGAGAACAATGATTTACTTGTGTATAAACTCTATGTCTATACCTACACAATTCCAAGAGGATAATACATAATCGCACAGTTACAAACCAAATCAAGTAAAAGCCACAGATACTTGACCATCACTTTGAAACCAAAAGTATTTCTGGCTTCTTAGCCTTACTGGGTGTGTTGGTATTGGAAGCAGCATTAGCCACCGCAGCTGCGGCAGCGGCCTCCCGCCCCCTCTTATCAAGTTGAATCAAACTCCGGGTAGCCAAAATAGCCTGCGGACTTAGGTCGTGAGAGGCCCTGGCATACAAACACCGCACGGCAAATGAGGCAGCGTCCTTAACATCTTCAGTATTCAAAGGTCCCAGTAAGCAATGCCCCATTATCCTCAAAACCGGTTGCAATAACTCCCACGGCAGTGGAATTCGTACTCCTTTGGGCCTCAAATCCTCATCCCCTTCCTCAATCTGCAAATTCCCAAATTCTTCTGCCGCATCCTGAATCTCATCAACTACGGAAGTGTCCGAAAGTCCACCACTATTCTCAATGAAGTTTTCAGGCTTCTGAACCGTGAAATCATCGAAATCTGATCTACAAGCACAATCCTGACCCGCCCAATCAGCTGTAAATTTACAGAAATCAAGTTTAGACCAACTCGGCATTTGTGAGATCTGTTTATAATAGCAATCAAGCGCAACGCCGACAATGCAGGCACGTTTAGTAGACTTGACCGCCATCTGAGGCTCGAGCGGAGGAGACAAAACGCCCACTAACTGCTGAGGAGAGGGGTTATTGTGACCGGAGCTTAATCTGTTAGAACTTGGGTTTCGAGGTGAGTGATAAAGAGAGGGTTGAGAGAGATCAGGTATGGAAACAAGTACCGGTTTACCAGAACGAGCCTTAACTTCAGACGAGTAGAGAGCAAGTAGAACGGCTTCGAAGCCGGCAAGTGAAGGGGTATCGAACGTGGCGGAGGTAGCAGAGGAGGAGTGGATGCGGGATAGATAAAGGGACGCAAGGAGAGGGATATAGGAAAGAACTACGAGACGAAGGTCGGGATCAGCAGAAAGGAAGGTATCATAAAGCCACTGACAAAGAGGGTCATCGCCGGTGCCGGAGGAAGGAGAGAACAAGAAAGAGGAAACGGCAGAGTAAGCAGCGGAGGAGAGAAGAAGCGAACGAGCAGGACGATCAGAATCCGCCAAGGAAGATAAATTAGAGGACGCTTCGGGGAGGAGAGAAGAGAGGAGGTGAATTCGAGAACGAGCTTTGGAGATGGACTCCCACCAAGAGTGCATAGGATCATTATTGTTGCCAGAGGAACCGGTGCCGGTGGTGGTGGTGGTGGTAGTGAGGGAAGCACTGCCGTTTTGGTGGTGGAGATAGGCGGAATTGCCTAGGTGGTGGTTGTTGAGATCGGCGGAGGAGGTGGTGGTGGTGGAGGAAGAAGGGGAACCACCGTGGATGTGGTGGCGGAAGTCCATCCGTGTGGGCTTTGGGGGAGAGATGCGGCAGTGGGATTTTGGGAGTCAACTCTTTCTTCTTCTCCCACCTCTGTGTTTATGGAACGTGGACTTTGGGAAGAATAATGGCGATTTTACTGTAATTTTTCTTGGTCCTGGTTTATCTCTAATTCTCAATTTAAGCAACATAACCGCTATAATTAAACGCTTAAAAAAAAAAAAAAAAACCGCTATAATTAAATATTTTTAATATAATTTTTTTCCGCCAATAAAAATTAAATTTTGTAGATTGTAAATGAGATATCACATTCACCCGCTAACGAGCCCAATAAACTTGTGTTGCGGATTATGAAGTTACAAAAGAATATTCCGAATTAATTATGTATATCTAAATTTTTACTTTTATATACGATTACACTTTCATATACATTTTCGATGTAAGAAAAGTATCACACTAGTATTTTTACTCGAAAAGAATTTTTAGAGAGCTCACTCAATATTTTTTTTGTGACCTCAGTAACCTTATCGACTAATTTGGGAGATTCTTTAGAGGAGACTTCCAATACTACTATAATATATAGTTGAAATTGTGATATAAAGTCGTTCCTAACTAAATAAGACAAACCAAAACAACTATGTTATTACATTTTCTCAAGCTCACTCAATATTTTAGTTCATAAATGTGATAGTCTGTGTCACATTAAAAGTATATATAATAATATATAAAAATAGACTTTAGTACTTATAATTAACCCAAAATATCTTTTTGATACGGACAATATTAAATAATTGAGATTTATAGTCGTGTCGTGAGCTGATTTGCTCCATTTAAATAAATTCTAATTTTGAATGCTACTCGAGGTTAATAGTTCAATAATCACTATAAATACCGTATAAAAGTTATGATGAGGCTAAAAAATTAAACTCTAAGGGTGCAACCTAAATTGAATTCGAATTTAGATTAATCCGGATGGTAATTGCTCGAGAAATGCGCAAAAAATGGTTCAACAGTAGCGAAAGATCCTCTCTCGAGAGAGAACAAGGTTTCACTACCGAGTTCCAACTGTCAGCTTTGGTTGCTCAGCCTCACTTCGCTTCCATTCAATCTTCAACACTTTCTCACCCAACTCAACCTCGGTTCCTCCGACCCTGATTTTTTTCTTGTCTCTTCTTTAACCCATTTCTTCAGTTCAAATCTTCCCTCACCGATTTCAAATTTTTAAGCTTTGCAAGAACTAAACCCAAGAGTTGTTTTTAAGATATATTCATCAATGGCTTCTACAGCTTTATCTCAATCCTTGTTCTCAACTTTCTCACCTGTTTCTAACAAAGGCATCATTGAAAATGTCTCTTTGCCACTACACCAATCCATGCCCAGACAATCTTTTCTGAAGCAGTCTCTTGGTGTTTCCAGATCCCAATTCCAATCTAAGAAGAATGCCCAGAAGAATTTTGTCACTCACTGTTCCTCAGCTGGGAGTGAAAGTTCCAATGCAGAAACCCCTATTGAATTGAGTATGCATCTTCACATTTTGGATTTTAATTTGTGGGTTTTTCTTTCCAACTTTATTTCTTAAAATAATTGCTTTTTATGCCTTGTGATGCTTAGGGTACCCTGCATTCCCATCTGTGATGGACATCAATCAAATTCGTGAGATCTTGCCACATCGGTTAGTGACAGTCCTCTTTCTTGTTTTCTGAATTGTAATTTTTTTTTAAAAAAAAAAAAAAAGTTTCTCTTAGTACATATCTGTGGCTATTGGTGTTTGCAGTTTTCCCTTTCTTTTAGTGGATAGAGTGATTGAGTACACTCCTGGAGTGTCGGCAGTAGCAATTAAGAATGTGACCATAAATGACAATTTTTTTCCGGGGCATTTTCCTGAGAGACCAATAATGCCAGGAGTTCTCATGGTTGAGGTGAATTTCTATCTTTGTTGCTTAAATTGCTCCCCTGTGTTAATTCCAGTTTTTCTTAAATCTGACAGATTCTTGACTAGTACTTTATCGTAAGGGAGATATAGGAATGGTGTTATCCTTTGATGCAAATAATTTTGTTCTGTCTGTGTAATGGATTCCTTACCTGTTTAGTATCCATGGATGCAACTACATACATGAGTTTTCTGTTGCTGGACATAATGGCCTTTGAATCTTTTGAGGAAATTCACCTATTTGTACATAATGGTGATAAATTCACATGAGGCAGAATTCCGTGTTAAAGCAGCAGGATTACTGGGTCCTCATGTCACATTTTCATTAAATTAAGCTTTCCTATGTTTGCACGAAGGATAAGTCAAATTGGTTTCTTACTCCCTCTGTAGATCATATCTTAGTGTTTGCCACAAATTTGGATTTTTAGGATTGTGTTTTGTGATAATTTTCTTGTCCCCATTTTGAAGATCTTCTACTATATATTGTTCAATTCAGGGAGACTGGATTTTGTTGCTTTCTAATTTGATAGGTTCAGAGATGGGGATAAGGTTGAACCCCAAGAAATTATGGCCTAGAAAGGGATCTTCCCAGATGACGTAAACATTTACACGAAACCCAT
Organism: Cynanchum wilfordii; assembly: GCA_025388415.1. Classification (NCBI taxonomy): domain Eukaryota; kingdom Viridiplantae; phylum Streptophyta; class Magnoliopsida; order Gentianales; family Apocynaceae; genus Cynanchum; species Cynanchum wilfordii. The sequence continues at coordinate 331,391 of JAHSUH010000363.1, read as the reverse complement.
TACTCTAGATATGTTGCTTGATGAATGTTTCTCATACTTGAAAATCGAAATTTATTGATGAAGCAGAATGCTGATCATACCTGGTTATGAGTCTGAAGTAGATAGTTTCTAGAGTTCTTAATAAGTAGAAAAGGATGATAATAAGATTTTGTGATCTAAAATGCTAATTTCTTCCACCACATTAACAAGATGTACTTTCAAAATAAACAGTAAAATGTTAGCCTTGTATTCCTATAAAGAACCCTCCAAGGAGGGACAATTTGATCTGACTCTTTTATTTAGTTTTTGAGGTAGAAGTATATAATGATTAAGAAGTGTCAAAATCCATGAGAAATATCCTGTTCTCCTTTAGCAATATATGGAGTTTTCTACCTGAAGATGTAACCCATTCAAAGCCCCTTTCAGCTATTCCTATACCTAATTGTAAACAAAAGGAGTACATAGTTAGTCTTATTCAAGATAATAATGAAACCTATGAAGCGGTTTCTAATTACAAAGTTGCCAGCTCCAAGAATCAGTTCTTTAACTCCATTGCTAAGTTATTTAAACAACTAGCATGTTTTAGATTTCAACTGATGGTAAATTTCTTAGGCAAGTTAAAGGGTTGGTGGGACAATCTTGCCGACATCCTTTCCTCCTTCCTCAAGAAGACAAAACCTAAAAGCTACATATAGCAAGCATGCTGCTGTACAATTCCTGATCTATTCCTCGTATTGTAATATACTTTCGATAATGTGCTTTGCTATGTTGTTAGGCAATGGCTCAAGTTGGTGGCTTGGTGATGCTTCAGCCTGAAGTAGGAGGATCCCGTGACAACTTCTTCTTTGCTGGAATAGACAAAGTGAGGTTCAGGAAGCCAGTAATTGCAGGAGATACCTTAGTGATGAGAATGACACTCATCAAACTGCAGAAACGCTTTGGTATAGCAAAGATGGAAGGCAAGGCATATGTAGGAAGTGATGTGGTTTGTGAAGGTGAATTCTTGATGGCCATGGGCAGTGAATCATAATTGAACGAATTTTGCTGAACCTTTATTATCTTCCTGCTCTCTCTAATTGTTGAACTTCGCTGAAATCTAGTGGTTCTTTCTAGAAAATATAGAGACAAGTAATCCATGTTATCCGGGAAAATTTGTATTTTTTAGGATTTGTTGATTATGTGGAATGCTATATTGAAGGGTTTGAGAAGTATCTAAATGAAATGGATAATTTCTTGATTCTTGGTCATTCTCATAGTACTGCAGATTCATTCACAATGCTTCTTTGTTTTAAGTAGAAATTTGCTGATTTTCTTCTGAATCTTTTTAGTTTGCTGGTACTGGTAGTGGGATATATATATAATAAATTTATAAGAAAACTTGACAATATGTGAAAAGACTTTGAATTATCTTGGTGGAACTCTCGCTCTGATTTCTTTTTCCTCTACATTCAAATCTCTTTACATTTTTTGGGTTGAAATTATACATCTTACAAGCCAAGAGCACCAAGAGGTGTCTTTCCTTGACCTGCCTCAAAATAGAAAATTAGCATAGCAACCATGGCAAGTCTAGCATGCTTAATCTCTGCAACTTTTAGTCTTTCAAGTTTATCACTGTCAACAATGTAGACTCCATCCTTCAATGTTCCAGCCAAACCCAATGGATCAAAGAATTTGCCACCAGGGTAGCCCTGTTCACCAGTAGCATTTGCAAAATTTTCAGCAGTTCTTGACCATGGAGTTGCCCATTCAATGGATTGTGAATCAGGGTTGAAGAAATCAACCCATCTCTTGCTCTCAACCCATCCCATCAGAAGTAGTTGTGTACCAAGTAATGAACCGAAGGAAAATGGTGCAATGGCACCAGGATCAGCACCAGCTTCAAACCATGGAATGCCACTCCATGCTTGTCCAACAAAGATTCCAACAACAGCAGCCATTGCCCATCTTCCATGGATGAGTTCAGCTTCTCTGTACCATTTTAAGAATGCTGGATCTTTACCCAAACCAAGTGGGTCGAAACCATAGTCACCAGGCAATCTGTGAAAAAAATTGTAATAATACATGAAATTAGTCTGTCTGAAAGGATTCAATTAACCCGATTAAGAAAAAAGGGCAATGGTGTTATGAAATGCTTACGAGCCATCTAGCCATTCAGGGTCAACCAAGTTACCACCACCTCTTACAGCAGGAATCCATGATTTCTTGGGAGGAAGAGCAGCAGAAACAACAAGCCTCCTGGGAGCAGCTGCTGCAGCAAGACCAGATCTTGATGCTAATGGTGAAGAAGACAATAAAGACTGGCTTTTTTTACCACCAGATAAGAAGGGAGAACCCAAACCATTAAGAATTGCAGCAGATGTAGAAGCCATTCTTTTTTTTTACCCTTTTTTTCCCTCTTTCTCTGGTACAACACCAAATATTTGTGTGTCTTTGAGGTTGTTTCTAGAGCTGGCTGGCTTGTTATACTGATAAGTGGGATACGAAGAGGAGATGGGAAGATCAAAAGATGGTCTTTGTAAGGAGCCAAGTAGGATAAGTGAAATCTACACATGAAATCTAGACACTCTCATGGATAGATTTCGGACCAATCAGATCATAAACACCATCTACACCTAGCATCTGGGTCCTATCCACGTGGACCCTTTCTTCTCCACTAATTTTTTTTTTCATTAACATTCATTCCCATATGGAATCTTATTCTTCCTATATGAATATTGTAATAACTTCATGAATCCAAGAACGATACTTTAGAGATTTTCTTTGGTTTTACAGCAAAAACTCTGTTCACAAAATAAAAGTAAACATAAAGTTTCTTTCTTGCTTGCCTAAAATACACAAAGAAGCTTACTTTGGTGACAAAAAGTTGGATTCTTGAATAAAATTTTAAGCTTTTGAACTTTATAAATGAAGATCGAAGTGATTATTGAATATCTCTGAGTTTATGACAAAAAAGGAGACAACCAAAGATGATTTCTTGTCATCAATAGGAAATAGTATGATGATTTACCATACTAAACTTCTGGGCTTTCTGCCAATCTTGAAATTTTTGATTCTTTGAGGAATATGCACAAATTACAACAATAGATTTTGGAAATTGGTAAAATATTTTGTCAACATGAATGAAATATGGAAAAAGATACTATTTTGGTTAATGACTACTGCACAAAACAAATATTTGAACCCAGAAAAACCTCTGTTTTTCCTTTTTCTTGTTCTCAACTAAGAGCGAAAAAGGCTTCATATGTTGAAATTGGTAACACAAGAAACGAATTTTACTGGCTTTTGTAAATTCTTGTTTCATCTCTAATTTTGATTTTCGACCTCAAAAAAAGTGGAAATGATTATTGATTTCTTCCTCTGTTTTCATCAGTTCCATAATCAATCCCTGCTCACCTCAGCGGCGAAGTTTTGATTTCAATCTTGCTGTAATGGCCGATTACCACTTCACCATTCTCGATTCTCGCACTACGCTAACCAGCTTATCTTTCTCCATCCCTCGTTCCTCACCACAAAATCCCCGTATTCAACTCCCTGCTCTTTCCTTCGACAATCCCAGAACTGCAAGGAGAAGAAAAAAGAAACCCCTTCACCTCAGTTTGATCTCTAACAGTTATCAAGAACCAATTTCAGCGGTACCCTCTTCATCCAACCTCGACATAGTGTCTTCTCATGGTACGATACACATAATTTTCAGAAATTTCCCACATTTTTTATTTCTTGTTTTTTTAGGTTGGTTTTAGCTGTAATTGTTTATTTTCTTGATTTTCTTGATATAAATTCTGAGATATATGTTCTGTTCTGGTAGAGCATTCTGATGGTAGTTTAATCTTTCGGTTTGGGGATCCCTCTGAAGTAACTAAGGATGATGATGTATTGAAGGAATCTAATGGAAGTTTTGAAGAAGTATGTGGTGAGGGTAAGGAAGAAAATGGAGGGGTGAAAATATTGGATAGTGAGTGTGAGAGGGCAGTGATTGTGAAAAGAATTGAAAGTGAAGAGGGGAGTCAGGTACTAAACAAGACAGGTGATGTTTCTGAATCAGTTGTTGTGGCTATTGATAGTGGGAGTAGTAAAGTTACAGAAGAAGTGAGTGTATCACGTGAGAAGTTGTTGGAAGATCCTAAAGAGAAGATTGAAAGAGAAGAGGGGAGTCAGGATCTAAACGAGCGTCTTGATGTACTTGAGTCAGTAGTTATTGGTTGTGCAGAAAGTAGTGAGAAGTTGATAGAAGAATCTGAATGTGCTCAGGTTTCTATATCGAGCACAGAAATGGATAATCTCAATAGAGAAGAGGGAAGGCGAGGATCAAATGAGGCTGGTACTGATGAAGTGAGTGTGTCAAGTGAGGAGTTGCTGGAAGATCCTAAGGAAGATCAGTTGTCTGTGTCTGTAGCAAGAACAGAAATCGAAGATTGTTCTAACTCCATAGTTAATATAGAAAATGATGGCGTTTATGGGGAAGTTCGTGATCAGAAATGTGACAATGAAGAGGCTCTTTCTGTAAAATCAGATTTTGAAAGTGGAGAAAACAACGGAGACCAGGAACACAAACTCGATGATATTGAAGTTTTGGACTCTTATATACAAGCTGAGGAGCAGGTGGTTATGGAATCAGGACTACAAAATGTGCCCGGAGATAGTAGTGAAAAAAGCTATGCAATTCTTGACCAAGATGCAGAGAATGATACATTTCAAGAATTTGGTGAAGAAGATACGACTGAAAAATTGCCAATGGTTAGATATAATAAAAAAAATTTATCGTATTATAGCTTCAAAATCATGTCTACATTCTACAATCATATATATAGAAACAATCTTCATTAGCAATGTCCACTCAATTTGCTTGCATCAGATATGAAGGTTTTGATTGACATGAAAATTGTTGGCCTGCTTTTGAATGGTACCCTCTTTAGCTTAGAATAGTATCCCTTTTACATCATATATTTCTGTTTAGTTTGGTTTATGATGAACTGGTAAACAGCACTATGATAAACTACTTTCATAGCTAACATCAATAGCATTATTTATTTCTCTCTGCATTTGGTTTTACATTCTTCACAGATCAACGGAAACCTTCAAGACCAAACCTTGGAAGCAGAAAGTAGTAGTAACCATTTACAAACCAGTGATCTCCAGGAAGTATCGGGTCCTGAAGTAATAGAGTTGACATCTACTGATTCAGGAGCAGAAACAAGCATTGAGAAGTTTCCAATCGGTGACCAGCCTGAAGATGAGCTGATAGTGTTGAAAGCTACTGGAGTCTCTTCGGCCAGGTACATGATCTAAAGAATTCGTCTCTATGGATCCATCACTGTTTTCCTTCCATGTGTATATATCATCAGAAGTTTTGTCTTTGAGACTTCTTGTTTTAAGTGCAGTGATCAGCAAGGATAATTCACTTACACACACTTCAAATTTAAATGTATCTAATCATATCTTCCTGTTCTATATCGTAACAGCGAGCAAATCCCAACACCAGAATTCGTTCTATCTTCAGCTGCTGCATTGCTGCCACATCCCTCTAAGGTATTTGCTCTTGATTAACATATGTTATGATGTATGTAGAAGTTATGATTTTTGCATTAGGATTATGAGTGCTAGATAATGAATATCAATCACTGTGGTAAGTGATTCAAAAAAATAATAATTTCCAGGTGTTGACAGGTGGAGAGGATGCATACTTTATTGCTTCCAAGAATTGGTTAGGGGTAGCCGACGGAGTTGGTCAGTGGGCACTTGAAGGTATTTGCCATTACCATGAAAACTTATGAGTTTCCTTTTGAAATCTGACAAAATTACAATTGAAATTCCAACTCAACATGTCAGGAACAAACTCAGGAGTTTATGCTCAAGAACTCATGGATAATTGCGAAAAGATTGTCTCAGATGATAACGGATCACTTCCAACATCTCCTATGGAGGTCCTCAGGTCAAGTGTTGCAAAATCTCATTCTAATGGACTTTCAACGGTTTTAGTTGCTCATTTTGATGGCCAGGTACAACACCTAACAGCTTGTATGTAATGACTCCTTACCTTAATCGACTCAAACAAGAATCTGGCTCACTGATCTTCCCCGCGCTAAAGACATCTTTGTATGCTCACATAGATGCATTCTCTGTCGCTCTAGTCTTCTTTTGTCACATAGATATATACAAACAGGTGTGCAATATATTGTATGAGACTTGTGGCTGATATACTTTTTCAGGTCCTTGATGTTGCTAATATTGGAGATTCTGGTTTTATAATACTAAGAAATGGTGCTGTTCACAAAAGGTCATCTCCAATGTTCCACGAATTCTGCTTTCCTGTACAAATTGAAAGAAGGGATGATCCATATCAACTTTCTCAGGTAGGTTTTCTTGACATGAAATCCCCTCTAGATCCATAACTAGACATTTATGTAAGTCCATTTTTGTTTTTCTCATTCAGGTGTACCAAGTTGAACTTGATGAAGGCGATGTAATTGTCATGGCAACCGATGGACTGTTCGATAATTTGTACGAGCAAGAAATCGCATCAATTGTCTCAAAGTCTCTGCAAGCCACTAAAGGACCAAAGGTTCCTCCTTTAATCACTGGAAATGGTGTTGCTTCCCATCTCAATGACCTAAAACTTGAACTATTCACACACACGTGTATATATATATATGTGTATATTGCATGTGCTTTTGCAACAAAAGTTTGGTGTAATGTTGTTGTATTGCTTTCCTTATCTGTTTGCAAAGCCTAAAAATCTGCAATTACAGCACCTGGAAAGGATGTTGCTTCCCATCTCAATGACCTAAAACTTGAAACTACACACACATGTACATATATATATATATATGTATGTATGTATATATTGCATGTGCATTTGAGACATAAGTTAGGTGCAATGTTGTTGTGTTGTTTTGCTGAACTTAAAAAGGCTGTTTTTTTTCCTACTCTTTTCTTGATTTTATGATTAGGAAATTGCGGAAGTGTTGGCAACAATGGCACAAGAAGTGGGCAGTTCTGTTTCTGCAAGAAGTCCATTTGCTGATGCAGCTAAAGCAGCTGGTTATGCAGGATATTCCGGTGGCAAGCTCGACGACGTTGCTGTCATTGTATCTCTGGTGCAAAAATCAGCCTTTGTATAAAGAATGATCATCCACCATTGTTTCTTGATTTTTCTGTTTTTTACTTTTAGCAAGGTTGAGTTTAACGTGGTAGTGAATGTTATACGAGATTTCAGCTTTAAAAAAAAAAAAAAAAATGTTATACGAGATTTTTAATTTGACTTTCACTTTGAGTGTCATGTATGTGATAAGACCTCGTCTATTACAATAGACAAATAGTAATTCGGTAAAATTCAAATTAGTCTAAAAGTGGAATGATTTTTTTTTTTTTATTAGGAACGAGGATGAGTCTCAAACTAGGAGAACACATTTAAGTTAAATTTACATCTAAATTAATTCTCATTCGAGCCGGTTGGTCCCTTGCAGGAGAAAGCTCTTGTCTCAAATTTTAGACAGTTACATACATGAGTAGGAGTTTAAACCTTCAATCTCACTTACGTTAGGAGAGCTCCTTACCAGCTCACATACTCCTTGGAGTTAAAAGAGGAAAGATTTTGTAAATAAAGTATCTTACATTCATTTAACTTCTCAGATTATTACAAATAAAGAAAACTCTAACTTCAAATTTTAAATATTTGTATATAAAAATCGAGATTCGAATTTTTGACTTTACTTAAATTAAAAAATTAATAATACATTTTAATCATTAAAGCGAATAATATTATTAAGTTGATTAAATTCTTAAAAATAGAATTAAACTTCTAACACGACATGACACTTTAAAAATTATATATATAATATTGTTTGTAAGTATAGTAATGGCCTACCACGGCCGCCACCATCACTGTCGCCGCCCCTTAAAGCACTAATATAATGTGATATTTTATCTCACATGATAAATAAATATGTAATAGTATATATGAATGAGTCTAAGTACTCATAGTCAACTCAAAATATCTCTTTTGGTGGAGTGAGGACAACATTAAGTAATTAATTATGAGTGCTACCAAGCTCATATTGCAGTACGGGCCTACGGATCCGGGTGGTGACATGTGATGTGAAAAAAAGGGGTTGGTTTTTTTTTTTTGGGTGAATAAAAGGGGTTGGTTTTTAAATGTAATCTTTGTCAACTTTTTTAGTTTCAATTTCAAATGGGACCATATTAAGAAGTAAAGAAACTTTAAATTTAAAAGAAAATTAAATAACAACAAATAAAAGAGAAAAACTTTTTTTGGATTTTTTTTTTTTTTTTTAATTTATCCGTGTTCGATAGTTACTTTAACCTCAATTAAACAGAATTCGAACCACGTCGGATCTCTATTGGGAGTAGAACCGTAATCAAATCAAGTCACAACAAATAAAAGAGAAAAACTTTTTTTGGACTTTTTTTTTTTTTTTTAAATTTATCCGTGTTCGATAGTTACTTTAACCTCAATTAAACAAAATTCGAACCACGTCGGATCTCTATTGGGAGTAGAGCCGTAAACAAATCAAGTTGTTCGCGAATAAAGCTCGTTTATGCTCCGTTCGAGCTCGTTCATTTATTAAAGAAACTAAACTCAAACAATTTTTTAAATTCGATTAATTTTTAAGCCTATTCAAACAGTATTTACAAACATAATTAAGCGTTTCCGAACAAATTATAAATATTTATATATTATATATAAGTTTTTTCTCCACTTTTATCTAATCTATAGTGGCGACTCCCCTTTCTTTACATTCACTAGTCTAAACTCAACTTTCCTTATACCTCTTTGACAAATCCTAAAAAAAGTGGTGGCTCCCTTCTTTTTTTTCTCCTCGAGCTATAAACAAACCAAGTTATTTTCGAACAAAGCTCGTCCGAGCTCATTCGTTTATTAAACAAACTAAACTCAAACAATTTTTTAAGTTCGATTAATTTTCAAACATATTCAAACAGTGTTCGAAAAATAAACAAACCAAACTCAAACTTCCAATGTTCGGTTCAACACGACTTGTTTACACCTCTAATTGGGAGAAACTCTTTTTATATGTGTCTCTTCATAGACAAGGTTCGAACTTGAAAACTTGAAAAACTTTATTTTAGGTAGTTATTTATTAAAAAAAAAAAAAAAAAAAAAAAAAAAAAACTTTTGACGGTGTTTTTTCCCGTTGTATGCACCGAAAAGAAAAGTAAGCTTGCTTTTCTTGGGTTGTTGGGCCCAGATCTCCCCCTGGGCCACCACGCCGAATTACAATTAAAAGCCCACCTCCACCCCTTTAAATCATAACAAATGCAGGCAGGGGGCTTACCTTTTTTGTGGGCCATAGTTATTTCACACCACAACATCATGATTTGTATATATATATATATATATATATATATATATATATATATATATATATATATATATTTGCTTATAAGCCTTTAGCTTGGTATAATTGGAATATTATATAAGATCTAAGATCATGGGTTTGACATTCGTGTGAGCGTCATGTAAGAGTCAATGTAAAGTCTAAGTCTTCCTCCGAGTAAGAGTTGGACTCTGCGACTGTAAATTTTAAATGGATGTTTATGTGAGTATTAGGTAGAATCTGCAACCTCACTTAAATCATAGAGAGTAAGACATGTTCATATTCGTATTAATTCTTTCGAGTCGGATAGATTACTAACTCTAACCCCAAATTTTAAATGAATGTCTATGTGAATATACGTTTAATTTGCAACCTCACTTAAATCATGATAGTTTCTTACAAGCTCACAACATCATGATTGTGAACACATAATCTTTAGTAAGATCACCAAGGTGAAGTTTTTCTTGAGTAAAAGTTAGATGTTACATATATAATTTAAACTGAATTTAGATTAGTAGTAGTATTTATATTGGAAGAAAAGGGTTTCATAAGATTCCTTTATATGTATGTAACATCCCATAATTTAAAAGGGTTGGGGGGAGGGGGGGATTGTAAAAAAGAAAAAAAAAAAGTTCATCAAGTAAATTTGTGATCATAATGATAATGGTGCTAGTTAGGGCATGGTGGATGATGAATAAGGATCACAAAAAGCACAAGGAATGCAAATTGACTTCATCATTGTATGTCAAATGGAGGACTTTGAAAAAAAAAAAAAAAAAGAACCCCACACATAGCTAATTAATTTCCCCCATAAGACTGCCAAGCTAGTACAATCATGAATCCAACATCAAAAACCTTTCTTCTTCTTCATGCCTTTGATTTCTTGATTTTTTTTTTTTTTTTTTTACACATGGGATCTTTAGGGCAAGATTTTATATATATGTATTTTCATTCAAAAGAAGTTACCTAATGAGCATTATTCAAGGTTGTTTTTTAGTGTAATTGATTGGTAAAAATACCAAAACAACCAAGAATATCCAAGGTCATGAATTGTAAAGAAAACTAAGAAGTTATCCTTCTTTTATATCTTTAAGTGGAAAAAAAATAGAAAGTGGAGTCCAATGAGAAAAGTAAGGTCAAATTTCACCAACATTTTAGGGTTTTGGCCAAATTTGCCAGCTAGTGGAATTTTCCCTTTACAAATGTTGTTTAGAAATTTCATGAGTTTGATGAATCTTGTCTTTTATTCATATTAATCTAGAAGATTCTCTTTGGTGTGGTTGAAATTTGATGTCACAAAAATATCAATTCACACTCATATTCTATTCTATAGTGGTCATGCATGCATCACTAACAAAACACTGTTTTCATAACTTACATATGATATGATACTCGTCTAATATAGAAAAGTGAAGTGAATGTGTAGTAATATATGAAAAAGTATTTAGGTTCTTATAGTTAATTCGGGATACTTTTTTCTTGATACAATGAGGACAATCAACTATTGTAAGAGACATGGTGAGAGGTCTTCTCTCATTTGTATGAGTTAGATTTTGCAAGTATAACTCAAACTAAATCTCGTTTAATATAATCTAACAAAGAAAATTAAACTTTATGTTGAAATTTACATAGCATACAATTATGGTATGATAGACGAAGTTTCTTAATTATTTCTTTTTTTCTTTTATGTGTGTGTGTTTTGTGAGAATTATTCTCATTTGATGTATCTAAGTTTTGAATGAAGATAAGTGGGAATCACAACATTTAGTATAATACAATATATATATATATATATATATATATATATATATATATATATATATATATATATAAATTATACTCTAAACATGAAAGCATAAAATCTTTACCCCATGATTAGGAATTGCATGCTTGGTCTTTGGATTGGGAACCTTTTACATTTCCTCTAGTTTATTCCTTTTAGCTTTTTTCTAGGACATAATAGATTATTCTACCAAGTGACAAATGTCCCTTAAAAAAATTTTACACACACTCTCCATTCTATATTATTCCTTCCCCTACCTAGGCCTCACATGCATATGCATTTTGATGCCTTTCAATATTGATCTAATTAAAACAATCCATGAATACTTTCAACATTCATATATACCACCACAAAGTATATACATATATATATATATATATATATATATTCCCACCATAATAATTTAGCTTACTAGTTAGAGAATTAGAAACCTTTTACTAAATAGAAATTACCAAGGTTAGGGATTGTTTTGTTATTCCGGATGAGTTTATATTTACATTCCGATTAATCTTATTTTGAGTAAAGTAGATCTTTTGTGAGAGATAAATTTTTTGTCCAAAGTTTTAAACGAATACATATATAAGTTCGAATTCAAACTCACAACTTTATTTTAAGATAAGCGAGTCTCTTAGCTCACAAGTGCTCTCGAGTTGATTTAAATTAATTTTATAATATAATAAGGAAAATTCTTCAAATTTAGTTATTTAATTATTTACTTTTCTCTAAGTTGAACCTAAATATTGAATTTCAAATAAAGTGATCCTTTGTCTATTTTTTAATTTCTTACACATGACCAACAAACCTTTTTGATTAAAAGAGTGTTTTTATCATTTTATGTCCTTTCTACTATGAGACATAATTATTTTCATATCTTTATTGAATATATTGAATTCAAATTTCAAGTAATAGTCAAAAGAGCGTAACTCGGTTGGTAGCACTCTCACTTATGACATGAAAAGTTATGAGTTCGAGACATGATAGAAGTTATGATTTTTCAAAAAAAAAAAAAAAAAAAAAACTCTCTGGAAATGTTTTTGAAGTTTTTAAAATGGAAAGTATAAAGAAATTCCCAGCTACGTCTGATTAGGTTTACAGACTTATACAACAAAGAACTCCCACAAATTCAAAGTACAAAACTCGTGATCAGACTTCGTCTTCCATCCCATGGAAAATTGACTCAAATCACATCAGATTCAGATGATGAAGTAATTCGTTCCATAATCATTGCTCTGTTCTGTCCACTAAGAACAGAGAATCCACACTTACCGTAGACTTGCCCTAAATCAGAAACAATTTCAAACACTCTTGACCGACTTTATATAGTCGTCGTCACCACCAACCACACCCAAGGCACAATAAAAAGCCCTAATTAATTAATAAACGAAACGAAATCGAAATCGATATCGATTGAATTTTTTCACGAAGAAGAAGAAAATGGTATGGAGTATAAATTATTACGGTCATTTAGTGGTTACCGTAATGAGTATTATCATTGTATTGGTTGCGAAAACGACGGAATCGGCGCCGGCGGTAGACTGCTCGAGCCTGGCTTTGACAATGGCGGACTGCTTGTCGTTCGTGACCAGCGGAAGCACGGTGCAGAAACCGGAAGGGAATTGCTGTTCGGGTCTGAAAACAACGCTTAAGACGGACGCGTCGTGCCTGTGCGAAGGATTCAAAAATAGCGCACAGCTCGGCGTCACTCTTAACGTTTCGAAGGCTCTCACTCTCCCCGCCGCCTGCCATGTCTCCGCTCCTTCCATTAGCAACTGCGGACGTAATACATTCGTTCTCCCTCTCTTCCTTCATTTTTTTTTTGGCGGGAAAATTAAATTAATTGGAATTTTATTTATTTTATTTTTTGCGATGCAGTGAACATCAACCTTAATGGTGCCCCTGGTAAGTACTTTATATATATATATATATATATAGACGTCTTTTTAACATCTTTATATTTTTAATTTGAGAAATGAAAAGGAAAAAAAAAATTATAGTAATTTATTCAAAAATTTTAGGATTTTTGTCAGTGATTTTATTATTATTGTGAAATTGGCACTAGTAACGGCTTTTTAAACAACGTTGTAGCTGCATCACCTATGGCGTCATCTCCGGGATCGGCGACAGCTACACCTCCGACCAGTTCAGTAACGACAGAGGAGCATGCTCCAGCGGTTCCGGGAAGCTCAGGTTCTTCCTTTGCACCGCGTGGCATCTCTTATGGACAGGCTGTGCCGGTGCTGCTGCTTCTTGCATATTTTTCCCTTTTTTCTGAGTGGAAAATTTTTATTCCTTAATTCTTTGACTCAGATTCTCTGGGGAAATTTTTATGATCTTTCAATTTTATAAAAAAAAATAAAAAAATAAATAAAATCTTTAAATTAAGACTAATATATTGTAGTTTTGTAAGTTTTTTTTCTGTGATTTAACAATGAGTTTATTTTTTTTTTTTTATTGAGTTTATTGAATAAATTATTATATTATTATTATTTTCATTCATAAGATTAGTTTTCTTTATCTTTAGTGCACATACAAGTATTCGAAGTTGAAAAATATGTAATTAAGTAAAATATATAATTTGGGCCGGGAAGAAAATATATATTAAGAAAGTAAATAAGTTAATTATTATCCTAAGTAATATCTAAATTCTCAATTAATCATAAATAAATAAATAATATCTCAAGAATAATCTTTTAATAAAAACAAAAATATTCGGATACCAAATTAAAATGCACTATCCCACTATAATTGTCAATAATATTCTCTATCCTTTTATTGTGCAATTCTTTGCGTGCAAGAAAATAATTGTAAAGCGGAGTTTTTCTTTAAAAATAATAATAATAATAATTTGAGACATTTTTGAATAATCTCAACAACTTTTTTAAAAATTTTTTGTCAAGGGGTCTTAGATGAGTATCGAATTATGAGATGACACATTTAAACCACTTTATATTCAAACTAATCTTGTTTGAGATGGATTATTAGTCCTTTGTAAGAGGAAATACTGATTCTAAATTTTAAATAATTGCATACATGAGTCGATATTTAAACCTTCAACCTTATTTAAGTAATGAGAGCTATTTACTAACTTACATATATTTTTTTTTGATAAGTGGAATATTCATTAAAATAAAAACAAAGTGAATGACTAAAATCATTCACGGAAATACAAAACACCAACTTAAAACTAAGTGATGCAGATAATAAACTCAACCTAAAACCCTAAATAAATTTAGGGATACATAAAAAAGAAAAATAACAGATATTCTGTCTAAATCTATGATCTTCATACTGTCAATTTCAAACCTCATTTGTGAGAGAGTTCGATTTTCTTTCTTTCTTCAGTAATTTAATTTTACTAACTTACATACTATATATATATATATATATATATATATATTTATTTTTTTTTTTTTTTGGTAAACTTACTAACTTACATATTTTTTTAAACATATTAACTTACATATTACAACTATATAACTATGCAATTTAATGCCTTTTTAATTAATGTAATGGTTGGTTATTAATTTTAGTCACAATTAATAGACAAACAAGATAAATATAGGAAATAATTTGAATTAACAATAATAAAAAAAAAAATTCCAAGAAAAGGATTCCAATTATAAAAATGACGTTCCTTCCTGGGCCCCATATTTCCACGTGTCTCTCCTACAATCATATTGACGCCCATAAATTGCACCGCGTCCGCGCCACATTCAATTCCTAATATATATATATATATTTCAATTTTTTCCCATTATATAAAAATGTATTTTTACTATAACAACAGTGTTAAGTAATTTATCATTGGAAGTTCTTCTCCTATCCTAATATGAATCTCTTCCTCAACCAAAACGTTGAAGGTTCGAATCTCTCATGATCATTGGTTTAAGAGTTTCTCTCTTACCTATTGACTTGTCAAGATGTTAAGAGTTTAAACTTCACCTCCACAGTTCGAGATATATTCGCAAGTGCAGGTATACCCGCACTGTTAGACCTTCCTGGGTGGATTAGTTTTTGCCTAAAGGACCTGAGATACCACCTAAAAAAAAAAGTAATTTATCATTGATTCATTTTAGATATATTATCATATATCAACATACATTCATATATATATATATATATATATATATATATATATATATATATATATATATATTTTATATGTTAGGTTTTAGATTTAAAGTTAGATTTATTTTTTTGTTTTTTTGCAAGAAGATTAAAGAAAAAAAAAAAGACGGGCAGAAAAAATGAAGAATAATCCGGGAACCACGGTAAAAATCTTTGGTATTCTTTTTTTTTTTTCTTTCTTTTATTTCCGAAATTTATTCTTCTTGCAAAAGTTAACAAGAATTTAAATCTAGATTGACTAAAACTTAACATATATATATATATATATATATATAAATATTTAAGTCTTTAGTTTAATATAATGGAAAAATTTATTGTGAATGTTACATGAGATTAAGAGTTTAACACTTGTTGTGAACGTTATTTATAAAAGTCATGATGAGATTATTTTCCGAGTAAGAGCTTAACTCTGCAGAAACAATCGGAATATAATCTAAATTAATTGAAATTGTGATGACTTTGAATATTAAATGGTTTAAAAAATATATTTTAAATACGAGCAGAATTTTAAAAAATGCCTCCAAAACTTTTTTTGTGGTTATTTGAATTTCAAATTCATTCCTATTTAAGGTAATTAATTTTTAACCGAAGGCGCTTTTAAGTTTTTTTTTTTTAAAGAAAAAAAAAAAAACACCAAAAGTTACTCTAAAAGCAAAAGCATAATAAACAAATTCCCCCAAAATTCTCCATTTTCCCACCTCTTACTCTTATATATATATATATATATATATCTATAAATCCTTCCTATCTCACCTTGTCAGAAAACACATTTCCTCTTCCTCAAAAGAGTTTCTCTTTCTTTCCCAGTCTGTAATCGGTGCTTTTTTGTTCTTTTAGAGAGAGGGAAGTACATAAAATGGCCATGATGATGATGGAAACCGCCATTAAAGTTTTCTTGGTTGGTCTTGTAATGGTGGCTAATGTCGGCGAATCAGCTTCAGGACATACTGCACCGGCACCTGCTGCGGATTGTTCTAGTCTGGTGTTGAACATGGCTGATTGCTTGTCATATGTGACTAGCGGGAGTACAGCACAGAAACCTGAAGGCTCTTGCTGTTCTGGTCTCAAGACTGTGCTTAAGACCGACGCTGATTGTCTCTGTGAAGCTTTTAAGAACAGCGCTCAACTTGGTGTTACTCTTAATGTTACTAAAGCTTTGGCTCTTCCCGCCGCTTGCCGTGTCTCTGCTCCTTCTGTCAGCAAGTGTGCCTGTAAGCAAGCAACTCCTCCTTTTTCGATCTTCTCTGGTTTTTTTTTTTTTTTTTCCCCTTAGATTTGAGTTTGATCTTTGTGGATTTTGCATATCTGGGTTAATTGATAGTGTAGAGGGGTTTGAGAAATTTCCCTAAATTATTTTCAGTTTATTTTCAAATGGGTTATTTGATAAACACGATTTCCTTACCTGTTTTCACATCTAAATTCTCCGGATTCTGCGGTCTGATTGCCTTTTTTTTCCCCTTCATGCTTAATTTGTTTTAATTTTGTGGTTTTGAATGAAATTTTACCCTTTCTTAAAATCCATTTAAAAAAATTCTGCAGTGTGTGTGTGTGAACTGATAACTAGTTATTAACACTTTTTTTCCTCTTCTGTGTTGCAGTGAGTGCTGCAGGTGGTGCTCCTGGTAAGTTAAAAATCTCATTCTTTTTTACAAGTTCCCCCCATTTGACCCTTTGATCTGCTAGTTTCCTTTGTCAATTTCAAAAGAAATTCGAAAGGTTCTTTAGGGTATATAAAATTTGTGTAATCTATCATTTCCAAAAATGTGTCATGGATGCTCTTAGAAAATCCCCACTATACTCTATGAGTGTTCTTTTTTTCTCTTTTTCTCTGTCAGCCTTTGTACAAAAATTCACGTGATAAGTACTGGGTGCCATTAATGTTTTGCATTCTCAAGGTCAAAGTGGTCCCAAGTTTTAGTTAGTTAAAATATGGTTCATGTAAAATCTCAATGATCCTTGCTTGTCAGTGGGAATTCTTATTTCTGCTTTGTGAAGTCTTTTGGGGGGGAAAAAAAAGCCCTTATTTTGCTATTTAATACTACTTTTTGATCTTGAACATTGTCAGATACTCTTGATCAAGCATGACCTGTTAATCCAAATATAAAACCCATTCTGAAATTAAAGCCAAAACTGTTACATCAGTGATAATTCATGAGAAAGGTTTTTCATTTTCATTTCAGTAAATTTCTGATTTCTTGCAATTATGATGAACATTATTTGCTTTTTTTTCCTTTTGGTTATAGCACTTTCTCCAGTGGCTGCATTGTCTCCAAGTGCAGCTGCAGGTGCTCCTACCGGAGTTTCAGGATCAAGTGAGGTTGCTCCTGCACCGGCTCCCGGAAACTCAGGCTCTTCAGCCCTTACCTTTACATTTGGTCCTTTCATCATGGCTGTGATAGTTGCATCTTTGGCTCTGTTCTGATCTCATTTTGTGCATTTCCTTTGTTTTTTTGGGTAGAAGAGATGAGAGTGAGAGTGGGGATTAATTGCATTATGTTTGGATTACCTTTTTGCTGATTCTGTTGCTTTGATCCCCAGATAGATCTTGAATCCTCCTTTTATTTGAAACTCTTGTGAGTAGATAATAGGATATTTTTACCGTATATGTACGAGTATTTGTTACTCCTACCTCTATTGAACTCGATGGTTTGATACTGCTGCTCTTGATAGTGGATGCCATGGCTGAATGTTAACTTTTTCATTTTGACTAAATAGGACAATCTTTTTAAGTAATTGAATTGGAATTGAAAAAGAAAAATTATGAGAGGCATTGATTTAAAGATGGTATAGGGAAAAGAAAGCCTTTAATTATGGGAGATCTTGTGCACTGGAAACTGTCTTGAACTTTGAGGGCAATAAGTTTTTGCCGCTACTAATTGCTGCATACCTCGAATCTCGGGCCTCGTGTTCTTTTCCTTTCATTATGGCGACGTTACGGTTTCATTCGACCTTTTTGACTGTCCAAGAAATAAGTAACACAGTTTCCGGACTTAGTGCTCAATTGGTTTCCCATTAGTTTGAGATTATAGATTTGGTACAAGTATAACACGTTAATTTACTCTTACACGATGTTATATAAACATTTGTAAGAGTCAGTGAGATTTTTTAATTAGATTTTATGAACGCAATTCAATAATATAAGAGTTTGTGAGATCTTTTTTGAGTAAGAGTGATGTTTTTTTTGAATAAAAATTAGACTCTATAAACACGATCCAATAATATAAGAGTTATAGTGAGATTTTTTTTGAGTAAAAGTGAGGTCTTTCTAGATGCAATATGGGTCGAAGAGTGAGATATTTTCTAATAAAAGTGAGGTCTTTCTTTCTCAATGCGAGTTTATACCTAATGCAACACGAGTCAAATTTGAATTAATAGAAGCATATCTAATCGTATAACTAAAATAAGAAAAAGGTTAGTATTGTAAATGGGGGCAACTTAAAGAATCAATATAAAGATTCACAGATTGACAAATTTGCGCATGTATTTTATAAAAGCAAATGATAAGTTCACCATTTCATATAACACAACCATTAACAAATTGGTATAGAATAAAACAACAAATCCAAAATACCTTCAATTCCTAAGCAGTATATCAAAGTTCTGAGTTTCTTCAACATTCAAGAATGTACAATTAAAGTATACAGTTTTTTTTTTGGACCAAAAACTGAGTGATTGACCAGCAAGAAGTTGAACCATGTTTTCAGACGACACAAAATTCTCAAGCTTATCAACTGTTACCCCAGCCTCTTGTTTCATGTGAATATATATATATATACACATATATTATATGTATATGTGTGTGTGTGTTTGTGTAGGGATCTTTTATGGCTCTATCTTGGGGGCAAGAGTAGCGACAGCGTCTGATACTGTGAGAAATATATTGTCTTCTCCGATCAACTCTGGAAAATCTGATGCATGGAGCTTATCTATCACCATTGTCCCAGGATTTGCCAGAATTAGCTGTTCAATTCATGCAGTAAAAATAAAAAACCCTCAAAATTATCGGACTTGATTAAAAATACGGCATAAAGTTATCTTTAAACGTGTGTTTGAACTTTTATTTTACCTGAACATCTCTTTTCTTGAGACTCTTGTAGAGTTCTTCCAAAGCATGGATGCCACTGGTGTCTATATCTATAACAGCTGCAAACCAAATCAAGAATGTAAAGTATATATATATATTAAATCTAAAACTTTCATGAAGCAAATCAAAATAACTTACGTGACATTTCAATAATCAAATGTTGAATTTTTGGTTGAGTATATTTTTTGTGTTCTTCTTCTTCATCAGTCAGCCATCTCAGTATCCTGCTCAACACATGTCATATATCAACAAATTGATTAGTTCGATCTTTTTTCAACAATGGATTCTCCAATAAAATCCCTTTTTTCAAACTTTTTCAACAATAACATACCTCTCCCTGATATAGTTAGAGTTAGAAAAGTATATAGCAGAATCAACTCGAACAACAAGAATGCCTGGAATCTTTGTTGCCTCCGGATATTGCTGTATGTTTCTGTACAGATTAGTCCTCGGAATCTTGCCAAGTAGTGCAGTTCTTGGCCTTGTGACTTGCAGCAGGATTTTGGCAAAAGATATAACAACCTGCAGTTCAAAAACACCGAAAAATGATTGAAAAACACAACTAATCAGATCAAATCAGGGGAAGTTCTTGAATCCATACTTACTGCAATCAGAAGTCCAATCTCAACAGATACAAAAACAACACCAAAAAAAGCTCCCATACATGCTACGAAATCGAACTTGTCAATCTTCCATATCAGAAGCATTGCATCAATGTCAATCAATCCCACCACAGCAGATATGATAATGGAAGCAAGTATGGCATTCGGGGTGTACTTGAACAACGGCGTAATCACTTCAAGAGTAAGTAAAACTACTAAAGACATCACTATGTTTGATACTGCTGTTTTGCATCCTGCCATACAGTTCACTGCTGATCGAGAAAACGATCCTGCAGTAACAACAACAACTCGTGATCTTGTGTAACATTATTCTAAAACAATGGATGAATGAAGAAAGAGGGACTAATGGTAAACCTGTTGCAACGTAACAAGATGACAATGAGCCTATGATATTCATTGTTCCTAATGCAACCATTTCTCTGTTTCCATCTAACTGATAATCTTTCATTGCTGCAAAAGTTCTTCCAATTGCTACTGCTTCCTGTGATTTTTGAGGGAAAAAAAGGGTTTTTTTTCCCACTTTCAATTAGATTATTGATGATTAATTCATTAAGGGATGCAATTGAATTGTTTGTAGTTTTGTTGATGAGAAAATGTGCTTACTGTCAAACCAACCATTCCAGCCACAATGCCTATTCTGAATCCTTTGCTGAGATAAGTTCCACTGAAGAAAATTTCATGGGCTGATGATGGATTGATGCCTTGCTCTATCTTGTTTACCTTCAATATATATATATATATATAGGTACATATTCCCGTTAATTCGGACAAGATACTCAAAATAAGTGTAAAATAAGTGTCAAACTCGTGTCGAGAAGAGAAAGTTATTTGAGGTACTTACAATTTGGACACCTTGTTTTTCAGCATGGGTGATGAAAACACAAAATGTGGAGATGATTACAGAAATCAATGGAGCAATTGCAGGCACCCAAAAGTATTTCTTGTTCCTCTTTCCCTGTTCAATTCATTGCATCAAAAACAAAAACAATAAAAAATTTCTTCTATAGTCCAAGAAAAAGCAACACTTTCTCAATTTCTTTTTACTTGTCACAATACAAAATTAAAATGTCATTATTATTATGACGAATGTTTTATGACTTATAAAATACTTACTATGAATTTTGCCACGAGAAGGAAAGCCAAGAATGAAACACCTATTAAAATGGTCTGATAGTTCCACTATTTTGCACCCAACAAAAGAAACAGAAGCAAAAAACATAATAAGCAAGAAAGAATAAAACAAGGCAAAAAAAAAAAAAAAAAAAAAGAAGAAAAAGAAGAGTGAGAGTCTGTCTCCTTACCCCATGATGGGCAGTAGTAAAGACAGAACGCATTACGGAAACGAGATCACTCTTCTTTGTGAAATGCTTGGTCTTGATACCAAGTAGACCTTTAAGCTGTTGGAGAGCTATGGTTATGGCTGCACCGCCCATAAATCCGACTATGGCAGCATGAGACAAGAAATCGATCAAGAAACCCAACCTGAACCAAAAACCCAACAAAAAAAAAAAATCATCAGAACAGGATCTGCAATCAAGATACATACATATATATGTATCTACTTCGATGTGAAACAGATTGTATTCATAAATACCTGAAAAATCCAAGAACGAATTGAGTAACACCGGCAAAAAAAGTGGCAGTAAAAGCAAGACGCTGATAGTCATGCTTTTGTTTGATGGGATCAAGCTCCTCCTGAAGCAAAGTTCCGAGCAGGAGTGACACCACCGCCACTGGTCCAATGGCGATATCTCTTGAACTACCCATGAATGCATATACCAAAGGTGGAACAAAGCTACTATCTACACATAAAAATCAATTTTTTTTTTCCCATGTCAGATTATATACAAACATATATATATATATATATATATATATATATATATATATAACAAGGTTTGATTTCTAAAGAAACAAACTTACAAAGTCCATATTGAGGATCTAGATTTGCTAGCTTTGAATAACCAATGTCCTGCATGAACAAACAAACAAACAAAAAAAATATCATAAATATATATATATATATATATATATATATATATATATATAGACTAGATTACAACTTGATTTAACATATTATCAATTTCAATCCTTCCATTTTGTAGTATAAAGAAGACAGATTTAACATAGAAAAGACTTTCAAACACTTAAAGAGAATCCTTCATTTACATCATGAATATCAAGAACACGGGAAAACGACTTACTTATGTTTTGTCTTCATCCAATTTCTTGATTATTATTGTGCATGTGTAAGTCAAGCATAAATGAATGTATTAAGAATAGATGATACTTTAACTCCATAATTTAACATAAATGACTCTCAAACCGATTCTTCAACTACATCAGTATCACAAGAACACAAAAGAACAACGACCAGTATTTTAAGAACATATGATAATTTAACTCGATCATGGATTAACGTACCTGAGGAATACAAAGACTAGCAATAGTAAGTCCAGCAATGAGATCACCTTTAAACTTGATGAGATTGTAATCTTTTCCCCATTCAAGAATAGGGAAAATAGCTTGGAGTCCCAAAACAAGCCTTTTGGAGCCAGGTTGGTCCTTAAAGTTTCGTAAAGGATCATCGTGCAAAAAGGTTTCTTTCAGAGTGCTTTTTATTTCCTTTAACAAATTTTGCTTTGGAGGTAATCCCACTTTGTAAACCACGTGTGGCAAATTGTTTTCTCCATTATTATTATTATTTGGTGATGATGATGAAAAATTCCTCTCTTCCATGTAATTATTATTTGTAGCTTTTATTACATCATCATCGCTACTAACACGGTTACTCATCTGAAAATCTTTTTACGTACCTGCAAAAACCATAAATAATTAACAAAAAAAAGAAGAAAAAGATTCAAGATTTTAGATATATATGTATAGATGATCAGAGATGAATGCATAAACAAAAACCCATAAAAGATACACCTCAAAAATCATTTCTTTCTTTACTAATTATATATATATATATATATATATATATATATATTAAATCAAGTTAAATTGATATGTTTTGAAAGTGGTAGAAAAAATACAATTTTTTGTGTATAGACAGGTAGCTCAATATAAGAACAAATAATTAAGAAATGAACTGGGGACCTCTTGGTTTTGGTATCTTCTTAAATATATATATATATATATATATATATTCACTTCCATTAATGTACCATGCATTAATTAATCCCAAACTTTTTGGATAAGGAAAACTTACCGAGTTTAGAAGATAATGCAGATGGATGGATGGAAGCAATGCAGCTAGATAGCTAGCTCCCAAGAAAGTGAAGGAGAAATAAGGAAGAACAAATTATATATATATATATATATATATATATGTATATATGTATGTGTGTTGAGAGAGAGAGAGAGAGAGAGGAATGGGATCAAAGTTCAAAGGTGGTGTTGCTTATATATAAGCAAGGAAGCAAGCTAAGGCCTTGTAAGAGAGAAATAATAGGAAATAATAGGAAGTCAACTGGGAAGGGAATGAATCTGGATGGTTATCTGCTCCACATACAATTATATACATACATACATATATATATATAGGAAGGCCCGGTCGGACTAGAGAAAGAAAGAAAGAAAGCGCAGTAGGAGGTAAGTAATGGAGATGGAGTTTACAATACACAATTATTGATCTAACAATCAGTAAATTATTCTACGTATAATGCAGTTGACTTTGGATTAATTTTTTACTTTTAATTTTATTTTTAAATATATCCTTAATTCAAGTAGACTTCTTCGATTCATGTTTAGCTATAGTGAGTATATATATATATATATATATATATATATATATATGTATGTAATGTACGTATATCACTTATCACATATCATCCTCAGATAAGTAAGTTTTGAGAATTCTCAGAACAGGTCAAATTCAGCAAGCTTTAATTCTATGTATATATATATCACTGTCACTTCTTGTTGTTTAACATAAATTTCAATCTTGTCTACAAAGTTTAATTCAATATAGAAAAAATTGAATCTATACATTTTTTTACGATAATTTTTATTTGTATAAAAAAAAAAAAAAAAAAAAACTCACCATTTTCCTTCTCCAGGAGGGCACTGCATGAAAAACCATATCCAGTCTTCACTTTTCTTTCATCCCCCAAAGATCGACCGTCAACCGGCCGGAAAAAAAAGAAAGGAAGGAAGGAAAAATTGTACTGTATTACGTAATGAAGCTTTAAAAAATAAAAAAAAAATTTTAAAAAAAGTCTGAAATTTAAACCTACCACTTCAGCTTCTACGGATCAAACCGGATATGTCTTTTGACTTTGATTTTGATATATATATATGTGTGTGTGTGTGTGTGTGTATTTGCACTTTAAAAATAATTATAACTCTTCAAAGTACGAGAGAGGCAGATTAGGAGAAGGTTTACGAAATCACGTCTAGATTCAATGTACCTGAAACTGATTGAATAGCTTTCTTCATTTGCACGAACGAAGCTCATATAGTAGGGAGGAAGAAGAAGAAGAAGAAGATGATAACTGTAGACGATAGTGCGAGAAAGAATATATATATATATTTGTTAATTTTTTTCTTTAAAAAAAAAAATATAATTAATTTCATGGATAATTTGTAGTTTTCCTCCCTAAATTATATGTATGTATATATATATACACATATATTTAATTCCTTTTATCCCATTTTTTAATTATTTATATACTTTTAAGAATAAAAATATTTAATAATACGAGTATTTGTCAGAATTTTTAACCTATTAGATGGAAGAACAAAATTGTATAAATTAAATTAACATAAATTGTATTAGATGGAAGAACTCTTACTCGAGGTTCGAATCCCCTGAGATGGTTAGCTCTTACTCGAGGTTCGAATCCCCTGAGATGGTTAGCGCTATGTTAAACAATTTTGGGCCAGACTCTCACCCTCGAGTAAGAGTTGGACTTTGCGAGCGCATCCCAGGCCGAATCTGGATTAGTCGACCCGTGTAAGTTTGGATACCGGATGCTTAAGAAAAAAAAAAATTGTATAAATAAATTAACATAAATAAAAAAATATATATCAAAAAAATTTAAAACTATTTTATATTAATCGATGGAGACCTAATAATTGTAAATAACAATAAAAAGCAATTTGTCTCTAAAGTTTTGTTATTACCGAAATTGGTCGGTCGGCCTGCATTTCCAGACGTAAATGCAGGATATATTACCAAAGAATATATATATATATATATATATATATATATATATATATATATATTTATATCTAATAAAATATTTTTCAATCCCAGTTTTTATATTTGAAATTCAGGGTTTATATGAATAATGGTCCACTTTTAAAAATTTACTCCTTTGTTTGTACCCTATCTTCCAAGAAGTGACTTTCATCCACAATCATTTCAATTTTATATATATATATATATATATATATATATATATATATAAAAAATATATATTTATACACTTAAATATTATACTATAAAAATATGTATATACAAACTTTAACGTAGTCTATAAAAAAAATATGACCTGAATGTTATATGATATCAAAGTATGAGACTTTCATACGAGAAAAAATTAGATTCTACGAAGAGAATTGAATGATTTAATTAAAAAAATATATATGAATCAATATTTTTAGGACTCATATTTATAAATATATATATATATATATATTCAGTGGCTTATCAATTTGATTCTAATCATCATCAATTTGAAATTTCATTCCTTCTTTGACTTATCCTAATTATATTTATTTAATTTTTTTTTTTAAAAAAAAACTCTTCAAACCTTTGGAAGAACGGGAACCATAAGTAAAAAATAATTAATTAAAATTTTCTTCTTTCTTATTTATTTCTTCATTATTTTTTTTTTATATTCATAAAAGTACTGTTCTTTGATAAAATTAACGAAACCCTAATTTTGCAAGACGTAATTAGTGATGTAGTAGTGTGGTGGAATCGGCGCCTATGACGTTTGCAAATCTCATTTTTGGAAAAAGTAATTAGTAACGTTTACATATATATACATACATATATATATATATATATATATATATATATATATATATATATATATATATATATATATAAAAGAATTTTCTTCTTCCACAATTTAAAAAAAAAAGAAAAAAAAAAGAGACAAAGTCATAGGTAGGGTAATTATGATTTGGTTGGTTTCAATATTGTGCATGTTTAAATTGATGGTGCAAAAATTAGGAAAAGAAAGAAGATTTGTTGTCTTGGATAATAAATGTACATACAACCTTCAAGAAAGTCATGGGACAATTTCTTTTTTCCTCCTTTTATGGAAATTTTAAGTACGTTGTAATAGTCAAGGAGGAGTAGTTTAGTTGGTAGCAGTTTCACTTATAATCCCGGTGGTCATATGACTTCGAGACAATTAGATTTTTTCAAAAAAAAAAAAAAGAAAAAAAATAGAAAAAGAATAGAAGTGCTATTTCTTGGACATTATATGGTGGAAAAAAATAATTGAGTGAAAAATGTGTAGAGCAAAAGTACCAAGTGGGAGCTATGAAAAGGGTTGGAATCTTGGTACACATAATAGTACTTCCAAATTTCTTTGATTTTTATTATAACATTATTTTTAATAAATAAAATCGTTTATTATTTATGGGGTTACATTTTATATATATATATATATATATATATATATAAATATATATATCATTCTGACCAAAAATTACCTATAACTCTGACACACACATTACATATATATATATATATATATATATATATATATATATATATATATATACACACTGGATACATGTGAAAATGCTTGTGAATCAAACTAGCAAAATGAAGAACGAGATACTATACAAGAAAAATGTGGAGCAGGCTACAACCAGGTAGAGATTATCTGATACTGAGGAAGTCACATTCTATATTGTGTATTATAATCTCCAGGAATCTCAATAATTGTGTCCAAAATAAATAATATTTCTTTTTTCTCATAAATAATAATAATAAAAGAAACGAAGGTGTAGTACTAAAGAATAAATATATATATATATATATATATATAACCCGGTAGCTTGAGGAAATTGGTAAGCGGACTCATAATGCTTCCTCCGCGGATGGTCGAAGTTTCAAATCCTCTAGGTGGTTAGAGTCATGTTAAATACCTCTCGAGTAAGAGTTGAACTCACTCCGCAAGTTGAATCCGGATTAATCTCACCAAAAAAAGTGGGAACACCAAGCGCACCAAGTAGGTAAAAAAAAAGAAAAAAAAAATGAATATATATATATATATATATATATATTGGACAAATAATGAAATATAAATAGATAAGTTGTAGTTATCCCACTTTTGGGTGATACAAATAAAAAAGAAGAAATACAATCATTAACATTCCAGTCTCAATCATGGGATGGATATTTCTTGAGGACCAAAACTAGAATTAGATAATAAAATAATAGAAAAAAAAAAGAAAAAATACAATTAATACTTTTATATATATAACAGTTTTCCCTTGAAACCTTTTTTCTACTAAGGCCAAAGCTCTGCTCTCTTCACCTTTGATAGGCTCTCCAATACCCCATTTGGTGAAATATGCCCTCTTACAGTCACCCTTTTGCTTTCCAAATCAATGCTAAATGATGTTACCCCTAGTAATTCATTAGGCAAAAATAGGGAAGAAAAATGTTCCCATTATATATATATATATATATATAGATATAGATATAGATCAGGACAAAAAATGAAGATGGCAGATAATGTAGTTACAATTAGTAAGTAACTAGAAGGTATGGTGGTATGGCAATTTAAGTAAGATAAGAAGTACCTTCCATTTTAGATAGGTGTTTCTTGACTTTACCAGCACAGCCTTGACAATGGAGAGAAACTCTCATCACAACCACCTGCCACCATATTATAAAAACACATTCAAGGGGTGGTTCTACTGAAGAAGTATGATGGAGAAGAAGATGAATTGGGAATGTGAACCTGAAAGACCTGGTCCTTTACTGCTACTGAAGAAGAATTAGCTGATTTGGATGCTTCTTCTTGATCGCTTTTGACTGTGAGTGATGATGGACCAGTAGTTGATCTCTGAATGCGATTAGTCAAAGCATAACCACGAGCCTCTCCCAAGCGAATGTACTTATTATTGTTGATCAATCTTGCATGTTCAGTCAGGTTTCGATCCAACGACTTTCGTTGCACTATAACAGATAAGGGTTCAGTAGCCATGCACACAGCAGTAGCACCTGGAGAATGGCACATTAAGCCCCTCATATTCTTAGCTGCCTTAGTGTTCATCATCAAAAGTTCATGTCAAATGATCACAAATATATACAATATATACATATATATATCAAGAGGACTAAGGAAGGTCTGTGAAGGGTATTTATGTAGACAGAGTGAAGAGACAAGTGAGTGAGGAATTTTTGAAGTGATAGTGGTGATGGCAGTAGTAGTAGTAGTAAATAGTAATGATACAGACATAGGAGAGAAAGAAAAACACACTAATAAATATGACACAGCTAAAAGGAATTGTGTAGCAGTAATGGTTTTAGTTTACATTGCAGCATCAATGCCCATCTTTGGATGTAGCCTACACATAGAATGTCATTCTCAACAGCAAATATGGACACCAAACAAGTCAATATATATTCACATAAAAAGGGAAACCTTGGAAAAAGTGTCTTTTAACTATTAAGAAACTACTATTACCTCATTTGTACTTCTAGATTATCTATTTTACCAAGAGAAACTAATACAATAGTTAATTAGCAACCACAAACTTAATTGGTGAAACAAAATAACACCCCAACAAAACTAATCAATAAGTGCTTGATTTAGTGAGGATTATATGTTGACATGTTTAGTAAAGGGACGAAAATGCTTAAAGATTAAAAGAAGATGGTCAAACAGAATGTGAAAGAGGTACAGAGGGAAGGAAGAAGTAGTGTAGATCCACTGCAATAAACTCTCTCTAACACTTCATATCCACTTAAAGATTTCTGTCAACTAACTGCAAAAACTGAGAACTACCAAAGTCCACAGTTTTGCTTTTACAACAGAATTCAAATGTTCCACCAATACTGTGTCAGAAGCTTCAGCATGATATCAGTTCTCAACTAACAACTCCATTCTTCTGGGAAAAAAAAGAAAAAGGAAAATTCAGATTTTTACAACTTCTTGGCATGTCCTTTTGAAAGTTATAAAGTCACATATCATGTAAATGGCTTACCTTTTTTTTCATATGCTTGACCAATAGTAGACTTTCTTTATTGAAATAAAATCTGTATATAATATTTACCTTCTTAAAAAATAAAGAATAATAAAAAAATAGGGCTCAATCTACTTATGCATCCTACTAGTGGATGGTTGGTATAGGAGGGCCAAAATAAAGCAAATAATGAAAACAACATATGCACATTTATTTGCATTTATTTAAGAGTAGTATATGGTACTGTAGCAAAGAACTCTGGTTTAAACTTTTCAACTTAGCTAAATTCAATTGTATCTCTCTTCCAAGGACCACAAAAACCAATGGGAGGAAGCAATGAGAAACTCCATTGTATCATTAAAAACCTTGGTCCAGACCATTAATTTGTCCCCTTGGCAACAGGACAAATGGGTAGATGCAGAGATACCTACCCTACCATCCTTCTAATGATAAGACCATTAGTACAATATATTATCAACTTTTCAATGGAATGCCATGTGAACCTCTGTCTCCTCCACTTAAATTTCCTTGTCATTCATACTTCAAAACCTAGGGACCATATGGAGTTCTCTTATTTCCTATATCAGATGCAAAGATTGCTTGACTATTACACAGCTACCACTTTTATTATATTGGGAAGATATAGGTTTGAAAGTGAATCCCTGATCTTGAGTGTCATTTTTTTTTTTTCCTGGTGGTTATTGCTATAATTGCCAACGCAACAACTCTAATTTCTCTGAATGCTTAATATGAATCCATAAATTCTAACACATGTTGTGCACACTAAACTGCTGCAAACTGAACATTGAAGCATTCTTGTTTTATGTTCAAATAGAAAATAACTTTACTGAGAGCAAACCAATTGTTTCAACCATTTAGAGTATAAAATGATATCGAACAAACCAAAAAAGACGGCAAACTTTAAAGGCTATTCCTGTTGTTTACTTATGAAGAATAATAAATATATACAAATCCTAACCCCAAAAAAAAAAAAAAAAAAAAAAATACATACGAATCAGTATACATACACAATAATTCAGAACCACTCACATTGGCAAAATGTAGAGTTGGTGGGCTATGTATACAATAAATGGCTATGTATTCATCGTGTTGCTCTTTATATGAATACAGTCATGAATCAATGATGAACACCCGGAGGCAACTTAAACTAGCGTAGAGTTGCTTAGATACCAAGCTGCGAGAATGTAACATCTCCGTAGTAGACGGTTATGCCCTTCAGGTTATCACGGACCATGTTTTCTTCTATCTGTTCATAGAAAGATGTCTAAGATTCAACAAGAGTTATAGTTACTAGTTAAAAGAAAAAAATAAACATTTACCATGATGGAAGTTTTTAAAATGGAATCAATACCTCCATTTCTAAAGGGGGAGAATACAACCAAGAAAGCTCTTCGGCTTGAACTAAGTCTACATTTCGAGGTAAGTAGAAAATGACATTAGGTGTTATAGTACGAGCAACCTGAAATAAGTTGTACCTGCAGATAAAGAAAAGTGGTGTCATCTGCTTCTAGTTTATTGTGTGTACTACAATAAAGAAACAGTTGTAAGTCACAAGGGTAAATAAGTGAATCCTGCATGGTTCTCAGTATTTTTTTTTTTTTTTTTAATTTAAAAAATTTGTCCAGTACAAGTGAATGACAAAAGATGTAAGCTTCAAAGAGTTTTTTTTTTTTTTTTTTTTTTTGTAATTTAAGCTTCAAAGAGTTACTAGAACCTAAAAAGTGTTTCTAATAGATTGGGAGAGGAGAGAGGAGAAATACAGATAGAAAGAGCTGTACGTTATCACAAAGAACAACATGATGCTACAAAATTCTAGGGATGTGTAAAGAAAGGAGCATACTTTATAATACTTGATTTAGACTATTAAGTCATGGTCTGTTATAGCAACCTAGAAGCCAACGACAAAAGACATACAACATCAACAGCGAGACAATGAAAAAGACTAATACAAGTCTTCTTACATCACATGCTTTTCTCCGTAATAGATAAGTGAAAATGGGGTGAACTAGCAGGAGATATACAGATATGCAAAAGAAGTACAAAAGATAAAATTTTCTGATGCAGATACTACGATAGAAACAAATCCAGCCTGGATCTGGTTCAGTACCAGTAAAATGAATCATGTATATGCAGAAAAACAGAGCTAGTGAGAGAGAGAGAGACAGAGAGGTAGAGATGAGTGAGTATTCTTTCTTTTTTTAGATAATTATAATTATATTATGATATGGTCATCACTACCTACCCTTCTTTGGGTTTCAGTAACTCAAGCGAGAATGTATTCATCCTCTTATATGATGGCCCTCCCCACGGCGGTGAAAGAAATACTACGTCCCCCTAAGAAAAATGATCATAATAAAATCAGTAAAAGTATGAAATAATAAATCAAAGGCAAGACAAAAATGAAAGAGAGAATAAAACGAAAAAGTTTACATTGCACACAAGCACTGTTTAATCACCATCTATTGTCAAACATATAAATTGATCTCAGAAAGTACCTCTCTGCTAGACTATATCGCTATAGAAGGAATAAAACTGCTCATAAAGACGCCAAGCAAGTAAAAAGTGAGCAGAATCAACCCTTCACACGATTTTGTTAGCTCCATTGACAAAAAAATCAGTTTTGACTGCTTCAGTTCTGAACATATTTCGAAAAAATTAACAAAAAAAGACCTGCACCTCTGCACTTTGTTGAATGTTGTTAATTTTGGCAATTTTTGTCACTAGTCTTAAAGTCTGTGCATTTGGTGAACTCATTACAAATCTTTCAGTATAGTAGTCAAAATAATATCAGCCGCATATGCTCAAATTAACCTGAGTTAGTTCCACATTACCAAATACAGAACAAACATACTGACAGTGAAACATGGTGAAAGGAAGTCATAAACCACAACTAGAAGACATCCACATTACAAAATTCAGAGGTGTCTTTCCAGGAACATTTCATGTCTTGTAGTATTTGTAGAATGTCATGGTACAAGAGACAAACGTAAACATTTTTTACCATGCCCTACTTTCGGATAGGAGATGTATGATTAGGATTTGATCAATTCCTCACTCAGGAAATGTAGGTTTGAAAGAGAAATTCTTCAAATATTTAAGCAACAGCAAATGATTCCCATATTTAACCAAAATAACCTCACATATTTACATGTTTAAATCAGACCGTCAAAGAATCAGACCTATATGCATTATAGGAAGTTATCAAGTTTAAACATGAGTAGTAAATAAACTAATCTAGGAATCAAATAGGTTAAAAATGACAAAAAGAGAGAATGCTTTATTTAACAGATTCCATGAAAATTTAAGCACTGTAAGAAATAAACCTTTATTCAATAAACAATACAAGTCATAAAAGTTGGACAAAATGTCTAGTTTTCACCTGAAAAGCTAGCAAGACCTAAAAATTGGAAAGTAATACCTTGAGAGATGGTGCGAGTTGAAAAAAGTCCCCAATAATGAAATCTATGGAGTCTTCTACACCATATATCTTGGCATTATTCATGGCAAGTGCAATCCTTTTAGGGTCAATGTCAATGGCAACAACGTGACGGCACCTAAAAGTATAGAGGTAGAATAGTCAAGTGTAACTTCAGTATTTCACATTTCAAGTGTAACTCGAAATATAAGATAACACAGCATCTTTCAGCTCACACACTCATATAGTTGGAAGAAAACAATATATATATATATATATATATATATATATATCATAACTTTTTAAAAAAAATACACACACAATTCTTACATCAATTTATGTACAAATTTAACTTGAAAATTGGAAAAGGAAAATACAATTTAAAAAAAAAAATTCAATGTACCGGGAAAAAACACTTCAGGATAATACTGCAACTTACACATTGGCAAATTGAATGGTATTGCCACCAACGCCGGCGAAACAATCAATAACAACGTCAGTACTGCGGCAATGCTGAGCATGTCGAATTGCAACCTCCTCTGGCGTAACGGAATACCATCCTTCTTCGTCTAATTTAATTCCTTCATCGTACCTCGTAAATAAATCGTATCTCTGACGCCAGTACTTCTCCACCATCGGAGTCACTCCAGCTTTAATCCTCACTAAAGAGAACCAAAAAAAAAAAAAAAAAAATTCACAATTCATTCCCAGTTTTTTAGGAATCAAAAATTTTCTCTGTTTAATCTCTTCTTACCTTTACGCTTCCATAACTTCCTCTGTTTCCTCCGTCGACGACTCGTCCGTCGTTTACCGACTCCAGCAGAATCGAGCTCAAAAGCCATTGTTCTTTTGTCGGGTTTACCCGGTTTAGGCCACTGTTGTTAAATGATTGGCCTTCTATTTTGGGTTTTACTAACTACAATATTGGGCTTTTATTTTTTATTTTTTCCTATTCTCCCTTCCTGGCCCAATAAGTTCACTGACCATTTTTCCTTTTCTTACACTCCCTCTCTCTATGTTAAGGATTTTTTAACTTAGCACCGAGTTGTATTAAATGAGTGTTTAATTATGTGATGATACTTTTAAATCAAATTCACATTTAGATTAATCCTCATTCGAGTCGGGTTTGGTCCTCTTGCGGGAAGGAAGCTCCCTCAAATTTTAAATAGCGCATACATGAAGTAGATGTTACGCAACTCTCAATCTCACAATAGAAAAGCTCCTTAGCAACTCACATATGACTTTTTGTTAAAGGATATTTAAGTCCTAAACCCTTGGTTTTATTACATAAAGTCGAGGGTTTTAACACTCGCCCTAAGTGCCATGTGAGAGTTGACTCTGCATATGCAATTTAGACCGAATATGAATTACTCAATTATCTACTAAGTGAGCGATCTAAGACTCCTCTTTAAGTGCAACCCAAATCGAATTTGTAATCTTTAAAAATTAAAAAAATAAAAATTTGATACATTTTAAACACGAAATAATATATATATATATATATATATATATATATATATATATATATAAAAGTAAATCAACGGGATAATTTGTACGTATCAAACTAAGAATACGTGTAAAAATATGCTATTCTTGATTAAGACAAAAACTATAAATAATCAAGAAAACCTTACCTAATTGCATTAAACTAAAGTACTATTTAGACAACATGATTTTATTTGATGTCATAGTCCGAAAATAATTTTATAATTTTTCTAAAGAAAATTCTTACACATATTAGGTGTAGACATATAAAAATTATTGCAATAATATATATTGCATATGATTTAGATTGCATGGTACATGTATATATATATATATATATATAAAACACTCCAAATTGTTTTTTCCCCCTAAAAATTATATTTAATTAGTAATCTTAATATTTTAAAAAACTATAGAATCTTCCATAGAAAAAAGCAATCATAATAATTTTTTTTTATTGTGATTTTTTTCTTTTAATAATTGTTTTTTTGTTAATTATATGTGTCTAGAAGCCAATTTGGACCAACTCGAGACCTTGTTCAAGGTTAATTATCCGAAACTATTCGTTTAATAATTTTTCTTTAATAATTTTTTTTTTGGTTAATTATCCGTTTCTTATTGTGGGAAAGTTCTCCCTAAATCTATTTCTTCTTATACATACAAGGTTCAAACTCGAGACCTTGCGTAGAAAAAACCAAACTCTATACACTTAGATCAATATGGGTTGGTAAACATTTAGAGAGAGTTAGATTTGATGATACAGCCGAAACTCTGAATTCAGATTATGTATTTTTTTGTTATAATTTTTTAAATAAAAAATAAAATTTATTTGATGTACCTAATGTAAATCAAGATTATTCTTAACACTTATATTTATTTATTATTATTTTTTTTTTTAAAAAAAAGAAAAATCTACTATAGATTTATAGGAATCTTCTTCTTCATTTTTTTTTGCAAATAACATCCGATATATGAACCCACGAATCAGAGCGGGTCAAAGAATTATGGCTTTAAATTCCTCTTAATTGTGGTTGTGGAGGATCGAACCGTCTGTTGTTTCCCTTATCAAGTTCAGCCTTCATGCGCCACTGAACCAACTAATGATTGGTTGAATCTTCTTCTACATTTTATTATTATCATTATTACTATAGATTAATGATTATGAAGGACTTTTTATTCAAACGTGTTTATTACATCACAAATAAAACACATAGGAGAAAGGTATATTGACAACATCAAGTCTTCTTCCACTTATGAAATTCTCTGAAAAAGTTGGAAGAAATTGCACCATAGACCATCAAAATCTTTTGAAAATATCTTTATATGCAATCAATAAATAAATACTCTTTCTTTCTTTCTTTTTTTTTTTTTTTTTTAATGATAATAAAGATTTCGCCAAATAAAAAATTATAAGTTACAAAAGATAATATGTCATGAATCTCATAGATTTATCGAGTTTATATTTATCAAATAATCGTCATTATATGGAGATCAATAATAGTCAAGAAGGTCTTACTCTGTTCTTACATGATACTTACAATAAGATAACATTTGTTTAATTATGTATAAGAACATGGTGAGGCGACTTTCTTTGGGGAAGAAGATGACTTTTAGGCATATAATACGAGCTAAATCTGATTTATTCGAAGTTCCACGTAAAAGTTAGACCTAGCTTGGATTATATGAACGCAATTCAAGCCGAATATGAATTAGTTAGGTATTTCGTTTCTTTACGAGGACAAAATGGTAAATTAATGGAGTAATTTTATGTAGATTTTGTACTTCTATCATAAAGACACGTTAGGGGCCAAGCTCACCGTGAACTTTAAACCATTAAAGTTCATATGAAGTGGGCTAAAATTGACAATATCATTAGATTATCATCGAAGAGATTCTTAAGTAATTATTAAGTAAATGCCCAAAATCTTTTACGTAATAACGTATTTTAAACCCGACTAATATCATTGATATTATAACAAAAGTAATTATAATATTAACAAAGTCACAAAAAATTAGGCTAAGTAATGAGGTGAGGAGGTCCCTACTTATTTGTGCTCTGAAAAAAAATATCGCACTCCCCAAAGCTCACCCTCCCCCATCCCCCTCCTTCTCCCCGATTAATTTCTTTCTATGCGCAGATTTCTGGGCTAAGTGTTCCCTTTTTCATTTCACATCAAATTCTTCACTCTGGGTAACGTTTTTCTCTGCAGAATTTGATTAGTATGCTTTGTGTGGTAGAAAAATATGAATGTTCTGATGGCTTATTTCTCTACTCTCTTTATATAAATGGCGGATCTTCGTTTTTTGTGTTGATTTCGGGTCATTTTATTGTTTCCTTTTTCTTTTTAAGTTTGTTTTGGTTCTCTTAGTTTTTGATTTGTTGGAAATTCCGTTTTTTTTTTTTTTTTTTTTTTTTTTTAAATATGGAGAAATGGTTAAATTGTGATGTGTAATTTTTTTGCTGAAATTTCTCAGTCTGATTGATTTAGAGTTTGATTTTCCGTTTTGATTGATTAATGTTGAGGTTAAATTTTTTAACGTATCAGACGTTTCTGGTTTTGATTCTACCCCTTCCTTGTTGTTTCGTGTTCATGAAATTATTCAGGAATTCAGCTTTTTCTGCTTAATATATTACTTAATTATTATATTTTTTTGTGGGGTGGGAGAGAAGGGGATGGACTATTTGGACCTGTGGAAATAGAGATGCTGTATTTTGATATATTTTTTTATGCTATTATATATGGGGTGTGTGTGTGTGTGTATGTACTTGAAAGATTATGTTTCTCTATTATTTTCATTATAAAATTTTCTGTTTTCTCTCTTAATTGGGAACGGAAAGATATGTTTAAGATGTGCTGATCAGTTTAATGGTCGCCGATTCTTAATTCTTGCTTTTATTCTGGTGGAGTTCTGGCATTGCAGTTCATATGGAGAATTCCCTTGAACTGTATGTGTATAGTGGATAGATGTCCATTTTTTTTTTTGATATTGATTTCTTCTTTTCGATTGTTTAATCCTAGTGAACTTGCTGAAGCTTTGGGCCTCATGATTTAAGATTGGGCACTATTGCTGGACAGCTAGGAAGAGACTTTATGGGGAGTATATTGAGCCTTAATAATCACAGGGCTAGCTCGAGTCAGCTCTGTGAGATTTCACAGAGTGAAGCATGCAAGAGGCAGAGGACTTCATCAAGCTTTTGGGAGGATAATCCAAGGCTCATTCCCAGCCTACCTGATGAGATATCACTTCAGATTCTTGCAAGAATCCCAAGAATTTACTATTTGAATGCAAAGTTAGTGTCCCGAAGTTGGGCAGCTGCTATAATGAGTCCAGAACTTTATAGGCTAAGAAAAGAACTGGAAACAACAGAGGAGTGGCTTTACATTTTAACTAAGGTTGATGGTGACCAGCTTCTATGGAATGCTCTGGACCCAGTGTTGAAGAAATGGCAAAGATTACCACCAATGCCCAAGATTGCTCTTGAAGAATCATCAAGAAGGGGATTCTCAGGCCTTAAGGTGTGGAACATGGTGGGTTCAAGCATCAGAATTGCAGATGCCATAAAGGGCTGGCTGGGAAGGAAGGATGCATTGGAACAAATTCCCTTTTGTGGCTGTGCTATTGGAGCTATTGATGGTTGCCTTTATGTACTGGGAGGATTCTGCAGAGCCACTGCAATGAGATGCGTCTGGCGGTATGATCCTGTTGTGAATGCATGGAATGAAGTGAGTCCCATGTCCACTGGTAGAGCTTATTGCAAAACTGGTGTTTTAAACAACAAACTTTATGTAGTTGGTGGTGTTAGTCGAGGTCATGCAGGATTGGATCCTCTTCAGTCTGCAGAAGTTTTTGATCCACAAACTGGTCTATGGTCTGATGTCCCAAGCATGCCATTTTCAAAGGCCCAGGTGCTGCCAACTGCGTTTCTGGCCGATTTGCTCAAGCCTATAGCAACAGGGATGACATCCTATAGGGGTAAATTATATGTTCCACAAAGTCTATATTGCTGGCCTTTTTTCGTTGACGTTGGTGGTGAGGTATATGATCCTGAAACCAATTCCTGGGTTGAAATGCCAATGGGCATGGGAGACGGTTGGCCTGCCAGACAGGCTGGAACTAAGTTGAGTGTTATTGTGGATGGGGACTTATATGCACTGGATCCTTCTAGTTCTTTAGATAGTGCTAGGATCAAAGTTTATGATCATCTCGATGATGCTTGGAAAGTTGTTGAAGGAGATGTACCTATTCGTGACCTTACTGATTCTGAATCACCTTATCTACTTGCTGGTTTTCTTGGAAAACTTCATGTGATCACTAAAGATTCAAATCAGAATATCTTGGTCATGCAGGCTGATTGGCGTAATGAATTGGCTTCTTCTCCATCATCTTCATCAGCTGCTTTGGATGACTTAGTCCGAGAGATTTCTGGATCAATGACTGAATCTCAAGGAAACGTTTGGAGTGTCAGTGCTACTAGGCGTGCTGGATCTGCTGAACTGGTCAGCTGTCAGATCCTTGATATGTAATATTCTCAATGTTGTGGTTCTATTTGCCTTTATTTTTACTGCTTCCCTTGCATATAGCTAAGTATTGGCTAATCCTGGACTGTTCTTGAGTTAAAATTTCAGGTTTGCAGGTTAAGCTTTTATATATATTTATGGTCTTAATATACAACATAGATTGGAAAAAGTATAGTCTATATACCCCCAAGCAGCACCTATGGAGTGGTTGATATAGGTTTACTCATAGGGACTAATTTGTTGTACTTGGGATATGTAAAACTTTGCAAATTAGCCACATATAACTCTTTATTATGCCATCAATTCCATAACACTTTTGCTGCATTCTTTTCCGAGTATTTCTTTTACAGTACACCTCACATAGCTGTGAAATTATCATCTTGTTTGCTGTAGAGATAAGTCTGCATTTACTGAACTTTTAAAATTCTTGTGTCTTCTGTAATGATTTCGTTCTTCTTTTTCTAAAATTTTGTTTTAATTTCAATCTAAAATGAATTGGCACTGATTTGTCAAAAATACTTGTTAACATTGAAGTTATTGCTACTGGTAAAATGCTCTTATAATCCTCTAGCAGAGGAGGTTTTTCATCCTCTTAGAGGCTTCGAGGATGTCATGTCTGTGTCCAAAAGCAGTAACCCTTATGAATTCTTCACCTGCCGGACCAAAGCCACTTCCTGGAACTGTAATTACATGTGTTTTCTCCAGAATCTCCCCAAAAATATCCCAAGATTTTGAGCCAGGGAAATGTACCCAAACATAGGGTGCGTTTGTACCTCCATATACTCTTAATCCCATCGAGGTGAAAGTCTCAACCAATATTTTTGCATTCTCCTTGTAGTAATCAACCACAGAAAGCACAGCCTGAAACAAATATCGACCATGATAAATTCTTTTTGATTCCATCTCCAAACTTGAGTAAATATACTAAAGTCTGTTCTTGTTTAATGTTTATACTCGTATTCTCTTATTATTATTTTTTTTAAGTGTCTATATATATATATATATATATTTTTTTTTTTTTTTTTTTTCTCTTCTCTTTGGAGATTTGGTCCGAGCAGCAGTGTTGTCAGTCATTGAGGGAATTTTTTCTTCACCAGGTACTGTAAAAAGGTATGTTCTTTTCTTTGCCTCATTGTAGAGAGATGCTAAATTCCATTCTAAAAGAGTCTGAAAAAGTGTTGTATAAATATCCTCATCCCCGCTCAACACTATTTTACCTTTCTGTTTCTCTCTAATGGATTTATGTGCAGATATTCAAGTGTATAAGTTAGAGATATTCACTTTCTTGATTCTTGAAGATTTATTGCAATATCCTAGTATCTATGTCTACCCTTGTCTTATTTTTTGTGGTCCTCTATCAATGGCTAAAGCTTATATTAACTAATATAAGTTAAAAAGTATAGCATTTAAGAAGAAGAATCAAGAAACTTACCTTGTGACCCTTAGGGGATAGACAAGCCAACCCACCAGCCTGAGCTATGTTTGAAGCACCATTGAAACAAGTGCATACAATTCTATTGTAGTCATTTCTAACTGGATATCCACCAGAGTAACGTAGTTCTTCAGGCACCACAGTCCAACCAAGGCGAACTCCGGTGAACCCAGCAATCTTAGAGAAGGATGAAACTTCAATGGCAACCTAAAAAAACACCATAGTATTTTGAACACTGTGTGAGTGAGATCACAAAATTAATTAACCATCTTTTTGAGTGCCAGGAAATTCTTAGTGCTATTTTAATACCTTCTTTGCACCTGGAATTTCGTATATGGATCGTGGGCTTCCATCAGAAATGTAAGCTGCATAGGCAGAATCAAAGACAATAATAGAACCATTTTCTTGTGCAAACTCCACGAGCTGTTGCAATTGGTCTCTGGAGGCAGTGTGGCCGGTGGGATTATTTGGTGAACAGAAGAAAATGACATCTGTTCTTGAAGTATTTGACAAGTCAGGGAAGAAGCTGTTCGCAGGACCACATTTCAGGTAATGAATGTTCCGATACTTCCCAGATTCATGTTCGTATTCACCTGTCTGTCCCATTATCACACTCGAGTCCATATATGCCTGCATTTTTAACACCCCAAAGATTTTTACTTTCTTCTAAGCCTTAGCTATGTTACAAAGAGGTGAGATAATACAAGTATATTTTTCTTCATAAATTTATTGCTAGTAACATTTTTTTATTTTACTTTAGTTATATTTCAATTGATTATTTTAAATTTGAGTTTGGTCAGACTTTTTTCTTCGAAAGTAAACTGTTGGGGTTAGATTTTTTTTTTTTTTTTTTTCGAGTCTTAAATATTTAT
The DNA here is from genome assembly GCA_025388415.1 of Cynanchum wilfordii. Taxonomy (NCBI): domain Eukaryota; kingdom Viridiplantae; phylum Streptophyta; class Magnoliopsida; order Gentianales; family Apocynaceae; genus Cynanchum; species Cynanchum wilfordii. Next base: position 290,528 of record JAHSUH010000363.1, on the reverse strand, counting down.
TAAGGTACCGGAAAGGATGGATCCTGCACTGCCATTGTTACATTGGATCCTAGTAGGAGCTGTAATATGAAAAAAGGATTTAGTAAATAATAATTTTCATACATACAAAAATAAAAAATAAAAAAAAAGATGTGTTAAAATATTTGCAAGAGAAGTACCTGAAGACGTGAGATATCGCACTGTGAACCATCTGATACAAATATTTCATTGTGTTTTATTCCTAAGTCCTTATAGAATGTCTCTGAAATTGCTTTTCTCAGCTCCTATTTGCAAAATAATTGGCATTCTTAAATTATACATATATGTATATATATATATATATATATACATGATCAGTCAATTTGTCTTTTAGACAAAATTCTTGATTACAATTAATGATTGTAATTAATATAAGCTTACATGATTCCCTTGCTCGAGTCCATATCCTTTATAACCATCCAAAGTTGAAAGATCACGAGCATACTATATAAACATTATTAATGGCAGATCAAGTTAATTAAGATTCCAACAACTTTATACGTTATCATCACAAAAATTTATTATTGTGTATGTATATATATGTATATGTGAAAATTCAATATTCATAAACAAATATTTTTTTTTTTTTTTTTTGGTAAAAATATTCATAAACAAATATGTTTATATATAAATCAGCCAAATAATATAAATTTCAGTCATTTTTTTCAAGGCACTTCAATGAATTTTTCGGGATTAAAATACTTGTCATTTAAGTTTCATCATTTACTTAATAACAGGTCAGGTCAGTGATCTTATAACTATAAGAACTTTGTTCACAATATTTTAAAAATTTTTAAGGTATTTAAAATATAAAATATAAAATATAAAAATATGAATTTTAGTTTGTTTTTGTTTTTGTTTTTTTCCTACAAAAGGTATGGGTGCACAAATGGATAACAACATCAAACCATTGAAGAGTCGAAGGAAAGGAATGATTGATGAGTTATACTTGACAATTCAATGGAAATTGCTGTTCATGATTTGTGGCATATTTCTGGCTCACGTCAATTCTCAATAATTTTAAATATATATATATATATATATATATATATATATGTATGTATGTATGTATAGTTTAGATAGGTTTGGTGGCATGAGATGAATAAGGACTCACTAATATTTTCTCTAACACTCTCATACAACAATTACACATGTAAACAAGTCGAATCGAACTGAATATCAAAAGTTTGAACTTGATTTTTTTAATTTTCAAATATTATTTAAGTAGGTTTGAAAATTAATCGAGCTTAAAAAATTATTTGAGTTTGGTTTGTTTAATAAACGGACGAGCTTGATTTGTTTATAGCTCTAGGAAAAAGTAAGGAAAGGGAAGTCGTCACTTTTTTTTAGAGTTTGTCAAAAAGGTAGGAGGGTTGAGTTTGAATTCTAGAGAAAATAAAGAAAAGGGAGCCGAGCCGCAAACAGTATTCAAAAATGTAGGGTTTAATAATATATATATATATAATATATAAATATTTATAATTTGTTCAAAAATACTTAATTATGTTCGCGAACAGTATTCGAGTAGGCTTGAAAATTAATTGAGTTTAAAAAATTATTTGAGTTTGGTTTGTTTAATAAACGAATAAGCTTGAACCAAGCATAGACGAGCTTTGTTCGTGAACAATTTGATTTGTTTACAACTGTAAAAACAATACCAATATATATGAATTGTCATTATTTTATCAGTTATGATTGACACTTGATATATATTTGTATTTATGTAGCAGAATATGCTTGACCATAATAAGTGTACTATTCTTTTGCCTATATTTTTTGAAGTGTATATATATATATATATATAGGTTAGATTGTGTGTGAAAAATATAAGATATAAAAAATTATGAGTCAAATATTAAAAATATTCCTTATAAATGAAATATAATATATATATATATATATATATATATATATATATATATATATATTAATTTGGTAAAATCTTGAGTTAGACAAATAAGTACGAATTACATATCTAAAATATCCTCATATAATCCATTAAAGTGAATCAATATATATACATATATTACTCAATTATATATACATAGGTGTGTGTATATCCATATATATATATATATATATATGAATATATTAGATAAAATTAAAGAGAAAAGATTAATGTAATGGAAACTTACAGTAGCCATGGTAGAAGCTATGGCATCTGGAAGTGGCTGCGTAGTGTTACCAATTCCAAGGCTTATTATCTTAGCATTTGGATATTTATCCATATGTTCAAGCTCTTTTGCAGCAATCTGCATGCAGTAAACATCCATTACCGCAAAATTATTCTAAAATAATACATACATACATACATATATATATATATATATATATATATATGTATATGAATGACAGAAATTAATTAATTAGTAGATGCACGAACACTAACCTCTGGAAACAAGAAATTATTTTGCAGCTTTTCCAAGTTTACATTACGAGTAACCCTTGTTGAATAATGACAACCTGCAGCCAGCAATTGTGAGCATTACATTCTAGGGTTTTAGAGAATGAAATGAGAGCATAAATTCTCTCTTTCTCTCTCTCTCTCTCTCTCTCTCTCTATATATATATATATATATATATGTATATATACACACGTACCATTTCCATCAATTTGTTGTGCTGCAATATTCATCCTAAACATATAGTTAACACAAATCAAAATTGACAAATGAGGATCAACAAGAAACTCAATTATATTATTGTATAATATATATATATATATAAAAAGAAATAATTAAAGGGTTTAATAATTACCTAGCCCTAGACTTCAAGAACATTTTTTGAGGCATAAAGCAGCTGGCTACTGAAACCATATTTATGAACATGATTGATCAGGATCAAGTCTGCAGTAGCAAAAGCTTTGATCACACATATATATACACTTATGGATCAGGAGATTTATTTACATACATATATATATATATAAAGGGTTTTGCTTAAAAAATATATATATATAATATATATATAAAGTGTTTATATGTAATGTCTTTCCTGATATATATGTCAAAGCAGACATTAGGTCCCCCAATTTGTCGGGTCCTGTGATGCATGAACGTGTGAAAAGATGAATTGGACAGTGTACACATACACACACACTCAACACAAAAATGTTAACTATTTTTCTAAAATCTGCTATCTATATTCTAGAGAGGACGTAGGTTTTGGTTTACATTAACAAGATATATATATATATATATATATATATATATCGTATGTATGTATGTAGCGAGAGGAATATTACTAGTAAAAGTCATGCTAATAATTTGTCTCTTTTTCGTTTACTCACAAACTGATGAATTTAAATTAGTTTCTCTCTTAATTACTCCAAGGAAAAGAATAATTACATATATATATATACAATTAATTTCACAATTTATTGTAATCCTTTTGTTATGAAAATTTGTAAAATATATATATATATATATGTATATATTATCTTGATATCAACCTTTGTTGGTCTAAGTGAAAAAAGTTTAGTTTCCTTATGTCCGGATTAGGTGACGCCAAAAGTGGTTACTGAACTCGAAAGGTTAATTAACCAAAAAATATATATGTATATATATATATATATATATATTTATATGCTATCTTGATCAAATTAATTAAGGTTTTAGAAGTTCTTGTCTATTTTCTCTGGTAATTGATAGTAGGAAAACATGGAAATGATCTACCAAATATGTACGTAAGTTTCAGTGCAGTTTTTATGGGTACATTGTCAGCATTTCTCATCAGGCATAATGCAATATTAAGTATTTGGTCACCAAATATGTACATACACACACACACACACACACACATATATATATATATATATATATATATATATATATATATATATATATATATATATATATATATATATATATATATATATATATATATGTTTATATGTATGTATATACTTCAAGAACTATGTACGATTAGATCATATCAGTTTCAATTTGAAATCTCTCTCTAACCCAACTAAACTAATTACCTGGAAATGGAATGAAACAATTCTTAAAAGAGGGATGTTGACAATTAACGTTAATTAATACATTGTGAATAGATAGTAAAACAACTCATCTAAGAGTGTGTGTATATATATACATATATATGCATCATCCTCCACAAAACTCAGAATAATACTAATTGACTTTTCTAGCAATGGAAAATCAAGAAATTAAACCATTTTTATGTAATTTCTTCACAGTAAAACAAAAAAAGGAAAGAAAAAAAAAAGTGTTTGGTTCATTGTATGTATACCTAATCCATATATGAAAGAAATGAAATTTGGAAAACAAATTAAAGTTTTAATTATTTAAGCTGACTATTCTTTTTGGTTCCAGTCTAAGTAAGTCCTGAAGAATCTCCCCAGCCAGAATATATATATATATATATATATATATATATATATATATATTATGTATGTATATGCAAGAATATTTATTGACTGATATATATCTAATAAGTCAAAATTTTTACTATACATGCAATAAATATATGATCCACAAATAATAACTATTTTGAGTCAAGAAATCAACATCTAGAAGTTGTTATGAGTCCTCTTGCAATTATATATACACACCAATCAAGGCTTCACACATAGACATATATGTATATATATAGATCAATTCAAAGAATCTTCCAAGAAAATATACGTTATGGTGATAGTTATTCTGACTCATACCATAACTACACTACATATATCTTAAATTAATACATACATACATACACACACACACACATATATATATATATATATCATAATTTGACCTAATTCTTAGAAAGTTAGCATATATATATATATATATTCATTTTCATAGTGGTATTCTATTCTCTAAATATTAAGTAGGATAAAAAAGATAATTTTTATCCATTTTGGTCTAAATTTCTTCCAACTTCATTACAATGGGACTGTGGAAAATGTCTTATCATTATAAAAAGCTTTAATTATGAACATTGTTTTATCTGAAAAATTAATGACTTTTATGGTTTATTTACGTGCAAGAACTTCTCTCTCATGAACTTCGAAGAAATTAATGTCACTATTTTAGACCATACAATTCATTGTGGAAAATTCATTGGAAAACATCCTCAGAATATCAAAAGTTAGCAGGTGATTTTGCTTTCATTGCTTTTCTTTTTGTTTCTTCCATATATATATATATATATCGAGAAGCTATCATATTTTTATGTATATATAACTGGATATATTTATCGTATGGTATATATATATGTGGAAATTTTGCAGTAATTGGAACAAGATTGAACACTATGAAGATTCCTCCACTTTTTGTAGGAAATAGAGTGTAAAGAATTACCCACGTAATTACTCTCTCTTTCTCTTTCTTAATATTTCTTTGAGGATTTTCTACAACAAAAAATTGATTGACACTAGTAGTTCTACCACTTACTTTTTGTACAAAACAAATATATAAATATAGGTATTGGTCGCTTGGAAGTCTTGGGGGTGAGATAATACTAGGTTGGACTATATAATCAAGTCACAATTAAATCTTTTTCCTAAAGAATTTTCAAGAGTCATATCTTTAATTAATCCAGGTTCAACGGAAAGAAGTGGAATCGAAGAGTCTGTTACTTGAGAGATTACATAGATTATCAAATTTATCTTTAATATATATATTTTTTAATTTATCCGTGCTCAGTAACTACTTTGGCCCCAAATTGAATTCGAGCTGCATATAAGTAATGTTCAAACTCGAGACCTCGAGGGATGTTCACTAGGCAGGACTATATAATCAAGTCACATCAAATCTTTTTCCTAAAGAACTTTCAAGAGTCATGTCTTTAATTAGTCCAAGTTCATTCACCAGAAAAAAGTGGAATCGAAGAGTCTGTTACTTGAGAGAAAACTTCTTACATAGATTATCAAATTTTTAATCTAACTCTTATTCAAGAAAAAAAAATTTACGTAAAAAATATTAAACTTCTTATATAAGTAAGGTTTAAACTCGAGACTGGGAAATCAAACTTCTTCTACTTTGACTAAGATGTGTTGGTAAAGGAGTTGTAATCTGGGTAGTGGATATTCGTGTATGATTCTTAAGCTGAATCTAAAGTTTGGCCCAATATCTGAATATATGATCCAGGGAATGGATGAGGTCCAAAAAGGCATCGAATCTATTTTTTTTTATAATTAAATTGGGAAAAATACCAGAGAAACACATTAGGAGCCGGACGCAGCGGAGCACAAGAAAATTCTTGAAACCACATCATAAATGGATCTCACACACTGACAACATGCATCAAATCCTAACTAATTTACAATGTATCTAAACTAAACGGGTATATATATAAAATTATTTTGTATGTGCATAATATTAGTATACGTATATACAGAATAAGGGGGAGGGAATCATGAAAAAAATATAGTTGAAAGGAAAGTGGGAGGGGCAAAAAGAACTATTGAAAAATCTTCTTTCAATTATTCTCATTTTCTAATGAATATAATATCCACTATGTTGAAGTATTTTTAAAATATTAAACAATCAATTTGATTCAATGAATCATGGCTGTTACAGAAGTGTTGTGTTTGTACGATACTGTAAAAGATAATATTATTTTAAATGAAAGGATATTATTCAAATATAATCTATCCAAAACATACGTATCTATCCAAAACATACAAACATACGTAACTATTCATTTTTCAAGTTTATAAATATTATGTATATTGATTCTGCAGTATCAATATCAAGAATAAAGCTATCAAAAATTATTAGAATAGAATTCTGCAAACAATCAAACACTCATACAATAAACATATTTTCATTGTATCTTAAAAGTAATTTGTATAGGACAAATATTGCTTTTAGAAAAGTGGCGCTTTGATACACGCTTTAAAATTTGTATTTCCATTATTCTCGTTTATTATATCTAACACAGTAAAGTATCCACATTGAATTGGAATAATTCTACCAATACTTGCTTTCGATGGAGAATTTTGCCATCCCTATGAATGTTACAACAAACCTGGGACCGTACATACACATCATTAGTGTATTACAACAAAAATCATGCCTCTGTTCTCCATTTTATTTCCCTAGTATCTAATTATGCATCTACATGCAAAGTTGAATTTCTAGACCAATAATGCCAAGTTTACTATGGTTACTTTAGTTCCCCCTCTAGCCTGTACCCTCTCTACACAATTGCACTAAGATCAATTTAAGGTAATGCAGTTTTGATCCATGGTATTGCTTACTTTGCTGTCAACTGAAACAATCTGAAGAATGTCACTAGGGTAGGCTCTTCAAGCGAGTTGAATCTACTCAGGGCAAATTTCAGTGAAAACTGGTAGCCTTTTCTTCACAGAAGGGCCATAGAGAACATAATGTATATAGGCATTAACATCTTCCTTTGAGGGAGTTGTTGTCTTACTGGAGGTTGAAGGCAAGGTAATTGGAATGCCATCATCCAAGGGAGACCAATCATTGAGGATGAGGGCAGGGGTGCTCATGTTATTCTCAGTGCTGGTAGCTTTTTCTGGTGTGATTGGTGTAATTGCTGCCACTGTTCTAAGCAAATCCTTTGATGAGGGCAGGGGTGACTTAACCAGCTGATGTACAAAACGACACCTTGCACCAGATGTGCACGATCCCAGGATAAATGCCTTGCAGACCTTTTCCTGTATAAAAACATCAAAGTTGAATTATGTGCAATTCTCAGTTCTAGTTCTCCTACTATTCAACACTAGGATTAACTGAGAAGGTCAACAGTTTTTATACCTCAGATTTATTCTTGCTCAAGGGATACATCGAACACAGCTCCTCACTTTCATTCCCAATCTGTTTAATTGAAATATGATATTAATATAACATATATATATACATGTACATGTATCTTTCAAAAAGATGCCTTAGAAGATATACAGATCATCAAAATTGATCAATAACTAAATTCTTAGTTTGAATATCAAGGATGAAACTAACAATTATTGTGAAGGATGCATATAAGCCAATAGAAAAAAAAATCATGTTCAAGAGTGAAATGTAGAATAGAGATGAAGTTATGTCCTTGAGTATCAGTCAACTGAATCATTCATTTGGAAGATCATGCACAGCTGCTGCTTGATTTATCAAGCTTTCACTCTAGAAGTCTTTTATAAAAATGACTTTAAAATTTGAGGAACATATTCTGCACATATTATGGTGCATATTATGGTTTTAAAAGCACATATAAATAATAGAAACAGCTGGATTAACAGGACTCCCCTCTTCAACGGAATTTACAATAGGTATCAACAATATAATTTTTGAATAAAATTATAATGAAGAAAGGGAAGGAGAAATCAATGATTGAATGCTATTGGTAATTTCAGTGCCAAACAGATAGCAGTTATGGTGCATAAATGGCTCTACTTGCTCTGACAAAAGGAAGTAGCACCTGCTGACTAAATGTCTTTACTTGCTTCTATAAAAACTGCTAGTGCACCGTCACTTCCTTTAATTAAGACTCAAATTTGATTCATTAGTCTAACCTCATAAATGGTTGAATTTTGCTGGTGCAACAAGTTTAAAGCAAGTTAGATTATCACTAGTTTAAACTGTTGACAAAAAGGGGTTTGAAGCAGAACCTGATGGGGTCTAGTTCCTCAGTAGACAAGGCACAAATGAATATGCTCATGATAATCACAACATTAATTGGCTACCTCAATGCAGTGCAATGAAGCATGCGGTATTATTAGTAATGAAACTGGATGAATAAATTAGTAACCAATTTCTGTACATTCACCTAAAGTGTTTAATTATCCATCTACACCTTTTTGTGGAAGGGTTGAATTAAAAATTAATCTCAGGTAAAGCTAGTGAATTCTGCTAGTCATTTAATGATAGCTAAACTTGAGAAGAGAGGAATAGCTTACGTAGCATTTCGAATCAAAGTGGCGAGAACTAGAGTCTTCCCGAGGCACGCGTTTCTCTGTTTCGTAAAAACTTGTCAGACTTCCGTCGGAGGAAGTGGACATCCCAGATCTCCCTCTGGAACCCGATGAGGTTAATGATGATCCCAACCTGGCGCTGCCAGAAGCTTTAGAATTGTTGCTTTTGTCATTGTCAACGAGAATGCCGTCCATGACCAGGACTCCCTCCTCGACATTCAGAGTCTTTGACGATGTCTCCAAGTCCTCAATTGAAGCTAGAGAGGCCGGAGGAAGGAGATTTCCGCCATTTCGGCCTTCGCTTCTGAAGCTGGAGTTCAAATACAGGTAGCGGAGCAATGCAGAGTCCATATTAATACTATCAGCGCATCTGTCAGTCGATGATGCATAAGGATGGTGGTTGATGCCTCGACCAATGAAGTTCTGGAAATGCGGATTAGGATTCAGTAACGAAATGTCGGCGTTCAAGGACTTCAATTTCGGAGCTTTGGTACTGTTCTTCAAGTTCACGTAAGGGCCTTTCATCATCACTGAATCTGAGAATCTGTGAAATCATCAACTAAAACACACTTTACAAAAGTTACGATTTTTAGAGAACAGAATTCAGTTCGGAATTGAAAATTCCAATCACAAATTATCAGAATCCAAATTGAAATTCATAGTTTTTGTACTGCTACGAATTCCCGCCAAACATTCAATCCCCTCCTCTATGTGTGATCAGGAAAGGAAAAAACGACGCTACATTACAAAAAAAACCTCCAACACAGAAAATCAACAATCACCATACGTAAGCAATCAAAAATTCAATCATGAATTTCATCTACAGACAAATTAAATATTTCAATTTCCAGGGGAATTCGGGAGAGAAAAAGAGCTCGCAAACAAGGATTTAAACTCGTCAATAGAAATCAAAAAATCAGAAGGATTAAATTAAATTACTTACAGAGAGAGACAGACGCTTTATTCCACCGGAGTTTTCAGCCGAAAACTGACCTCCTATACAAATTTGTATCAAATATCAATCAGTAACCCCTAATCGAATAATCTCGAAGAAAAAATTCAATCAAAAAAAAGGAATTGCATTTTTCATATGATAAATTCTCCCCGGAACATCAGAAAAATTAAATGAATTACTTCAGAATCAGCGAAGAGGTGAAGGAATTTAGGGTGCCGGATCGTTTCATGCGATTGATCGAACAGTATTTCTCCACTGAAAGGTACGTTTCCTTGTAGCACGTGAACTTGTGGTCGTTTATATAAACCCCGAAACAGTAAATTGTGTTTTTTTTTTTTTTTTTTTAAAAAAAAAAAAAATCTTTCCCCAATTTTTCTTATAAAGAAGTATACAAATTGATTTTATGCTACAAAATTTTATCTTAAAAATAAAATAAAATAAAATAAAAAATGACAGGCTGGATTTTAGCCGTTAGAGACAGAGTGGGAGTCTGGTGTGCGCTTATAAATTTCGCTAACCCAAATTTAAGGTTTTCCATTTTCTTCCTTTTCCCTCTTTTTTCTTTCTTTCTCTGCGCCATTTAGGGTTCGTTCGTTCGAGAAGGATTCATCACTGAAGTTCGATGTTTTCTCAACGTGTAAGTATTTCTAACCCCCTTCTCTACCTTTTTCTCTTTTCTTTAATTTCTTTTCTTGATAATGTCAATCAAGAATCTGTATCTGCATGGTAAATTGAATTAATCTTTTCTTAATTGAATGGATTTATTGGTAATGGGGGAAGAGAGGAAACTGTTTCTTTGATAAAAAAAAGTTAGTATTTTTACTGGGTTTATGGTTTCTTGTTTGTATCTTTTTCTTTATTTTGTTAATTTGTAACAGTTGGGGTTTTGATTTCTTTGTATCTTTTCAGTAATCAAGAAAGATAATCATCTTTTCTTGATAAAGAAAAATATCTTTATTATAAAACTAAGTGAATGGATTAAGAAAACTTTGAATGATTTCAATAAATAAAATATAACACTAATTTTGAACAAATCTGTCTTTGGTGGAAATAGGATGCAAAGACAAGACTGCATCCATTTTGTTTGAAGATTGTCTGTGAAAAACAACTGAGAGGAAAGGAAAGGAAAGGAGGTGATTTTTGCCCAAAATTCCGACAATAAGTACTCTTTCTCTTCACAATCAAGTGAATGTTACTTCCGATGCTTTTTTATTTTTGCCTTTTGTATATATATATATATATATATATATATATATATAAATTAGCTTAAAGTGAAAATGCTAAAAATCTCATCATTTTATTAAAAAAAGACACTTTTCAACAAGTTTGACACTTTTTTTTTTTTTTTCAATTAAACTGTTTTAGACATTTTAAAATTTTTTCTTCAGAATTTTGTTTTATTTTGGTATTTCAAGAATAATCAAAAATTATATTATTTTTAAACTATATATATTTTTTAATATTAATTTCATCATTTCATTATACCTCCCAAAAACTTTTTTTTTTATAATTATTATTTTATTTATTAATCTCTTTCAAATCAATTATTTTTTACATTTTTATTTAATATTTTAGTAATATTAAATTTTTTTGTTATTAGTTTTAGTTTTTTTTGCAACATTTGTCCCAAACTTAATTTTTCAATTTCTTAGGTCCGTGAAGTATTTAGGATTTGGTAAATTACGCATTTTTTCTCCTGAAACATGCTAAAATTCGCACATATAATCGGACACTAGCGAACCATTAATGAGAGGTATCCATTGTCCGAAAAGTATTTTGACTAACATATGTGCTGCAATATTCACTTTTTTTTTGCATGAATCTAGGGGAAAACAATTGGTCTGATTCACCAAAAAATAGATATGTTACTGACTTACAAAAGTCCTAAAGTTTTTCTACCCAAGTTTCTATTATATCTAAACTATATATTTTTTAATATTAACTACATCATTTTATATCCCACATCAAACAATTTCTTTTATTATTTTATTAAATAAAAAGTCATCATTTTCTCCTTTTAAATTGAACTGATTTTGCATTTTTATTTTTTTATCTTATTTTGATATTTCAAGAATAATAAAAAAATTCTGTTATTTTTAAACTATATATATTTTTTAATATTAACTTCATCATTTTATTATACCTCCAAAAACTTTTTTTATAATTATTACTTGACGTATTTTTTTGTAGTTTAGAGTCGTATAGTTAAGTTATTACTTGATTCAGCATGCTTCGAATTTTCACTTTGAATTACCATATGTTGTGAAAGGTTGTTGAATGACATTCCTTCTCCCGTCTTGAATAACAAAAACAAGTTCTGTATGACATCTTATTATTTGAGATTGATTTAAATTGTACTTATGGAATAAGCAATCAAATTATTTGTATTGAAATTGGCTCAAAGGGTGAGTGAACCAGAAGATGATTTTCATATCAACAGCATGGCATGTTCATGAAAGTGAATTTCTTTCCTTAACAACTCTGAGAGAGTATATGCAATTGAATGCCTCCAGAATCAAGGTGTTTGGACTGTTAGGAGACATGTGCAATCTGGACTGTGAATTTTTCCATAAATCTTTTGATCTCTTGAAGTATGAAATTTTTTATAATGTTTTAATCTGTCTTCACATCTTTTTATGCTACAACATAACATGACAACAATGATGTTGAAAATAATTGGCAAGTACTCGAGAGAAAGCATGTTTCTTGCAGAGTTTTCTTAGATTGAAGGACCCATTTGCACTTGGTGGAATCATGCTTTGCACTCAGAAGGCACAAGTTCATCCACCTGAGGTCATAATTGATGCACAGGGTCCATTCTGGTAATGAACACTTCCTTTGGTATTTTACTGTCATTCAGGAATTTGAATAAATATATTTACAATCTAATTTCAGTAAGCTATTTTGATAGAGATAGCTTAAAATTATTTGTATGTAATTCTTTGGTTTCTATTCAAGCATTCAGGTATCTACTCTCTCTATCTCTCTCTCTTCTTTGGTTACTGGTGCTAGTTTTGGAGGTTACAAATTATTCTCTCGTTTAGAATCTTATTACCTTAAACTTTAAGCTGATGCAAGAGAATTTTATTTTTGCCATTTTTTTTCTTTATTTTCAGCTATGGAAGTGTAGTAGTATTGGCTTTTAGGGTTGGGAAATTTGTGTGTGAAAACACTCTGAATGCTAGGATGGATGTTGTGAGATGTGTGTTGGATTTTGTGATGTCAAGGGTTTGAATTTCATGCTTCGTAATGAACATTCTTGGAAACTTGTGAACTTTTGAGCTTGGATGTGATATACTTTCTAGGATGGATGTTGTGAGATGTGTGTTGGATTTTGTGATGTCAAGGGTTTGAATTTCATGCTTCGTAATGAACATTCTTGGAAACTTGTGAACTTTTGAGCTTGGATGTGATATACTTTCTAGGAATAACACTGCCTAATGTTGTTTTATTACTCCTTTCTAGGATGTATGTTTTGTTGCAAATGCATATATGGATGGGGCAGCAGATATATTTTGACTGTTTACTGCTAAAATTGGTCACTTAGTATTACTTCATGAGCTTATTTATTTTTACTTTGATTACTTGGAACATTTTTATGTATTTAAGTTATTATATTATACTTGACTTGCCTTGTTTTGAGTATATCACTTGAATCTTAAATTATTAGACTCAACTCGCCACTCACGAGTTATATTGCTTTGAATTTAGATTATGTAGTTAAGTTTATTTTTATTTGACTCGTTTAATTCTGAATTATCACTTTGAACTTATTTTATATAGTTAAGTTATATTGTTTGACTTACCTTATTTTGAGTTATTACTTGAAGTATATATATTGTTGTTAAGTTATTTTACTTGACTTTCATTGTTTTCATTGTTTTGAGTTAATCACTTGGAGCTTATATTACTTGACTCAACTTGCAATTTATCACTTTGAACTTAGTTAATGCAGTTTACTTGACTCGATTTACTTCGAGTTATTTATTGGAGAGTTTATTTTATGCTTGACTCGCTTTACCTTAAATTATTACTTAGAATTTATTTCATATAGTTAGGAGTTATTTTACTTGGCTCGGCTTATATCGAGCTTATTTTGTGTACTGAAGTTATTTTACTTCACTTGTGTTGTTTCACAAGTTTATTGTATGTAGTTAAGTAATTTTACTTGGCCTATCTTATTTCGAGATATTACTTGAAAATTATTTTATATTGTGAAGAGTTATTTTACTAGACTCGATTAAGTTTTCTTATTTGACTTCCCTTGTTTCGAATCAACTACTTAGAACTTAATGTAGTTAAGAGTTATTTTACTTGAGTCGGTTTACTTCTCGACTGATTGTTTGGAGATTATATTACTTTTAGAGTTATCACTTGGAGTTTTATTTATGTAGTTAAGTAATTTTAATTGATTTGTCTTACTTCAAGTTATTACTCCTCGGTGCTTATTTTATATTGTTAAATTATTTTTTTTTTGGTATTACCCCACTTGGGGCGCCCGGTATCCCCACATTCGGTGAGACTAATCCAGACTCGGCCTACTGAGCGCTCGCAGAGTTCAACTCTTACTCGAGGGTAGGGCCTGACCCGGAGCTTTTTAACGTAGCGCTAACCACCCCAGGGGATTCGAACCTTCGATCATCCACCCTGGAGAAAACATTAGGAGTCCGCTTAGACCAACTCCCCCAAACTGACAGGTTTATATATTGTTAAATTATTGACTTGCCATGTTGAGCACTATTACTTTGAACTAAGTTTTGTAGTTAGTCAATTTTAATTGGAATTTATTTTTTATAATTAGTTATTTTAGTTGACTCAACTTACGGTATTTTATGTTATTGTAAGGTGCTTTTATTATTTAAAACTTCTTTAAATTATTTCACTATTTTTAAAAATAAAAAATAAAAACAACCTCATTTTATAAAAAAAAAATTTATCGTTTAAAATTATTGTTTTCAAATATTTTCAAAGACGTACTATTATTTTATATTTTTTGACTTCTATTTTTATAATGTGAAAATATATTTACTTTAAATATTTTATTTTGAAAACATTATGATTTTTTTTTTCTTTTTTCTTCTCATTACCATATTTATCTCAGTCGTGTTTTACTTCATTTTATCAAAAATTATATAGTTTTATTTTCTTTTTCACTTTTATTTACTTAACATTATTATTTTCATTATCAGTATAATATATATATATATATTTTCTCGTATCAAAAATTATAATTACACAAAATCAAAATTTTATATTCATAGGTGATGCTCCATTATCTATTATTTTTATTAAGTTTTTTTCTCCATTACCTATTCAATCGAGGACGAAATAGTAAATTAATCTTTGGAAGTGATGACTGTCTCCACTTTTGTTCATTAATTAAATCAAAAAAATAAAAATAATATATATATATATATATATATTGAGAGACAATCATTAACCTTATATAATATAGACAAGTATTTGACATAATTTTAAGGAAAAAAAAAAAAAAAAATTTTTTTTAAAAAAATTTTTTTTTTTTTTTTTTTTTTTTTTTTTTTTTTTTTTTTTTTTTTTTTTTTTTTTTTTTTTTTTTAAAACCCCGGATTGATATATGAATGATAAATAGTTTGACCGCCCCCCCGGGGAGAATGAGGGTGGGTGTGTCAAATAAGAAGAAGAATATTAAAATATTATAGATCATTTTAAAAAAAAATTATTTAAATCATAATATTTACATGATGTAATTTTTTTTATATATATGAGATATATAAAAACTGGACAATGTGAGGGAAGCACTTTTATTGAAAATTGCATAATAAACAATAGTAATCCCATCAAAAAAACACAAATTCTAGACAAAGATAAAAATCCCCAGTAGCAATTGGTGAGCGAGCATGGCATAGTTTAAGCAATCATCACCACTAATAATAACATCATTTCATTATTAACAGAAACAAAATGCTCACGAAATCTTCTTTTTCTTTTTTTTCACTGCAGGATGAAGAATCAGAGCCTGTTGACTGCTGCTTTCTTCATGTCACCACCAAGAAATGACATGAGACCACCACCATGAACACGACCTTCCGGCACTGTAAAACTGAAGCTATTTTTTGCCAGATTACTGTTGCTGTTGCTGTTGTTGATGAAAACCTCAGTATTCCTTCCTTCTTCCTTATCATCAGTATCAGTAGTACTAAATGGCCTCGAGACGGAGACTTTCATCGACAAAGGAACCAATACCTGAGGAGGTATTAGCTGTTGTCTTTTAGCTGCTGGTTTGTCAAGAAGAAAGTCTATGGAATTTCCAGCACTGTTCTTTGCAGTAGTGGTAGTAGTAGTAGTAGTAGTATTAGATGGAGCTGATAATACCAGTCCATGGAACAGACCTGGTCCTATCATGCCCATTTTGATTGTATTCTCTTGCCCTTGAACTAAGCTGCAATGTGCTGCACAAAGTCCGCTCTTTCCCCTAGCAAATTTTTCACATTTTCCACCACCCCAGTTACATCTTTTTCCACCACCATGCGCCTTGCAAAAATCAGTGCTACCTTGAGCACTTTTTCCACAGTTTTCAAACTTGCAGCGCTTACCTCCTCCGTGCCTCACGCAGCAATCAGTGCGGCCACGTGCACTCTTTGTACAACCAGGAACTGCACACCTCTTTCCACCACCATGTGCAACACAGTAATTTGTGCCCCCGTGCACACTTTTTGGGCATATACCACCCCCGTCATAGAGGCAGCGTTTTCCACCACCATGTCCTTTGCACAGAGGGGTACTCCCCTCAGCACCTTTTGTGCAGCCAGAAAATATGCATCGCTTTCCACCACCGTGCGCTTTGCAGAACATCGTGCTGCCTTGGGCACCTTTGGTACAACCTAGGAACTGACAACGGCGTCCTCCACCGTGAGAGATGCACAATCCAATTTGGCCCTCTGCACTTCGGGTGCAGTCTTCAATCTTACATCTCTTTCCCCCACCATGCCTGATGCAAAGACCTGATTTCCCTCGTGCTGCTTTATTACAGCCTCCTGGAAAGCCACAACGTCTTCCACCACCATGTGCGATGCAATAATCTGTCCTTCCCTCAGCACTTTTGGTGCATCCAAGTTCATGGCATCTCTTTCCTCCACCATGGGCCTTACAAAAGGCTGTTCGGCTCTCTGCACCTTTGTTGCATCCTGGCTTCTGGCATCTCTGTCCCCCTCCATGACCAATACAAAGACCTGTAGCCCCACGTGCGCCTTTTGTGCACCCAATAAATTTGCATCTCTTAGGATTGCTGATTCTTTGCTCAGCTGATGTTACAGCTGTTGCAGACCCGGAGATGGTGCTCCTTGAGTAATCAGAAACAACAGAGCGTTCAGAGCTGCTCTGAGAATGTTGACAATAGGATTTAGCATCACGCTCTAACAGTTCTTTAGAATGCTGCAAAGTTTTGGTACGCTCTGTTCTGGGTTCAATAAAAAATGTCGTCAGATAGCCACCTGACTGCTTAGCTGATGAAGAGCCCTCATCCAGGGCAGGTACCAAGCTTCTATTTCCATCAGAGGATACATGATCACAGGGAAAAGATGTGTTCAAAGTAGTACTCTGTGTTGAAACTGAATAGTCTACTACATTCGAAACTTCATCACTACCACCAGATAGGCTGAGTTTCAGAACAGAATCCCCCTTGGTTGATAGTCCTTGACTTAGGATAGCTTCCATTCCTTTCTTTTTGATACTTTCTGAGTATGCAGATGGCGTTGGTCCCAATCCAAGAACCAGCCTGCATCCATCGTCTGGAGCATTTGACTGAATAGCTCGAGCTCCATCATTACTGTGATGGCTCCCAAATCCAGATTTCTTACTTCCTCCATAACCAAAGCAGTCCAATCGCAAAGTTGTGTCACCAAAGCTGTTTTTGGTGAGTTCAACATTCGAAGAGTACAGTGTGCCACTCTTTACAGAATCCATTGCTAAGATATGCATACTAACGTGAAAAAAGAAAGACCGAGTAACACACAAGGATGGTATCTAAAGCTAATATGAATACGAGTATATCAACAAATGGAAAGAAAATAACAGAAACCCCAGTAAACTACATCCACCACTAACAAAGCCTGAAGTGTCAGACCTATCCATTATATAGAACGTCTCACCACCAAGTAATAGATGAGTTTCATAAAAGCACTTCAATCTGTATGTCTTATCTTATGTTTCCAGAAGAAATCAGTTTGGACAGCAGGCATAACCTTTTAGTGCTACCTGAAAATAGCAGAGAGAAACAATCAAAATCCCATACAGAACCTTGAACCAGCATAAGTTTCCTAACAAATATCAGTAACAATGAACAAACAGATGATTGGTTCATTTCAAATCATTTGAGCAAAAGATAGTAGTCAAGAAACAAAAGGATATGAAAGGCTTGATGAGAGTTGATTAACTGAAAAGCCATGCCACTACAAAGTAATATTTCAACATACACCAAATAGTGAGTAGGCAACAAAGTGAACATGTACTCGAGACATTTTATTCGGGGTTTTTAGATGTAATTCTATGTTTTGTTTAAAATTAGAATTCAAAATATATATATAATATATATATATATATATATATATTTCTTTACAACTTAAAAAACAAGTAGTTTAGACAAACACCCTTTTCTTGGTTGACTAAATTGTGTTAAATAGCCCTCAGTCTAGAATGATGACACAAAAAGTATGTGTTTTCTTGTAGATAAACAGTAATTAACTTCAAGTTTCATGCCAAATTGGAAAAAGATAACTTAATAATCATGACAATCTCTACAAAAAATTGATGACAGCGGAAAAAGAAAAAGACTTTTGTTCACTCAAATTCTAGTCATTTCTGTACCTTCATGTACATGAATTCTAGAAGAATTTCACCTCCATATTCAATTTCACAAACCAGATAACGAAGAAAAGAAGAATAGAGAGAGACAAATTCATCCACGCCGTTTATGAAAGTCATCTCACATACTAAATAAACAGTGACAAAAACGCAAACCCATCACTTGAATTTCTGCTGTATCAAGATTAAATGATAAAACTCCATCAATGAAGAAGCAAATAGTCAACATCAGCTTAAGAACTAATGCTCCAAACAGGCATGCCTAAATACTACCAATTAGTTTTTCTATTCAAAGAACCTCAGAAATTATGACCCAAATATAATTTAAGAAGCTAAATCAAAATAATCTGAATTTATCATGAAGTTTTCAGATTCTTAAAACCAAAAAAAAAAAAAAAAAAAAAAAAAAAAAGGGAAAGTTTTAGCTTCCCAAAAACTAATTCAGCACTAAGAAAATCAGTCATTCAAAAACTTCCATCCATCTTTCTCCAGTAATTCATCAACCCTCCCCCACCACCACACAAATTGAAAAGACAGCATCTGATTGCCAGGTGAATTTGCATAAATATGAATAGAATTCATAACAGAAATACACACACAAAACACTCAATTTCAACAATCCAGAATCATTAATAACTGAGGAAATTCCATGTAGTAATAGTAATAATACACAATATTGCATGGAATTCATTTCAAATTTAGACAAAACCTTAAATAAATAAATAAAAATTACCCTTCCTACAGAAAACATCATAAAAGTTACCAAATCTGTATATCCATTGAAGAAAACATTTCCCACCACTGGTAATTGAGAGAGATAGAGAGAGAGAGAAAAGTAAGGAGAGGGACGAAACAAGAAGTTGAAATCTAACAAACTACAAAGTGTATAAAGGGAAAAAAAAAATCAAATTAAATTAAAAGAAAATAAAAAATAAAAAATAAGAAAGAAAGAAAGAGAGAGGAACTAATAAATGCGTAATTAATTGAAGCTAATTGTGATTAGGCCCAACCCCAACCTCTTATGGGGAGCAGCCACTGCACAGTTGTTTGATGTAGATTACCGAAAATACCCTCACTCTCCGTGGCTTACCAACTGTTCCTTGTGGACGGTTTTAGGCAGTCGACCTTTGATTTCGACATTCCATACTTTTTATTGATAGTGACTTCCCATGTGAAATTACATTTTTGTCCCTTGCTGACGAAAGAATATATTCATTTTGAATTTTACTTGTGAAATATATATATATATATTTATTTATTTTAAATAATGAATGGGTGCGAAATGAGGGGCTTCGCTGGTTAGGGCTAACATGGCCTTGGACTCCCCTTATCCGTTAGCAAGGTGAGTAGGCGGGGGGGAGGAGGGGGGTCATCCTCAAATTTATTTTAATGGGTCGTGCATCATATATCTCTACACGTTGTCAAAGTATTAAGTATGTTCTTATCCGACAATTCAGTAAACAATTTATAGGTTTCCTACTCTTATACGGTAAATAATCCTCTGATTAGGTGGCTTACTTTACAGGTTATTCAATAATATAATATTCAATAGTTAGTCTTCCAATCTCACGTAAATTCAAGAGAGATTTTGTCGGATCAAATAATTTGACTAAATAATTTAAATAGGATAATAATTAAAAAAATAATATTTAAAAAAACAGATTAATTAAAATTTATATGTCTAAGAATCTAATTAAAATAAAATTTTTAAAAAAAAAGTGTTGCTGGATATTTTTTGCGATGGAATATACTTTTTGGTGATGTGAGTTTTTTGGGTGGAATATTTAGGGAGAAAAGAGGGTATTTTTGTCTTTTCAGGTGAGGGAAGTCATTCTCCAATGACATAAGCAGGGGTACAGAAAATTAGTGGCCGAGGTGGAGTTGTCGTGGCGCGCCCTAATCATCAAAAACCAAAGCATTTTGGCTTTTAAAAAAAATCTGCTGACATCGGTCCAGTTGGCATAATGTTATGTAACAGTTTATTTAGTTGCTGGCTTGGCTTGGCTTGGCTTGGCTTAGCTGTTGCTCCTTGGCTCCTTTAGCTGCTGCCAATTCTTTTTTTCTTTTTTTTTTTTTTTTTAACTCGTAAATTTTATTTGTTTCAATTAATATTCGATTATTAATTTAAACATCTATTAATATATATATATATATATATATATATTTGGATAATAAAAAATATTTTTAATGAGTTTAGGATTCATTTCTTTTAAATTTTGAAATTTAAATGTGGTCAATATTTTATGTTTCATCCCAAAATTTTGGATTCCTATCTCATGCTAATTTTTTTAAAATATAAATAAATAAATAAAGTGATTTTATTAACTTAGTTATTTAGGATTCTGATGATGCTAAGTCAAAACAAAGAATAGTGGAGTAGGTTTAATATATATATATATATATATATATATATATATATATATTATAAACTCTAATATTATTTGTATTTTTATTAATCTCATAATTTTTAAGTTCTCTCGAGATCATAAGTGAAACTGTTACCAAAGTACATATTTGACTATAGTTAACAGAGTTTAATTGGTACTTATTTTATCTATAAATATATGTATTTTAAATTTGAATTTTATTCTCTTTAAATCATTGTTACTCGTATTTTTATGATCTAAGTTGAAGAAGATATATAAAACAATAGGATAAAACTTAAATAATTTTAAATTTTTTAAAAGTTTTTAAATTTTTTAAAAATATATATAATTTTAGATAGTTAAATTAAACTTCTATTGAAAACGATAAGATATGAATTTAAATAAAAGCTTGTTATTCAATTTTAATTAGTTAGAAAAAAATTTATTATATGATTTTAATTAATATATTTATATTAATTTGTAATAATAATTTTAATTCTTATCAAATAAACATTATGGAAACTTTTAATAAAATTTGTAAATATTTATAATATATATATTTGTAAACAAAAAAAATAAACTATAAAAAATTTTAAAATATATATACACACATTTCACACTTAAAATATATATATATATATATATATTTTCAACTTCACTATTTAACCTAATTTTTCCCCATAATTAAGAGTTGGCAAATAGGTCAAATCAATTATTTGGTGTCTCTTGGCTTTAGTATATGGACTCTCAAAATTTTAAAAATAAATAAATAAATCCCACTATTAATATTAATTATATATATAATATTATATATATATATATATACTCTAAAGAAATAAAATAAATGGGATCTGACCAATGAACATAAACCATTGACTTGTAACTAGTTCACAGTTTAAAAGGCTTGGCTTATAATAAAACAAATCAGCTACGTGGTTTTTCTTTAAATAATAATAATATTAATTATTTGATGATCCGTGTCTGCTGTATAAGAGTGGGGTTATTGGCACACGAGGCAACTCCGCTCCCTATTTGCTGCATCCGCGGGAACGGTTTCTGATTCGCTGGAATCTAAAGAGAAAGGCAGAACATAAGGACACATGTCAACATCTGATTGGAAGATTCTTTGATAATTGAGATTCCTGGAATCGACTTAGTAAGTAAACCTTTATTAGTCTTAGATCCGATTAGATCGGATGGTTCCTATTCGTTCCGTGTTTCTGCCGCGTTTCGAGTGCGCTTCAAACGTTAGAAAAATAAAAATATTATATATTTTATTACTCTCGTGACTGACTTGAATTCATAATCTTTTATAGATAATAATCGAATTATTGTATCATTATCTTTTATATTTTGTATATCCATACAAATATATATTTATAAAAAAAGATAATTGTGATAATTATAGTAACTACATTAATCAAATCTCCTAATCCAAAATTAAGTATATTTTCCTATAATTATGCTAACACGGACAATATTATTTTATACAAAATTATAATTTTTTTAATAGAATTTTGGGTGTATATTAATAAAGAAATTTAGGTTTGTTATGAATATATCTTATATATAAGATTACAAAAGTTTGATAACACGTGGAGTAATTTTGATATTTTTCTTAGGATATTATTGTAATTTTACGAACTACATGACGTATCCCTCGTGCCGTTTCTTTCTCATTCTCAAGCCCTCAATCTTCTCTTCATTTCTTTCTTTTTCTTTGCTTCTGCAGCAATCGGCTCTCAATATATATATATATATATATATTGATGAAAAAAGTAGTAGTGAGTTCCAGCAATGGTTTGTTTTTGTTTTGGTAGGTACCTTTTGAGGAACACGTGGTACAACTTTTTTTGTTGGTGTAGTATTAAAAACTTTTGGGAGCATATACACATGCAATTGCTAACACTTGTGGGCAAAGCTTTTATTATGTAATTATCAATTTGTCATATCAAAAACTAAAGTCTCAACACAAAGACAAGTACACATAATAATTTCACTAGTAAAATGTAAATATCATCTATAATTATCCTTATCATGATTCAAAACAAAAACTTAGTATTGTCTTTACTGCACAAAAAAAAAATACACGAGTTGATCATGAGTACTTATATTCATTCTTATATACGGTTATATATTCATTATAACTTTCGATGTGAGACAGTATATCACATATATGATCTATTATCACTTATTAGGTTTGTAACTTGTTACAATGTTATTTAAAAAGTTTGGTTATCAAATATATATATATATATATATATATATATTATATATATATATTTTATTATAAGTGGTTGCTTTAGATGAGGTATGAGAATTTGGTCATAGTGAAAATTGGCTCTTTGGTTAAGAGTAGAGGTATTTTACTCAACATGTGATGGATGGATGGATGGATGGATGGATGGATTTCCATCTTTTTCATAGCCAATCAATTGCATTTATGATGGAGAAATTGTACCTAAATATATATATATATATATATATATATATGATTTTAAGAAAGTGATGTTCATTGTACACCACAATTGTAGTTTCTACTTTTCTTTTTTGATTGATGACGAAAAGAATAGGTTTTGACATAGACATTATTTATCTTGTAATTCATTTAAGATACGTAATTTATATGACAACACCTACATTTATAATTATGAATTTGAGTCATTTAAAAAAAACCTTCGAAATTTCCTTTTTTTAAGGAGAATTTGACTATTGACTAAGAAAATTGAAACAACCAATCATAAATGTGATGCCAAAATTGAAAAAGAAGGAAGCAAAGTAAGTCAAATAAAAACAAAAATGTTTGGCTTTATATTCAATGTATTAGACATGAAAGGCCGAGGTACGAATACTGACATCCACTCTCTAATCACTTTAAATCTCGACTAAATTTTTTTAATTACTAAATTATTAGTATTTGATTAATCAAAATCTTTAAAATTATTATATTCTATTTTTCTTCTTCTTCATAATTTTTTAAGAATTTTTTATTACATAATTCATGTCTCTCTCTTTATAATATTGTATTAAATATGTTTCTCGAAATATTATATTATTATTAGATAATAGATTCTTTTCTAAGAAATATAAATGGTACAATAGAGAGTAAAGTAGAAAATCGTATAAATCCCGATTGGAGCTCAACATTATTTTCATCGTAAAATAAGTCATATTAACATAAAAAAATTAGAATACGTAACTGTTTTCACTCTAATGTTGTCTCATTCATTTATAGACAAGTACCACATAACGTTCTATATATATATATATATATATATATATATATATATATATATATATATATATATATATTATATATATATATACATATAATAAAATGAACAATTATGGAATTATAAACATATACTAATTGGAATAGTCAAATAGGTGGGTAATAGTGACATTAAGATTGGACAAAATTATAGGAAGAATTAAGACCACAAATATAATTTTTCTACATATATAATTATATATATATACAAGTTTGTGCCCTCCACCCTCCCATCACTTCAAGTGAGCCAAAAATAGTGTCTTGATTGATACTAAAAGTTTTTATTAAGTTGATAAGAGATCTGATTCAATGGGAATCAAATGCATTTCTATTATCTTTTCATCTTTCTTTTTCCCATTATTATTATTCTAAAGTAAAAATGCAAGTCTTCTTATATGAAGATAAGAAAAGCAATCAAATAATTTTCTAAGATTAATGAATTCATCCACAAACCCGTTATGTGACTATAAGTATAGCAGCACTCATAATCAACTATTTGATATTGTCCTCATTGTACCAAAAGGTATATCCCGAGTTGATTATGAGTACCTAGGCCCATTCTTATATACCATTACACATTCACTTTCATTTCGATGTGGGATGGAGTTTCACATAACACTAACCCTAAAATTAGTGATATATATAACCGAAAAATTTGATATATAATAGTTTTCTAAGAAGAGTTTCATATAATGTTATATAGGATTTGAAAACGTGGAATAAAAGAGATGATAGAAATAAGTATATGTCAAATTGGTACAATTCAATTGGTAACAGTTTACTTATAAATGTAAAATATCATTAATTCGAGTTGTATTCGAAGAAAAAATAAAGTCAAAATTTTTTTTTTTTTTTTGAAAAAAACACACACACAACACACATATAGTACATTATTGCACAAAACAAATCATGGATATATATAGTTCATGAATTTCCAATGATGAAAGTAATACATTAGTTCAAGTAGAAGAGGAAAATTCAATTCAATGCCATATGATATATATGGTATATATATATATATATATATATATATATATATATATATATATATATATATATATATAATCATTAGTTATATTTTTACTATTGAAATTTGGAGTAAGCAATCATGACTTCAATATTTGAAAGAGTGAACTAAATTTAAAGAACAAAACATGGACCTTTCCGAATGTTTAAAGGCCAAAAATTAAGCATTATTTTTCCTATGATTATGCTAATGTTTGACAATAATTTATAAAATAAAGTAAGAGGATTAGATGAACTTAAAACATCTTTTATACAAGTAATAACAACTCATTTGATTGTAAATGAATATAAATATCATAGATTTAAATGGTTTTCGAGGTATACATATATATATATATATATATATATATATATATTTTTTTGGTTTTTTAGGATATTACCGTCTCTAACATATCTTGAACTTATGACATCTTATAACTAAACTATGTGCTTTAGGTATAGTTCTTAAAAAATTTATGTTTGAAGAAATAAGAAATATATATATATATATATATATATATATATATTGTATATTTTAAAATTTTTCACAATTGATAATTAAGAATACATGTCAGAATGCGCTATAATTATAAGTCTGACGATATCCATAATCAGTTTTTGACAATAGTTAATTAGACTTATTCTTATATATCACAAGATTTTTTTTTTTTTTTTTTATATCACAAGATATTCTTATATAAAATAAATGTAATTTTTTAAACATTATTAAACTAACAATTACAAAAAATCCTTTGTCAACTTATCTAACATTTTCTTATTTTATTATTATTTTTATCCATTAGTTTATGTTGATACCTGATTGGTGGGATTCCCAACTTTGTATATATAGTTATAGAATATTCAAAAGATCCACACAAGAATCAACATTATATATATATATATATATATATATATATATATATATATATATATATATATGTGTGTGTGTATATATATATATTATTTGAAAAAATGGGATCCTTATGTAAGCCAACTCTATCGATTTTTTTTTTTCCTATTCTAATATTTCTACCGAAGTCTTAAATACTCCATTAAAATATGTTACTATAAGTTCCTGCATATCGTTGACTACTCTATATACCCTACCATCGCACGTAATAAGGTTGTAATAATTATTATTACAATATTTGCTCGGATTTCTAATGCAAATATAACAAGTGTCATTATTTTATTGGTGTTTAAAATTTTTTTTGTCTAATTTATTAATAAAATTACGACTCTTAATCTTGATAACAAAAAGTATAATAGAAAATGTGATATGAGGTCTTTAACCAGTAATTTTATTGATTTTCTTTATAACATATATTTTTGTACTTGTTATCTTATAAAATCAAAAATAATATTTATTGATATTTTCTCATTTATAATATTTTACAATTATTATTCATTTCATTATACTTTATAAGAAAAAAAAATTTAAAAAAATCTTTTCAACTGAAAAATATATGAAAAAAGTCAAGAATATGAAAAGCTCTCTCTAAATATATATATATATATACATTTTCTTGTTTGCCTTTAGTGAACTATAATAAGTCACCTTATTATAATAAATTATTCTTTACTTTAGGAAAGTTTCATTGTTTTGATGGGATCTAGGAATACAAATATGATATATATATATATATATGGAGGGATATAATTAAGTAAATATAATATATAGAGATTAGTGGCTATTGAGGTTTTCTTGTGGTGTACAATGCTTAAGATGACTTAGTGGGAGGATATACAATAATTAAATATATATTAGTGCTATTATTTAGCAATAATTTAATCTTAGGCGATTGAATCCAAGTTTGCATAAATTAGGGTGTTTTTATTTTGGAGTTTAGCTAGACCAATACCATGAACAACAACTACCTATCATTCAATAATATACTCAAATTCATCTAGAATCGAGCCAAGTTGAATCCATTTTTTAAAGAAAAATTCTCGTAATATTTATTTTCCGATTCACCATTTTAAAATCGGGTGAAATATCAATTAGATCATTATGTATATTATAAAATTAAATTCGTAGTCATGTATGCAGCCTTGAAATCAAAACTTACCTTCTGCAACAGACTTACTTGACTTAAATAAAGATTAGTATGAATGTAAAAATGATATAAAGGTGTTGCCCATAATTGGGACCTTCTCGAACCCCTCATAAACGAAATTATATATATGTATCACTTAAATCATCGAGTTTTTAGTAATTAGCATGATAATTTAATAACTTATATAATTATTATCTTAAAATTTAAGAATTAGTTTTAGACATAAATATGGAATAAAATTGTGCTAAGGAAAAAAAAAAAAAAAATTCTTATCAATTGGACATTGGGCCAACTACTTTGTAACTTTTTTGTGAAGATGGGCTTGGGCCGAACTTTTCTATGACATGGGTTGATACTTTTTTTTCTTTTTAATTTTTTTTAAGCATGGGTTAATACTTCATAGTACTCTATTTTTGTTAATTTGGTCTTGTGTTTATTGAACTCACACATTGTATTGATGACAATTTATGCTTATGTAGGATTGCTTTGTGAAATGCAGGGTTCGATAGTTACTGTAAACGTTATGTAAGAGTTAGAATGAAATTTTTACCTGAATAAAAAGAGTTGAACTCTACGGTTCAACCTCAAACAAATCTAGATTATTCGGAATCGTGATAGTTTCGAAAACCATATATTTATAGGAATGGAGCATATTACTGTGGCCATGGTGTACAATGGCACTTACTAGTTACAACTTTTCTCCTTTTCTCTATATACATATGTATGTGTAGTCTTCTTTTAATTTCAAAGTTTCTACCAGCCTACCAACGATAGCTAACTTGTTTTTTTTGTTTTTTCTGTGAATAAGTTCAAATCATCATCAATAGAGTTACAATTCTGAGTTTGAGTTCCTCCTCTGTCACACCAAACAGCTGGTAGGAGAAGTAAAGGGTCTAATACTCCACAGAAGGAGTTACCTACTGCCCACTTAGCTAAATTATGGGCACAAAAATTACAATCTCTCAGTACATGATTAATAGTCCACCGGCAATGTCGTTGAAGAATTTTCCTAGCTTCCTCAATGTTGTCTTTGTCTCTCCAATCCTCATATTCAGTGAGACCATGCAGAGCCATTACAACATTAAAATCATCTCCTTCTACAATTACAGCTTCCAATTTCAATTCATCAGCAATTTGAAGAGCATAAATGGATGCTTGCATTTCTTCACAGTAGGCGTTAACACTTCGCTCCCTTTTAATCCACACCCCAAGGATATCTCCTTTCCCATTCCTGAGAACAACACCTACCACGTTGTTCCTTCCATCGACAAAAGATGCATCATAATTAATTTTAAGATCATCACCTTGTGGAGGTTGCCATATGATTGGGTTTCCCATTCTGCCATTGTGATCTCTTTTGTCTAATGTGTTGCTGCAAGATTTCCAATACCTCAAGAACACCTGATTAATCATGGTGGATGTTTCCTTCCAATCAGGAAGGCTAACTTGTCAATTACAACATTTCTTGGACAAACAATTAAAGAGATGGAAAAATACAACTTTTAGATATCAGAAATATGAATCTCTGATTTCCATTTTAAAAACCCATAATTCTTCTCCTTCTTCTTCAAATGTTGACATTTGAATAACAACTACTTCCAACTTTAAACAGTGGTCATCATAATTCATTAAACAGTTCAATCAAAGTTTTGATCTTTTTTCTTCTTTATTTATTTTTTCTTTCAAAAAGAAGATGAAAAATGATACATATGAACATAATCATCCAAATTTAAGGAAGGAGTTTGTATCTATATCCTTACAGTAAGGGAATGTTTCAAATCTCCTACATGAAGCACATGTTCTCCCATGGCTACCTTGCGGTTGCCTAGCTCATCGACCATACTCAAATGCTGACAAACATCCACACTGAATCTAACTATCCCTTCTGTTAATGGTGTCAAATGAATTTTTTCGAATCCGATCAAATGTTTTCTTGCTGCATTGTGTACTAATGGAGGACTTGAGAACAAGAAAACTGTGTGACCAGTTACCAATTACCATAGCATTCAGTGAAATTCTTGGTTTTTTTTTTTTTTTTTTTTTTTTCTTTCTTGTTCTGGGTTATTGAATTCTTGAAATTGTTTTTGGGATTTTGGGATTTTTAATTGGTTTTAGGATATTTTTTTGGGAGAATTTTACTCTCTGGGCAGTTGTTGTCAGCTTCTTGACTTATCCAGGGGGTGCTATTTCGTTGATGAGACGGGTTTATTTCCCTTTTTTTTATTTTCACTGTGAAGCTGTGGTGGGAAGGGAGCTGGAGGGAGACCTTTTATCCGAAGGGAGGAGTCTTCCTTGACTTTTGTTTTGCAAGGTCTTTAATTTTCTTTCCTCTATGAGGAATCTGAATCTGAGGTTCTATTGTTGATTAGCTGCGGACGGATGGATCAGTCACTGTTCTTAACGATATCTGCTTCCATTTTTCTCAGCTTAATTTTATTGTTTTATCAATTTTCACCAGTCTCTGCCAACGCTGAAGGTGGGTTTTTTCTCATTCCATCCATGTTTTGGTTTCTGGTTTAATTCATGAGAAGTTAATTATTCTTGATGTGGGATTCCATTTCTTATGCTAATGCTAGGCGTTATTTTGCTTGGTTAGTAGGTTTTAATTGATTCTCCAGGTTTATAGTATATAATCCGTAGCAGTAGTAGAAAGTAATGGGGATCCTTAATGCATCCTTATTTAGTAATTAATGTTAATTACAGTTCTTTATAAAGCTATTAATGAAGTCCCAAAATGGAATTAAGTTAACAGGTTTCTTGTTATGGAAACCTAGCATCTGTTGCTGCAGGAGGTGTCTATGGTCATCATATATATATATATGTTTCTGTTAGCATTTTAATTAATTTTTAATGATTTTTAGATGGGTAGTTTTCCTTTAATTGAGGTTGATGGCTTCTGTTAATGTGTTGCTTTGACACTGTCTGGTAATCATTAGTATATCCAGTAAGGAAGGAAAGTTGAGAGTTTGTGAAGAAACTGATTCATATATGCCAAACAGGTGATGCATTGAATGCACTGAAGACGAATTTAGCTGATCCTAATAATGTTCTACAAAGTTGGAATTCAACTCTTGTGAATCCTTGCCCTTGGTTTCATGTTACGTGTAACAGCTACAATAGCGTTACTAGAGTGTAAGCTTCTTAAATCTTTTTCAATTTGGCAGGAAGATATGCTATACAGAACTGTTTTGTATCTAATGAGCTTCTTCTGGCTTTGCTTTTTTATGATAGTGATCTTGGAAATGCAAATCTGTCAGGTACACTGGTTCCACAGCTCGGTCAACTCCCAAATTTGCAGTACTTGTAAGTTTAATGCAAAATATGTTCATGTAATTTGAAATGTACATATATGTTTGTCCCTCAGTTTCTTACTCTATTTCATCTTTGACTGTATTCATTTATTTAAATGTGTTTTGACAGGGAACTTTTCAATAATAACATAAGCGGGAGAATTCCTAAAGAGATTGGGAACTTGACAAATTTAGTGAGCTTGGATCTTTATCTAAACAATCTTAGCGGTTCCATCCCAGACACATTGGGCAAGCTTCAAAAGCTACGTTTCCTGTATGAGTTTCGTGCCATTATTATTTTCTTCTTCCCTATCCCACCTCCCCCTCCCTCCTACCTTCCTACAAAGATGATCTTTTTTACTTTACACAAATTTCAGTTTTTTTCTAGTAGAAATCCTTGTGACAAAATGTACTTCTGTTTTCAAAAGAGACTTATTTTTTCAGGTGATTTACTTTTCTATTGTTCTGAAGCTAATGATGTCGTTTATTACTTGAATAGGCGTCTTAACAATAACACCTTGACTGGACGTATTCCAATGACCCTAACTACCATCGGTACACTTCAAGTCCTGTAAGTTATATATGCCTTCTTGAAAGTATACTATTTCACCCCATTTTTCATAATTGTATGTGTTATTACAGTTAATAAGTTGTAAATATTTAAGGCAATAGAACTTACTATCTGCTCCTTATATTTTTACTGCCATAAATTTAACGTAGATTATCTTTCAAAAACGTAGGGATCTGTCAAGCAATGGTTTAACGGGACAGATTCCTGTCAATGGCTCATTTTCACTTTTCACCCTTAGCCGGTTTGTTATGATTATTATATTTTCATCCATTACATGATTTGTGAGGTTTATATGCTGACTGCTGAGTTCTTCTCTTACAGTTTTGCCAACAATCCTCTGGATCCCCTTCCGGTTTCTCCAACACCACCATCTGCCTCTTCAGGTTTTCTAACCTATATGGCTCTTCTTTCTTCTATTTATCTACATTTCTCTCAAATAGCTAAGTTTGTCATTCTTAAAATGGTAAATTTTGAGGACATTGAATAGTTCTGGTTGTACCAAAATAGTAAGCTTATGCCACTTGTATCTTTCAAACAATTTCAGTGGGCAATAGTACTACTGGTGCCATTGCTGGAGGAGTTGCTGCAGGTGCAGCACTTCTGGTGGCAATTTTACTTGCTTGGTGGCGGCGACGAAGAAAACCACAGGATCATTTCTTTGGTGTTCCTGGTTAGTGAACCTAATCTATGCTGGCTTGATCTGACATCTCACTGTTGTTACTGATCTGACCTGAGCCTTGTTAATCAGGTTGGCCCTTTACATAATTGATGAATTATTTAATCTGTTTTTCTTTTGCAGCTGAGGAAGATCCCGAAGTTCATCTAGGTCAGCTCAAAAGGTTTTCCCTACATGAGCTGCAAGTTGCCAGTGATAACTTCAGCAACAAAAACATTCTTGGTAGAGGTGGATTTGGAAAAGTTTACGAAGGTCGGTTAGCTGATGGATCTCTGGTGGCTGTTAAAAGACTTAGAGAAGAGCGTACTCAGGGTGGCGAGTTGCAATTCCAGACAGAAGTGGAGATGATCAGTATGGCTGTACATCGAAATTTGCTTCGTTTACGTGGCTTTTGCATGACACCAACTGAAAGGTTGCTTGTTTATCCATATATGGCTAATGGAAGTGTAGCATCATGTTTGAGGGGTAGGTTCTTCATACTCATGTTTTATATTTACTTATTCATATATATATATAAGGAACTATGCCATAAGTGGTCTACAATTAGTATTAACTTTTGGCGATATATGATATTATTGTAGAGCGACCTGAAACACAAGATCCTCTTGATTGGCCAATAAGGAAGCGAATTGCTTTGGGATCTGCTAGGGGCCTTGCTTACTTACACGATCATTGTGATCCGAAGATTATTCACCGTGATGTTAAAGCTGCAAACATATTATTAGACAAAGAGTTTGAAGCTGTTGTGGGAAACTTTGGCTTGGCTAAACTTATGGATTATAAAGATACTCATGTTACGACTGCTGTACGTGGTACCATTGGTCACATTGCTCCAGAGTACCTCTCCACTGGAAAATCATCAGAGAAAACCGATGTTTTTGGATATGGTGTTATGCTTCTTGAGCTCATTACGGGGCAGAGAGCTTTTGATCTTGCTCGCCTTGCCAACGATGATGATGTCATGTTGCTTGATTGGGTAAGCGTCTGTTTGTTCCTTACCATTTTATCCATTCACTTGCGGGTCATATGTTGTACTTTTAGAGGACATTTGGTTTGAAAGTTTGTGTGTGTGTGTGTGTGTGAAAATTCAGGTGAAAGGACTCCTGAAGGAGAAAAAGTTGGAAACTTTAGTAGATGCAGATCTTCAGGGTAACTATGTTGATGCAGAGGTGGGGCAGTTGATTCAAGTAGCACTTCTCTGCACACAGAGTTCCCCGAAGGAACGTCCAAAGATGTCGGAAGTTGTCAGAATGCTTGAAGGGGATGGATTGGCTGAGAGATGGGAAGAGTGGCAAAAGGAAGAGATGTTCCGTCAAGAATTCAACCGTACCCACAATCCTAATACTGATTGGATCATTGCTGATTCCACTTCCAATCTCCGACCAGATGAACTCTCTGGCCCCAGATGATCTTTCTCATCAAACCTTGTTCAAACTTCTGCATAAGAGAAGAATCCAACCAACCTTCCTTGTATTTGAAATCATGTTTCTTGTGCATATCATTTTCATTTGAATCCAATTATTTCATTTTTTTCTGAGGAAGATCTAATTTTTTTATAGGCACTATTTGAGTAGCATGACCATGTACAGATAGAAAGATCTATTTATATTATCTTTAATCATGAGAAGCAAGGAGCATCACTTTCTTCCAGTGGAGATTCTTGGCTTGCCTTTTAACTTCCGACTCCTATAAAAGATACCAGTAGAAACAGTTCACAATCAGTTGCAGTAAGTGAAATTAATGATATGATAATTCTACAAATATGGGGGATAAACCCCCATCCCAACAGAGTATTTGGTAATTTACCTACTAAATTCAAGCAAATGTCTTTCTTTTGCAACAACTTTTGGGAACTACTAGATACAGAAGTAACTTGGTTTGCATCAAAGCATCCATCTTGACAGGAACAGAATACCTGAGGATTCTGCAAATTGAAAACAATAAGGTTTCTATCAGCAGAGGATGTCTCACTGTAAGTGCATAGCAGCGTTCCTCGGAGCTGTTGAACACGAACAGGATTTGACTGTCTTAAATCCCAGTACCTGAAAAACATAAAGTAACATGATTAATGTTCTTGAGGAAATGTACAAAATTGCACAAGACTTGATAAAAATAGAGAAAATTACATAAATGCAGCACAACAATGACACCTGAGTAGAACCATTGAAAGCATTAGTTGCAGATCATAATACCATGAAGACTACAGATAGAAAAATGTCCACAATACCTGCCAATTAACATGCTTCAAGACGAGCTTATAATTGTTAGGTGCAGACAAAAAACTCTCTAACCCTAAACCCTCCTTTCCTCTTCCCTCAAGCCGCCGCCCCTCCTCCCTTCCCCTCCCCTCCCCTCCTCTCTTCTTCTTCTCCTCCCCTCCTCTCTTCTGCCAGCCACCATTTCTCTTTCTCCCTGGCCAAGGGAGAAATTTAGCTTTGGCTAAAGCTTTTCCCTTTGTCGGAATAATTTTTTACTGTTTTTGTGTTTTTTTTGTTTTTTGTTTTGTTTTGTTTTTCCATCTATTTCTTTGGTATTTTTGCTATCTTTATCATCTCATATGCTTAGTCTCTTACCGATATTTACATATCAGCTTTTTCTTCGTTTAGAAGAAAAAAATTTTAAACCCGGATTAGATCTGGGCCCTTTGTTCATATTCGTATTTGGTTTTCTTTTTAGGTATTCTATGAAATCTTTGATGCGCCCAGGATGGATTAGACTACTGTTGAAGAAAGAAGACAAAATCGAACTCCTTTCGCAAATGAGATTTGAAATCGACAGTATGAAGACCCTAGATTTAGACAGAATATCTGTTGTTTTTCTTTTTTATGTTTTTCTGTATTTATTTTCTACTTTCTTCGACTCACCTAATTTGTTTAGGTTGAGTTTGCTCCTTACGCCACTTAGTTTTAAGTTGGTGTTTTGTTTGCACCACCTAGTTTTAGGTTGATGCTTTGTATTTCCGTGAATGATTTTAGTCATTCACTTTTGTATTATTTTTTATTTTAATGAATATTCCAATTATCAAAAAAAAAAAAAAACATGCTTCAAGACAACCCAGTAGTTTGGGGGAGTTGGTCCGCGGACTCTTAATACTTCACCTAAGGCGGATGATCGAGGTTTCGAATCTCTCTGGGGTAGAAAGTGTCATGTTAAAAAACTCTGGGTCGGGCCCTCCCCCTCGAGTAAGAGTTGGACTCTGCGAGCGCACCGC
Organism: Cynanchum wilfordii; assembly: GCA_025388415.1. NCBI lineage: Eukaryota > Viridiplantae > Streptophyta > Magnoliopsida > Gentianales > Apocynaceae > Cynanchum > Cynanchum wilfordii. Next base: position 255,383 of record JAHSUH010000363.1, on the reverse strand, counting down.
AGGCCGAGTCCGGATTAGCTTCACCAAAAAGGTGGGAACACCGGGCACCCCAAGTGGGTACCAAAAAAAACATGCTTCAAGACATAGGGAGAATTAGTATATGTCAAAATTTTCACAAATCTCAGTATCTCACGACATCCATAATCAACCAATCATCTCACAATAGTTAATTAAACTCATTTTTATATATCACGATACATACTTATATAAAATAAATGTAAATTTTTTAAACATTATGAAACTAACAATTACAAAAAATCGTTTGTCAATTTAAGAAGGGTATCTAACATTTTCTTATTTTATTATTATTTTTATCCATTAGTTTATGTTGATACCTCATTGGTGGGATTCCCAACTTTGTATGTATAGTTATAGAATATTCAAAACATTCACACAAGAATGAACATTTTATATATATATATATAATAGTGCTATTATTTAGCAATAATTTAATCCTAGGCGATTGAATCCAAGTTTGCATAAATTAGGGTTTTTTATTTTTGGAGTTTAGCTAGGCCAATACCATCCATGACCTATCATTCTATAATAGACTCTCATTCATCCAGAATCGAGCTAAGTTGAATTTTTTTTTTTTAAGAAAAATTCTTGTAATATTTATTTTCTTGATTCACAAATTTTTAAATTTGAAAATTTATTCAAGAAGAATTAAGTGAAATATCAATTAGATCATTATATGTAGCTTTTTTTTTTGGTAAATACATATGTAGCTGTTTAAATGAAGATTAGTATGAATGTAAATATGACTTAAAAGTGTTGTCCATAATTGAGACCTTTCTCAAACAGCTCGTGCCATAAGAATATATATATATATATATATATATATATATATATCACTTAGATCATATAATTTAATAACTTATATAATTATTATGATATAGAATAAATAATAAATTTCAACCCAGCAGCTTAAAGGAGTTGGTGAACGGACTCTTAAAGCTTCTCATCAGGAGTACTTTATTTTTGTTAATTTGGACTTGTATTTATTGAACTCCCACATTGTATTGATGACAATTTAAGCTTGTGTAAGATTTGCTACCTGACGGCGAAGTTTTGACATTTGTTGTGAGCGTTAGGTAATAGTTAGAGTGAAACATTCTTCCGAATAAAAGTTGAACTTTTATGGTGTAATTCTGACCGAATCTAAAATAATTAAGAATACATGTCACAATACACTATAATTATAAGTCTGACGATATCCATAATCAGTTTTTTATAATAGTTAATTAGACTTATTCTTATATATAACGAGACATTCTTATATAAAATAAATGTAATTTTTTAAACATTATTAAACTAACAATTACAAAAAATCCTTTGTCAACTTATCTAACATTTTCTTATTTTATTATTATTTTTATCCATTAGTTTATGTTGATACCTGATTGGTGGGATTCCCAACTTTGTATATATAGTTATAGAATATTCAAAAGATTCACACAAGAATGAACATTATTTATATATATATGTATGTATATATATTATTTGTAAAATGGGATCCTTATGTAAGCCAACTCTATCGATTTTTTTTTTCTTCTATTCTAATATTTCTACCGAAGTCATAAATACTCCATTAAAATATGTTACTATAAGTTCCTGCATATCGTTGACTACTCTATATACCCTACCATCGCACGTAATAAGGTTGTAATAATTATTATTACAATATTTGCTCAGATTTCTAATGTAAATATAACAAGTGTCATTATTTTATTGGCGTTTAAATTTTTTTTTTGTCTAATTTATTAATAAAATTACGATTCTTAATCTTGATAACAAAAAGTATAATAGAAAATGTAACAAGAGATCTTTAACCAGTAATTTTATTGATTTTCTTTATTACATATATTTTTGTACTTGTTATCTTATAAAATCAAAAATAATATTTATTGATATTTTCTCATTAATAATATTTTACAATTATTATTCATTTTATTATACTTTATAAGAAAAAAAAATTTAAAAAAATTATTCTTTTCAACTGAAAAATATATGAAAAAAGTCAAGAATATGAAAAGCTCTCTCTAAATATATATATATATATATATATATATATATATATATATATATATATATATATACATATTTTCTTGTTTTGCCTTTAGTGAACTATAATAAGTCACCTTATTATAATAAATTATTCTTTACTTTAGGAAAGTTTCATTGTTTTGATGGGATCTAGGAATACAAATATAATATATATATATATATATATATATATATATATATATATGGAGGGATATAATTAAGTAAATATAATATATAGAGATTAGTGGCTATTGAGGTTTTCTTGTGGTGTACAATGCTTAAGATGACTTAGTGGGAGGATATACAATAATTAAATATATATTAGTGCTATTATTTAGCAATAATTTAATCTTAGGCGATTGAATCCAAGTTTGCATAAATTAGGGTGTTTTTATTTTGGAGTTTAGCTAGACCAATACCATGAACAACAACTACCTATCATTCAATAATATACTCAAATTCATCTAGAATCGAGCCAAGTTGAATCTTTTTTTTTAAAGAAAAATTCTCGTAATATTTATTTTCCGATTCACCATTTTAAAATCGGGTGAAATATCAATTAGATCACTATGTATATTATAAAATTAAACTCGTAGTCATGTATGCAGCCTTGAAATCAAAACTTACTTTCTGCAACAGACTTACTTGACTTAAATAAAGATTAGTATGAATGTGAAAATGGTATAAAGGTGTTGCCCATAATTGGAACCTTTTCGAACCCCTCGTGTCATAAGCTAAATTATATGATATATATATATATATAAGTGTGTGTGTATCACTTAGATCATCGAGTTTTTAGTAATTAGCATGATAATTTAATAACTTATATAATTATTATGTTAAAATTTAAGAATTAGTTTAGACATAAATATGGAATAAAATTGTGCTATAAGGAAAAAAATAATAATAAATTTCTATGGTCGAGGGTTCGAATCTCCGGAGGTGGTTAGCGCCACGTTAAAAGTTCTGGGTCGAGGCTGGGCTCAAGGCCGAACGCTCCTGACATGGGTTAGTCGGCCGTTTGGGTTCGATACCGATGGGATAAAAAAAATAATAATAAATTTCTTATCAATTGGATATTGGGCCAACTACTTTGTAGCTTTTTTGTGAAGATGGGCTTGGGCCGAACTTTTCTATGACATGGGTTGATTTTTTTTTTTTTTTTTTGTAAGCATGGGTTGATACTTCATAGTACTTTATTTTTGTTAATTTGGTCTTGTGTTTATTGAACTCTCATATTGTATTGATGACAATTTAAACTTATGTCGGATTGCTTTGCAATACATAATGTTATATAAGAGTTAGAATGAAATTTTCACTTGAATAAACTCTTCTGGTTTAATCTCAAACAAATCTGGATTATTTGGAATCGTGATAATTTCGAAAACCATATGTTTATAGGAATTGAGCATATTACTGTGGCCATGGTGTACAATGGCACTTACTAGCTACAACTGTGTGACCAGTTACCAATTACCATAGCATTCAGTGAAATTCTTGGCTTTTTTTTTTTTTTTTTTTTTGAGAATCCGTCGCTGCTTCTTCTTGGCTTTGGAAGACCTCTGTTAACCGAAGCGCACATCAGGCAGAGGAAACTACATTAAAATTTTGTGTAACTGCTCTTGTAGCGTTTAGATGGACACCTTTTATCCGAAGGAGGGAGGAGTCTTCCTTGACTTTTGTTTTGCAAGGTAGATTGGAGGCCACATCCTTCAATTTTCTTTCCTCTATGAGGAATCTGAATCTGAGGTTCTATTGTTGATTAGCTACGGACGGATGGATCGGTCATTGTTCTTAGCGATCTCTGCTTCCATTTTTCTCAGCTTAATTTTATTGTTTTATCAATTTTCACCAGTCTCTGCCAACGCTGAAGGTGGGTTTTTTCTCATTCCATCCATGTTTTGGTTTCTGGTTTAATTCATGAGAAGTTAATTATTCTTGATGTGGGATTCCATTTCTTATGCTAATGCTAGGCGTTATTTTGCTTGGTTAGTAGGTTTTAATTGATTCTCCAGGTTTATAGTATATAATCCGTAGCAGTAGTAGAAAGTAATGGGGATCCTTAATGCATCCTTATTTAGTAATTAATGTTAATTACAGTTCTTTATAAAGCTATTAATGAAGTCCCAAAATGGAATTAAGTTAACAGGTTTCTTGTTATGGAAACCTAGCATCTGTTGCTGCAGGAGGTGTCTATGGTCATCATATATATATATATATATATATATATATATTTGTTTCTGTTAGCATTTTAATTAATTTTTAATGATTTTTAGATGGGTAGTTCTCCTTTAATTGAGGTTGATGGCTTCTGTTAATGTGTTGCTTTGACACTGTCTGGTAATCATTAGTATATCCAGTAAGGAAGGAAAGTTGAGAGTTTGTGAAGAAACTGATTCATATATGCCAAACAGGTGATGCATTGAATGTACTGAAGACGAATTTAGCTGATCCTAATAATGTTCTACAAAGTTGGAATCCAACTCTTGTGAATCCTTGCACTTGGTTTCATGTTACGTGTAACAGCTACAATAGCGTTACTAGAGTGTAAGCTTCTTAAATCTTGTTCAATTTGGCAGGAAGATATGCTATACAGAACTGCTTTGTACCTAATGAGCTTCTTCTGGCTTTGCTTTTTTATGTAGTGATCTTGGAAATAAAAATCTGTCAGGTACACTGGTTCCACAGCTCGGTCAACTCCCAAATTTGCAGTACTTGTAAGTTTAATGCAAAATATGTTCATGTAATTTGAAATGTACATATATGTTTGTCCCTCAGTTTCTTACTCTATTTCATCTTTTTTGACTGTATTCATTTATTTAAATGTGTTTTGACAGGGAACTTTACAGTAATAACATAACCGGGAGAATTCCTAAAGAGATTGGGAACTTGAAAAATTTAGTGAGCTTGGATCTTTATCTAAACAATCTTAGCGGTTCCATCCCAGACACATTGGGCAAGCTTCAAAAGCTACGTTTCCTGTATGAGTTTCGTGCCATTATTATTTTCTTCTTCCCTATCCCACCTCCCCCTCCCTCTTACCTTCCTACAAAGATGATCTTTTTTACTTTACACAAATTTCAGTTTTTTTCTAGTAGAAAGAAATCCTTGTGACAAAATGTACTTCTGTTTTCAAAAGAGACGTATTTTTGCTGCAACTTCGTTGCTGCTAATAGGTGATTTACTTTTCTATTGTTCTGAAGCTAATGATGTCGTTTATTACTTGAATAGGCGTCTTAACAATAACACCTTGACTGGACGTATTCCTATGATCCTAACTACCATCCGTACACTTCAAGTCCTGTAAGTTATATATGCCTTCTTGAAAGTATACTATTTCACCCCATTTTTCATAATTGTATGTGTTATTACAGTTAATAAGTTGTAAATATTTAAGGCAATAGAACTTACTATCTGCTCCTTATATTTTTACTGCCATAAATTTAACATAGATTATCTTTCAAAAACGTAGGGATCTGTCAAGCAATGGTTTAACGGGACAGATTCCTGTCAATGGCTCCTTTTCACTTTTCACCCCTATCAGGTTTGTTATGATTATTATATTTTCATCCATTAAATGATTTGTGAGGTTTTTATGCTGACTACTGAGTTCTTCTCTTTACAGTTTTGCCAACAATCCTCTGGATCCCCTTCCGGTTTCTCCAACACCACCATCTGCCTCTTCAGGTTTTCTAACCTATATGGCTCTTCTTTCTTCTATTTATCTACATTTCTCTCAAATAGTTAAGTTTGTCATTCTTAAAATGGTAAATTTTGAGGACATTGAATAGTTCTGGTTGTACCAAAATAGTAAAAGCTTATGCAACTTGTATCTTTCAAACAATTTCAGTGGGCAATAGTGCTACTGGTGCCAATGCTAGATAAAGGAGACGAGAACTCCACATACAAACATCTGCTTCGGCTTAGCCAAAGGCGATTTCGGTAAGTGATTGCTCTAATAATTAATCCTCCTTGGCTTTGGCTCTGTAGTCAGAATCGCAGTCGCCATAGTCGGAGGTTCCGGTGGCGATGGAGTGCTCAGTGGTATTAAATATATATATATATATATATATATATATTAAGTATTATTTAAATTTCAAAAAATATATATTTAAATTTTAAATCCCTCTCTTTCCGCTTCCCTTGATGACTTTTTTTTTATTTATTTATTTTTTTAAAATTTGGCAAATCCTTTGTTTTTATCTAAACAAAAAATCCGAAGAAAATAGAAAGGAAAAACCCTTATTTTTCGCGCCCAGGATTACGTCCAGGATCATTAGATAGGAATCCAAAGATGAAGAGAGAAACAAAAAATATCCTACTGTATAAACGAAGAGTTTGAGAGTAAGCATTACACAATCTCCAAGATAATTAAAAAAAAACAAAAATAGATCCTCCATTTTTCTACCACATATCCTATTTGGATATCAAGAACCGAGTTTCTTTCTAGAAAAAATCACGAAGAGTTTTTTTTTAAAAAAAAAAAAACTTAGATGATTTAATAGAATTTTAGATGGAAGGACCAATTTCACAATTTTTTATAATTTGAGGACTAATTCTACCAAACATTTATAGTTTGGGGACTATTTTTACCAATTTACCTAAAATGGAATTTCATGTATAAATTTCAAAAAAAGGGAAATGGCGCGTTTTATATAAAAAAAGCGGCGGTAGCGTTTGAGTTTGTTTAGCAGATGTCATTTTAATATTAATTTAAATGACGTGGTTTTGAACAAACAGATTTATTTTCTCTATTCCCTTTTTTTCTTTCGATCTCAATTGATTGTCAAATTAGTCGGAGTCATTTCGAAAACCATCTTTTCATAGGAATGGAGCATATTACGTGGCCATGGTGTTCAATGGCACTTACTAGTTACAACTTTTCTCCTTTTCTATATATGGGATATATATATATATATATATATATACATATGTATGTATGTATATTCTTCTTTTAATTTCAAAGTTTCTACCAGCCTTACCAACTACAGCTAACTTGTCAATTACAACATTTCTTGGACAAACAATTAAAGAGATCGGAAAAAAAAATACAACTTTTCAAGAACCCATAATTCTTCTTCTTCTTCTTCTTCCAAATGTTGACATTTGAATAACAACTACTTCCAACTTTAAACAGTTGTCATCATAAATCATTAAACATTTCAATCAAAGTTTTGATCTTTTTTCTTCTTTATTTCTTTTTCTTTTCCTTTTTTTTTTTTTTTCTTTCAAAAAGAAGATGAAAAAAGATACATATGAAAATAATCATCCAAATTCAAGGAAGGAGTTTGTATCTATATCCTTACAGTAAAGGAATGTTTCAAATCTCCTACATGAAGCACATGTTCTCCCATGGCTACCTTGCGGTTGCCTAGCTCATCGACCATACTCAAATGCTGACAAACATCCACACTGAATCTAACTATCCCTTCTGTTAATGGTGTCAAATGAATCTTTTCGAATCCGATCAAATGTTTTTTTGCTGCATTGTGTACTAATGGAGGACTTGAGAACAAGAAAACTGTGTGACCACCACTTACACTTCCCACATTCTTCACTTTCAGATGAATCTCAAATGCTGAATTCTTACAGCTTTCTTCAACTGCGTCGATGGATTTGCACAAGGACGTGTGACAAACGTGTCCTTCCTCCAATGAAAGGGATACAAACTCGGGTGGTGCTCGTACCAGACTGTGTTTGAATGAAGAGTAACTCAGACCATGTCCAAAATCGAATATAGTTTCACCAGTGTAAAACCTGTAACTTCTTCCCGGATAACCTGTTTTAGGATCAGGTCTCATGTTCATGTTTGTCATTGGTACCTTGTCTACAAAGGATTGAGGGTACCATGTCATTGGTAGTCTTCCACCTTAAACAAAACAAAAAAAAACAGATTCAATTAGACATCCAAAAAACATTCCTAATTAGAATCTCAGATTATGTGAGACTGACTACTTACTCGGATTGTATAACCCGAATAGCACATCAGCAAGAGCAGCACCACCTGCCTCACCCGGGAAACCACCCCAAACAATGCTAGTGATTTTAGGATTGTCCTTAGCAAACTGTACCTCCCAACCACCACCAGATATTAAGACGAGGATTACAGGTCCTTTGGCAACACTTGCTACTTCAGTTACAAGAAGGGATTGTTGTCCGGGAAGAGTAATGTTGACTCTGTCAAGAGCCTCGCTTTCAACAGATTGATTAGAACCCATTATTAAGACTACTGCATCAGATGTGGAAGCAATTTTCTTGGCATCATCAATCATTGGGGATGCACAAAAGATGTTGTTACATCCAGGGTGGTACACTGTTGGCACCATACTTGTCAAGCCTTTCAAAGGACTAATGTATTTACATGGAGCACCTGCAATACAATGCAAAATATTTATTCATACATGTTCGTAGTATTTTCAGGTATGATTTGAAACAGATTAGTATTATTGTTACCTTCATAATTTCCGAGCATATCATGAGTAATATTAGCATTAGGTCCAATAACTGCTAAGGATTTGATAGCATTTGCAGATAGAGGAAGTGAACCAGCAGTGTTCTTGAGCAAAACAAACCCCTGCCGAGCTGCTTCACGAGCGAGTTCTTGGTGTGCAGCTGTACAGACATCCTTTGGACCAAGATTTCCATAAAGTTGCTTTCTTGGATCACCATCAAAGAAACCAAGTCTCATTAGTGTACCAAAGTTGTTTGATAGTGCAAAGTCAATTCTTGATTCATTAACCAGTCCCTGTTTCACAGCTGCTTCCGTGTGTTTTGCCAAATTTGACCCGCAGTTAAGATCCAAACCTGATCATGATTATTTGTTATTATTAGCTGGATATGAATTGGACTGAAGAATATAGAGACATCTTAACTATAGATATGGGTGGGAAGGGTAGAAAAGGAAAAAAGAAAGTGTTGAAAAGATACAGTTTTTATTTCAAAATCATATACCTAATCAACAATTCACATCATTTTCACCATTAAAGCTTTTGAAATAATTTACCAGAGTTCAGTGTCAAGGCTGCAGTCTCCTCTTGTGTTTTTGTGTACTTTTGGTTCCAGAAAATTACATCTAAAGAATCACAATCAGAAACAATGTACCTGCAGATATATAAAACATAAGAAAATAAGCAAATTTCAAGATGTTTATATTAAGGTGAAGCAAATTATATATATATATATATATATATATATATATACATACCCATTCAGCTTCCATTCTCCTCGAATAACTCCTTGCAGAAGATCTGGATCACCACAGGCTGGCTTTCCATTAACTTGATTGTAAGAACACATTACACTAGCAACATTTCCATCAATAACACAGCTTTTGAATGGAGGTTGAAATGTATCATCCATGTCTTGCTTGGTAACCTAACCCAAGGTCAATCCAAGAAATTAGAATTTTATCGATTACTCGAAGATTAATAGATTTTCTTTTTCCTTTTATAATTGTAGATAAAGAAATTTATGTATGTATATACCACTGCATTGAAAGTGTATCTTTGAATTCCTTTCCAGTTATCTACATCATAAGCCGTATAATGTTTACAGCAAGCAGCAACTTTAAGCTTGTCTTTTGAACCATCATCTCTTTGTTGTAATCCTTTTACATATGCTACAGCATATCTACTAGAAAGAATTGGATCTTCACCTGGAGTTTCTTGTCCTCTACCCCATCTGGGATCTCTAAATATGTTCACATTTGGTGACCAAAATGTCAATCCTGATAAACCTACATTGTACATGGCTCTAGCTTCAGTGGATACCACCTAAACACATCAAAACCAAAAGGGAAAAAACACACAAAAAAAAAGCCCATTACTTTTCTGTATTCCATTAGTTTGAACACTTCTTTACAAATCCTCCAAAGAAAAGAGACAAATTTGATGGCAAAATTGAAGAGAATTACCTAACCAATGCACCCCATAGGAAAAAAAGGAAGAAAAGATGGGAACTTTTTGCAAGATGGAACTTATGAATTCCTTTTTCAGGTAAGAAATTGAATCTTGATAGTTGAAACTACCACATTTTATCATAACTATTTCAATTGATCATTAGTCAGAATTCCACCATGGAGGCTTTTGATTTAACTACAAGCTCGACAAACCAAAAAAAAACATATATTGTTTAATAAAATATGTATTTCAACTAAAAAAAACTACTCTATTCTTTTTTTTATTAGTCATTTCAACTAAAAAATACATGTTTTATTTCCTATCCAATATAAAAAAAAGAGAATAATAAATATCTTTCTTGTGATAAAGTAAAAAAAGAAACTCGAGTATAAAGATTCCATTTTGGAAATATCAATCATGAAAAAAAAGTTGTGTCCTTTTCACATCAACAACATTGGTTGAATACATTCACCAATTTATAGCAATCCACAGGCGTCCGCCGGACGTTAACGTTCTGTTCTGTTATCGAAATGGATTGTATTCTTCAATCATAATCAATGCTTTAGGGGAAAAAAAAAAAAAAAAAATGACAGTGACGTGCGTCTTGATATCCTAATCCCATCCTCTGTAAAAAATCAGAAAGATATGGAACTTGCCGACTTCTTTAAAAAACATTATCTCCACCCCTCCCCATCGGTGAAAAGAAAAGAAAAAAAGGCAAAAGCATTGTGTTCTTGGAATCTTATTAACAAACAAAAACCCAAAATGTGTTACAGGAAAAGAAAAAATCAATCTTGAATGATCAAGAAACAGAACAAGCAAGAAAAGAAATGTGGGAAAGAAAGAAAAAAAAGTAAGAAGTTAAAGTTAGTACCTTTCCAATGGTTTGGAAGAGGGTGACATTGAAAGAAGCGGCGGTGTGAATAACCTGAGGGAAGCTAGTGGCACCGGGAACCAAGCTATTGAAATGTGTGCCGGGACCGGTGTAAGAAACGCCGTGTAACGCCTCCGACCACCACTCGTATTTGGGTATTCCTAACCGGCTAACACCCACTGTATTATCCACCAAGAAAGTAACTTTTTCTTGCAATGTTAGTCTCTTGATCAAATCATTCACTCTGGTTTCCACGTCCAGAGTTGTATCACAAAACGTGAAATTTGCCAATCCCGGATTTGTACTAACATCACAAGCATAAGAAGTGGGTGATTGAGCAAAAACCAGTTCTTTACTGAACAAAAAATAGCACCATATGAACAAGAAACAGTAAACAATGCGAAAACAGAGCAAGAAAACAGAGGCCATTTTCTTTTCTTTCTTTTTTTTCCCTATGACCTCCTCTCTCACTCTCTCTCTAAAAACGAAGATGATGGGTTTTTTGTGTAATCAATTGGGATGGTTTTATAGTGAAGAAAAAAAAGTGTACTCTTTTTAAAGATTGTATTTTTATTTTTTCTTTTTCTTTTTCTTTCACTCACATGCTGTTTTGTAGTAACCCGTGATGGATAAGAGTAAGAAAATGGTCACTGGACCCATAAAGAAAAGAAAATGAAAATAATTTCTTTCTTTCTTTCTTTAAATTAAATTGACAGAATCCGTGAAAGATTTTTCCATTTACATTTCCATTATCCAACTTTTTACGAACATTTCTATATCAATTTGTTGCTTGGAAGTTTCTCTACATTAATTTAATACTAATAAATAAAAAAAGAAAGGGATTCAGAATTCAGATTTCAGACAACAATCTACCTTAGAGTGAGGTCTGTCTGAAACTACAGGTCGGAGAGAGAGAGCGAGAGCGAGAGAGAGAAAAGAAGAACAAGAAATGAGAAATTTGTCCATTACCTTAGTAACTCTCGTGAAAGGTAATGGCGGGGTCGGGAGGTTGGGGGTAGGGGGGTGTTCTTGTTGTTTTTTGGGATCGGCTTCCGAGAAAGCCAAGCCATGGAAAGACAAGAATGGTTGAAGGAAAAAAAAAGAAAAAACGGTTATGATCGGTCGTGGAAAAATGTGTAGAAGAAGGAAAAGATAAAAAATCATGGGGTGATTGAAATTTTTACGTGACTATAACTACTATTTTATATATTTAGCAAAAAAAAAAAAAAAAACTACTATTTTATATTAATACTTTATGCGTTTTTTTATTTGTCATGTTTAATTTAAATATATATATATATATATATATATATAACAAATTAACCCGAATTCAATAATTTTATTATTATTATTTATATTGCTTCAAGAAGACATGCCATCAAATTTATTTCTCCAATGCAAGTTTTTGTTTTTCTCTTTTCAATATATATATATATATATATATATATATATATATATATATATATATATTATATGAAAAGAAACAATATTAATAATATATTTATCTTTATAAACTCATTTTAGTATTTTATTTAAGTTCTTTAACTATAAATTCACTTATAAAGGTATATAATTAAAAAATGAACATCAATGAAAATTTATTGTATGGATAATAGAGTATTCATCCGTTCTTCACATATAGTATATACGATTCTTTATTAGATAGTATTAACATTCTTTATTACATGATGAGATAGTATAAATCAAAGGACGAATGATTATGTTTGGTGTAGAGTGGACAATTCTTCTTTTCACATTTCGTTTATACTATCCCGTCAAGTAATAATACTATCATTGAATGTTAATACTATCGAATAAGTAATCGTACATATATCAATGTTTAATTTTTTTATAAATCCGAATTTCAAATATATATATATATATATATATATATATAAAAATCAATAGTGTACTAGAAAGAAAGTGGAAAGTTGAGAGGGGGTAAAATAAAAAAAAGGCAAATTGGCCAAAAAAGGTCCCTTACATTATAATTTTTTTGCGATTTCATCCCTTATTTTTTTTTTTGGAAAATTTCATCCCTTATATTATAAATTTTGGCCAATTTCATCCTTTCCGTTAATTTTTTTGGGTCAACCATTAGTCAACTGTTATATTAAAAAAAATTAATTTTTTAGGGGCAAAAATGTCATTTCACTGTTTAAAAAAAAAAAAAACCCAATTCCCCAAACCCGACCCATTACTCCCAACCCTGCTCCGACCTGAACCAACTCCGGCATTGTCCCGGAGAGCACTGGAAAAGGAAGGTCTTGATTTTATATAATGCACCGGTCCGCGATCCTCCTCTCGGCGGCTAATCTGGTGGTGGTGTCTTCTTGATGTCGTCGGAAATCTCGATTATGGTTCCGCACTCGATGCTGCTCTTGTTGGCGGTCCAGTTTCATCCGAAGCATTCCCAAAGGTGACCCCGCAAGCTGATGGACCGACAGTGCCCGGTGGTGCAAGTGTTGTTGTATCCCTCCGTAGCCTCTCTTTCACCGGGGGGTGCCGTTCTCGCCATCATTGTCGGTGCATTCATCTTCTAATCAGAATAACAAAAAAAAAAAAGACCTTCCTTTTCCAGTCTCTTCCTTTCCTGTGCTCTTGGGACAATGCCGGAGTTGGTCAGGTCAAGCCGGGGGGGGGTTGGGGGTAATGGGTCGGGTTTGGGGGGGTTTTTTTTTTTTAAACAGTGAAATGACTTTTTTGCCCTAAAAAAATTATTTTTTTTAATATAACAGTTGACTAACGGTTGACCCAAAAAAAATTAACGGAAAGGATGAAATTGGCCAAAATTTATAATATAAGGGATGAAATTTTCCAAAAAAAAAAAAGGATGAAAATCGAAAAAATATATAATGTAAGGACCTTTTTGCTTATTTGCCAATAAAAAAAATAAAAAAAAGAGGTAGAATTATTAGCCGAGCCAATTGAGAACGGCTAAGTGGCTGTTATAACCAAGCCAGTAACTGAGTCGAATCGATAGGGTAGTGAGCAGTAAAACGATAAACGTGGATACGAAGGTTGGCTCAGCCTCCCCGCGTTTACGAGAAAATCTCAGCCACTTGCTTCTTTTCTTTGGCCCGTGATTGGTCGGTGACTTTTGGCTTTCCTATTTCCCAAATAATAATAATATTTAATTTATACATACAGTATATACATACATACATATATATATATATATATATATTACCTTTTTTATTATTATTATTGATAAAAATCCAAAGTTCATTCACTGGTAACCCGCCAATTCTTACCAGTTGTCACTTTTTGTCAATTACCTATTACTCTTTACTTTACTTTCCAAATTCTACCATTTAATCAATGCCACCTCCTACTATCAGTAAATTGTTGGGTTAATTTTTAGAATGTCTTCTTTTCTTGTTTCCCTTCAAAAGATTTTATAAATGACACATTTCATATGTAATTTACGAGTTTAAAACACGTCATTTTGTATAAAATTTTTATATTCTTATTTTATAGTTATCTTCTAATCGGGTAGCTACTTTAAATTCTAACTAATCTGAAATTGATCTGCGTCCGCCTCTTTTTTTTTGCTTAAGCACGAAGATGTCTCAGATGAGTCTCAAACTATAGGAAAACAACTTTAAGCCAAATTCACACCTAGACTAATCCCCGTTCGAACCGGGTTGGTCCCTACATGAGTAAGGGTTTGAACCTCCAACCTCATTTAAGTTATGAGAACTTCTTACCAACTCACTTACGCATTAGGGTTGTGTCGACCTCTTTTTAAAAAGCTTACTCTGACACTCATTTTTCAATAAACATAAGTTGAAACTCAAAAGTTTACTTTAGGGAACTAAGGTCCACTTATTTTATATACGTATACAAAATAAATATAAACATATTAACTTCGGCTAATAAATGTTTTTTATATAAAAATTATAATTTTGTAGAAAAACTATATGTTTGTTTTTATAATTTTCTACTAGTGACACTTTAATTAACAATGATTTAATATTCAATGTTTTAATTATATATATATATATATGAAACTCGATTAAACACTTCAGACATCACCTATTGCTAATGAACCATCAAATTCAATGTTTCCACATGATTTGTGATTTAACTATTACCAATATGTCATGTTTTTTTGTAAATACAAAATTTACATACTTAAATGTACAACATTGCAATATATATATATATATATATATATATATATATATATATATATATTTAATTACAATTTTTAAAACATATTAATAAAAAAATTAATTCAAATTTATTTAACTCAATTGGTTTGATCAATGAATAATAGTCTCACCTATGATTCAATAGGTTACAAATTCGATAAATAAATACAAATATATATATATATTTTTAAAAAAAATAAAAATTTGGAATATCTCGTTCGTTCAATAAATCACTGAGCGGTTATTAAGTATAACCTTTATTAATTGATGCATTTTAAATATGTAAGATAAGAGTTGTAAACGAATCAAGCTCTTTACAAACAAAGTTCGTTCGAGCTCGTTCGTTTATTAAACAAATCAAACTCAAATAATTTTTTAAGCTCGATTAATTTTTAAGCATATTCAAATAGTGTTAAAAAATTAAACAAACCAAACTCAAACTTTCGATGTTCGGTTCGACTCGACTCATTTATAGCTCTATATAAGATGGGATAAAAACGTCATAAAATTACTGAGCGATTACTAATTAGGTAGTATATTTTTTTATTTAAATATTTTTTATTTGACTTGTGAAAATGAAAAGTTTATTACGCAAGAAAGCTAAGCCGTTTACGGTACACTTGTTGGGTCGGTTTCTATAAGAGCGGCCTTAATGTATTTTGGGAATTAAAATTATTACCGCATACGACGTAGTATATAGTTGTACTTTCACAGCACATGCACGGTATTTCATTTTGAGGAATATTATTGGTGGGTAGGGGGTGGGGGTTGGGGAGCGCGCCGTATAGAGATATAAGCTGTATTCGTCTAAGTTATTCTATGTGGGCCCCATATGACGTGGTTGGGTCCCATCCGCCACTTGTCTGATTGTGATGTTTGATACCCCAAAGATTGAAACTCCACATCAGCATTTCTATTTTTTCCTTTTTTTTTTTTTTTATAATTCGGTAAAATTTACGTAAAGTACATATTTGCCACAACATCAATTTTCATCTCTTTAACTTTTATTTTTATTTTTATATCCAGTTGATGAATGTTATGTAAGAGTCAAAATAAAATATTTCATAACCCGGTAGCTTGGGGAAGTTAGTAAGCGGACTACTAATGCTTCCTCTAGGGCGAATGATAGAGGGTTCGAATCCCCTGAGGTGGTTAACGTCATGTTAAAAGCTTTGGGTCGGACCCTAATCCTCGAGTAAGAGTTGAACTCTGTGAGCGCTCTGCAGGCCGAGTCCGGATTAGTCTCACCGAAAAGGTGGAGACACCAAGCGCCCAAGTGGGTACAAAAAAAAAATAAATAAATAAAATCTTTCATTTCAAATATAAATTAAATTTGAATTAGTAGAGTCGTAATGGCTTCGAAAACTAAATGATCAAACAAAAATGATCTATGTAAAGTAATCTTACATCAAATCAATCATGTATTATATATAATGAATGTTATACGAGTTCATTCATTCAATATTAATTGTGAGTGTCGTATAATTTTTTTTAGAATAAGAATTAGACTATTTCGATACAATTCAAATTAATGAAATTTAGATATCCGAATGATGGTCAAGAAAGTGTAGCTCAGTTGGTAAGCACCATCATTTATGACCTGGATGTCACGAGTTCGATATACATTAGAAGTTAGGACATGTGATGAAAAATAGTCTTATTTAAGAATTTATATACACATATATAAATATATCCACAAACAATTCCATACATCAAATGAGGGGGAAAAAAAAAAAGAGAGAGAGAAATATCCGGTAGCAAGTTGACGGATCTTTTTATAATATTGATTTATTTTTTATTGGAATGATTAAATTTCTAATAAATGATTTGCAATGTTGATTCCAGATGAGATTTCCTTCACTAACGTAATCTTTTTCAATCCTAATTCAAATTTTAAAAAAAATTTAAAAATATATATATATATATATATATATATATATATATATAAAGAGGTCAATGCAAATTGAACATAACTAAAATTAATGAAAGACAGCTAGGTACCTGCAACACTTTATTTTTATAAATAAATAATCTGCCCTTTTTCCATTTTCTTCCGTAGTCAGTGGAATTAATTGAATTTTTGGTGAAGAAATATCTTAAAATAGTCATATATAGATTAGTACGTACATTTTAGGTGAATAATTTTTTTTTTAATCGGAATTTGAATGCAATACAAAATTATAAATTTAATAGTGTTGTGTAAAAAGTTAAAATAAGTTATTCATATAAATAATAATTAGACTTTACAGACACAACCCGAATTAAAGTTAGATTAAACGAATAAGTGAAAGTGAATACGAGATAGTCTAACAAAAATATATATATATAAGTCTTTGAATTTACATGAGTGGTTAAGCATCTTGTGAATTATACACAAAGTCACGAGTTTAATATTCGTTATAAGTTTGTCAAGAAAGTGTAATTTAATTGGTAGTAGTCTCACTTATGACTCTAGAGGTCATAAGAACGAGACATACTAGATGTTAGGATTTATCAAAAAAAAAAAAAAAAAACTCGGGTTGCGCCCGCATAATCCAACTCTTACTCGAGGGAAAGCTTCACCCCGACTCTTAAATGACGTTCACACCGAGTGTCGAACCCTCAACCTCTTTGTACCAAGTCAAGAGCTTTCATATAAGCCCTTTGTTTATCTAATAATTAGACTCAACATACGCAATTTGAATTCAAAATTGATTTTTTTTTTAATTTGAGGCATTTTTGTTTTTATTATATCTCTAACTCATGATCTTCATAAATCATACTCGAGGGAAAGTCTCACCCTAACTCTTAAATGACGCTCACACCGAGTGTCGAACCTTCAACCTCTTGTAGCATTCACAATTCGTTTTCTCATTATACCAAAACAAGAGCTTTCATATAAGTTATTCGCTTAAGTAAGAATTAGACTCTACATACGCAATTTGAAATTCAAAATTGAATCTTTTTTTATTTAATTTGAGGCATTTTTGCCTTTAGTATATCTCTAATTCTTCATGATTTTCAAAAATCATAAGTGAGGTTGCTACTAACTAAACTACGCATTCTTGACTATAAAAATTAATTCTTAAAAATGAAAAAAATGTTCGATAAGACTTAAATTTAAATTAGTCAGAAATCGTAATCACGAGACATGAAAAAGATTATAAATATATTTTTTTTTTTGATATATAAATATATATATATATATATATATATATATTGGATTGGAAACATCTGATTTTGGGTTTCTTTGGGAAGCAAAAACAATCATATCGTTTTTGATTGATCCATCTGGGAATTAATATTATATGGAAGTCGCTATCTTAAACCGCGATTCTTGGTTTTTTCTTGATATGAAATATATATTCTTTAAAAAAAAAACTACTCAAGAATATGAAGATTCCATTTGTTTCTATTAAATAATGATTATTCGCAACTAATATTTTATATAATAACATTAATTTGTGTCCAACTTCTCTTCATGACAATGAAATCAAATACTAAATACTAATTTTTTTAATATTAATTATTGCTAAAATATTTCCTAATCTTCCAAAATTTCTAAATAATGAGACGAAACGTGCCGTTTCTTTTAAATTTTTTTTGACTAAAATAATAATTTGGCATTTTCTTTCTTATCCCAAGTATAATTTGACTCATTGTTGGAACAAATTTTTTGTTTTTATATTATATATAGTTATATATAAAAATACAAATACGAAAAATGTTAAAATTTATAGTTTAACCAATAGTATATATATAAAAAATGAGTATTTAGAAGAAAAAAAAATGGGCAAGTTGATCGAGAACAAATCCGGTAGTTTGGGGGAGTTGGTAAACAGACTCCTAATGCTTCATCCAGAGCGAATGGTCGAGGGTTCGAATCTCCCTGAGATGGTTAGCGTCATGTTAAAAGCTCTGGGTCAGACTCTAACCATCGAGTAAGAATTGAACTCTGCGATCGCTCAGCAGGCCGAGTCCGAATTAGTCTTACCGAAAAGGTGGGGACACCGGGCGCCCCAAGTGGGTACAAAAAAAAAAGTTGATCGAGAACACTTTCTCTAGGGATGATTTTGTTAATGATGAGGGTTCGACTAGATGTCAAATAATCTGGTGTCTCCCATTATGCTTTTTGACTGTTAAGTTAGTATGACTTTAATAAAGAAATATTTCAGAATATACAATAATATATAAGAGTGTGAGTTACTAATTATATACAAAAAAAAACTAGCTAATAAGTGAGATACACTTGGAAAGTAGAGTGCTATTTTTCAGATATGCATTAGTAGTACTTTTTTGTGACCATTTGTCCAAAATGTTCTAACCCTTTATCCGATAAAAACATGACGTATTTATTTTCGTGTTATATATTTCTCTATTTCAAAATGAGTGACTTACGTAAAAAGGTAGAGTTAAACTCCTATCTATCGAAATAGTCTTATCTGGATCGCCTAAGACTCCCACATAGCATGAGGTTAACTTTGAAACTCTTCACTAATAATTCGACATGATTCTAATTTTAAATTAATTGAAACTATAGTGATTAATAATAATAATAAGAAGAAGAAAACTAAGTTTAGCCATCAATATTGATTCATGATTTTTTTTTTTTTTTTTTTTTTTTGCTTTTTGGTACAATTATGGTTTTCATATCCCTTTCTCATGAAGCAAAAGATATATGATTATTATGTGATCCATTAATTAGAACTAGAAAAAGATTTCTTTGCCCATGTCTCCTAATGATTATACTTGTACCCTTTTTTTTCTCTAAAATAAATAAAGAAAAATTAATATATATAAAAAAAAAAGTACGCTTCCACTTCCCCATAAAAGAAATTATTTTCATTCTTTTTTGAAAAATAAAAAAGTATTAATCAAATGATTAACTTTATTTAAGGGCCATTTATGTTAGAATTTCTTTTCATTCTAACATTATATTATCCATTAATTAATCTACTTTTTATTGGCTTCCAAAGATGCCCATTTTTATATATATATAATATTAATTTAGAGATTTTTTTTTCTTCTTTTATTTGTTACAAGATTCGTTCTTTATTTTTACTTTTTATCTTAAAATAAAATATGATTATACGTAACAAAATTTTCACATCGTTTGCATAGAAGATCTCTAAATAATTATTAAATAAATATTTGAAACTCTTTACTCTATAACAACTTTTAAAATCGTAAGATACAACAAAATATGTTACAGATAATAACTAACCTTTTCCGAAAACGATAAGACAAGCCAAAAAAGCAAGTGGAAAGAGGGAAGAAGAATCGGTCCCTCTTGTCTAAATTCATTATTCATTTCACTCACTTTGCCAGCCCAAATTTCCACCAATAATATTGCTTCTTCTCAAGGAGGGCAACTCCTCTCCAATGAGTAATAATACCGTTCCCTCATATCTCCTCCTCCTCCTCCATTATCACTGCACAATATATATATATATATATATGGGATAAGAAGATTATCTGATATCTCACTTCTGTTGTAGCAGTAGTTTTCTGCAAAAAAAAGTTGATCAGCCTTTTCTAAATGGAGGTATAATAATATATTCTTCTGCAAAAGGTATCCATGCTCAACTAAAGCTACCTACTACTATATATAGTACTACTATTACTCATTATATTCATCTACTTTTACTTTTCCATAATGAATCTTCTATTTTTAGTTTCTTTTATTTGTTAATTTTTTAATTTGCCAAAAAAAAAAAGTTTTGCTGAATTTGTAGCAATCTTATTTATAATTGAAAAACGTATAAATTAAAGTCACGTTGAAATTAAAATAATAATAATAAAAACTTAACTTAGGGAGAGTTAAAGTTGTAAATTATAGTAGTTAAATTGATATATATATATTTTTTCTAACTAAAAATATCTATCATCGACAATAATAATTAATTCTTTTCCTAGCGAGTGTCATTTCTAATTGATGAGGCTTAAATTTAGTCTCATAGTTAAAGGGCTAGATAAACAATCATTATACCACATTTTGTGGTTAGAACTTATACATATGTACAATAATAACAAACATTTAGATAATTTTATACATATGTACATTTTTTTTTTTAAAAAAACCCTCCTATATTTTATTATAACAAAAAAATATCTATTGTCGATAATAATGATTAATTCTTTTCAGGCATTGGTTCTTATTCATGAGGTTTTAATTTATAATCTTTTAATTAAAAGACGAGATGAACAATCATCACACCACATTTGTCATATATATATATATATATATATATTTAAAATTGAATACAAGATATATATATCACAAAGTTTTCCAGCTATTTTAAACCACTCTTCATTGAAAAGGATGAATGCATGATTAGTTTGTATGTATTAGGAACACAAAAGCATTATCTCATGGGATGGGATGTTGAACTTGTCTTCCTGTTTTAGCTCTCTTCACTTGCCTCTGCCTTCTTTGACTAATAATTTATTTATTTATTTATTTGCTATTTTTTTTATTTTTTATGGGATTTTCTTTCTGATTTTATATAGTTTTTTAAAAAATATATAAGTAGAAGTATATAATTTGTGTTTTTGTAAGATTGTGTTGGGAAATGCAAATCCCAATACCCTTTTGGATACATTGAATGAGAAAAATTATAGTGGAAAATCTTGTTTGCACATGGACACATCTATTATATCCTCCCATACAAAATGATTTAGGGTTTCCTTTATCCTATCCCCACCCACCAATCATCATCTTCATGAAAAAAATGAGCTAATCAATCGGTTTTTTTTTATTTGTTACACAACAATAAAATATATTATTTAAAAATATTTTTAAAAAAATGGACGTATCTTTTAATTAAAAATACTAACATATTTTCCGACTTTACTTTTTTTAATAAGAATAATTAATAAGTATGAGTTGTAAAATATTAAGAATTATAGAAGTATGAATAAAAAAATATCAATTATGTGTACCTTAATTTTTATGTATGTAATAAGTAATATATATATATATATATATATATATATATATATATATATATAACATTCTCTCCCCACTATCACGAGTTAAAATGCTTTCTTTTCTTAAGAGAAATGACAACATGAAAATACAAATTAAAATGTAATTCATATTAATACACTTAAATGAAAAAGGAAAAAAATGAGAAAGTTGTTTCTCTTATATGTTGTACTATAATTATTATGTCACGTGACAAAATTAACCAAAATAAAGAAAGGAATAGCTTTTTATATATATATATATATACACACATTTAAGTACTATAGGCAAGATATTTATAATATGACACTTGTGAGTTTTCCAAGTAGGTAAAAGCATTATGATTACTAAATACTAATCCAAGAATAGAAAAATGCAACTTATAGAATGTAAATGAATGATTGAGTAGAATAAAAGTTAACAATTAATATTGAGCTCGTGAGATTCAACATATAATTATATTTGTAGTGATTTTAAATTTGGGGTTCGGAGTTTAAGATCTATTTAGTCCGAACGATGGTTAGTTTTGATGTAGATATAACTTAAATGTACCATCTTGTGATACCCTGTCTCACATCGAAATAAGAAGTGAATGCATAATGGTATATAAAAATGAGTCTAGATACTCATAGTCAACTCGGAGTATCCCTTTTGGTGCAATGAGAACAACACCAAGTAGTTGACCATAGGTGCTTGCCAGGCCCATAGTCGCAGTATGGACTTACGAGTCCGGGTTGTGATAGTTGATATCGGAGCAGGTAGCCAGCCCGGATTATGGGAACTAAGTGCCACACTCGAGGGGGTGAATGTGATACCCCGTCCCACATTGAAATAAGAAGTGAATGTGTAATGATATATAAGAATGAGCTTAGGTACTCATAATCAACTCGGGGTATCCCTTTTGGTGTAGTGAAGACAACACCAAATTTTTTTTACCGTGTGTGCTTTGCTAAACCCATTGACACGGTATGAGTTTGGGGATCCGTGACACGCCCACAATAACAATCCATTTTGAACATCTCGTGCAGTAAATATTGTGTTGATTATGAAAGTTCAACTCCAACCACTATTCTAATTGATTCATTTTGTTGGTAATTAGTCTAATTTTGTCTTTGGACTTTTAATTTTGGAGAGAAGAAGAAAATAAAAGTGACAAAATGGTCCCTAGTTTGCACATGGTTTTTGGATTCATGCCTCTTGTCTTTGTGTGGCCAATTCTGGTAGTGTATGTAGTGCTCAACCCTCTTTCTAATTTGGTGAGTTTTTTTGTATAGTAATAGTATTACTTCTAAAAATAAAATGATTCTAAAATATTTAAAAGTTCAAAAATTGATTTCTTTTTAGAATATCTGTCTAGTCCAAAAAATCAAGATTTAGAAATTTAGAGTGTATTTGAGTAATCATTATTTTTTAATTTTTTTTCCAATTCAAATTGAGTTTTAAAAATGATCGTGTTTGGACATATTTTGGCACATTTTTTTTTTTTATCCCACGAGTGTCTTGAGTGGGTCCTGAGGGGCGGCACCTTCAAGTCATTCCACGTCCAAATTAATCCAGCTTACTGATTTGTAGGCATTTCATTGGGTGAGACAACTGGCCAGATGATTTAACATTTTTCCATATCCAATCCAATTTAAAAGAGTGGATCACTAACTTAATGTAAGAGGAGATACATATATTAGTTTGTGTGTTATCTGCTTCAATAATTATATCATTATTTCACATATAAAATCTACTTTTCTTGAAATAAAATTTTATATAATCACTTTTTGACTCCGACTAATTGAGAATCGACTTATATCAAACCCTTTTTGAGAGAAACTTTTTTTTAACATACATATTTTTGTTTTAACACAAAGTTCAAACTCTATGATCTTGTTAAAGAAGAAGCAAGATCTTTCTATTTAGATCAACGAGTTGTTAGTAATTAATTTTTTTATCGGACCCAAATTTTTTTTTTAAAAAAAAAAAAAAAAAAAAAAGGTTTCTTGGTGTGCACACAACTCTATGGGCAAAAATTTGTTTAGTTAAATTAGAATTGCATGGTGTTGAAATCAGAAATTTCAATTTGAGCAGATATATTTAATTTTATTGGGCCCGTAAATAGTTTAAATCTTGCTAACCCAGCAGGCCCATTATCCCAATATGACCCGATCTATTAATATCAAACTTCGTCGGGCTCACCATTATGGACTGACCCATTAGTCTCTTTCCTTATAAAATCTCTAATTAGATCTTTTAAAGCCCAAGTTAAAACTATTATTTTTTTTTTTTTTTTTTTTTTTTAGGGCACGAGGTGTCTTAGATGTGTTTCAAATTATGGGAGAACATTTTTAAATCAATTCACATCCAGATTAATCCTCGCACGAGCCGAGTTGGTCCCTTATGGGAGGAAACTCTCGCTCTAAATTTTAAATAGCTGCATACATGAGTCGGAGTTTGAATCTTTGACCTCACTTAAGCTATGAGAGGTCCTTAACTGTTCACCAATGCCTTGGGTTACTATTATTTTCTATTATTTCTTGGGAATTGTGTATGTAAAGCCTAACTTTTACTCGATAAATGATACTCACAATGTACTAAGCCTTGGGTTTAAAGTTGATATCTTTTACCAAATGAATTAATGGTAAATATACGTAACTCAATTAATAACAATTTTATTTATGAAACCCGGTAGCTTGGGGGAGTTGGTAAGCGGACTCCTAATGCTTCCTCCAGGGCGGATGATCGAGGTTTTGAATCCTTTTTAGGGTGGTTAGCGCTATGTTAAAAGCTCTGAGCCATACCCTAACTCTCGATTAAGAGTTGAACTTTGCGAGTGCTCCGCAGCCGTGTCCGGATTAGTCTCACCGAAAAGGTGGGACACTTTGCGCCCCAAGTGAGTACCAAAAAAAAAAAAATTTTTTTATGATCCAAAAAATCATGAGTTTAAGACATTAAAAACGAATGAGTAGGGAAGTGGAACAAGTTCACAAAAGCCAAGAATTAATGGAATTAGAGGAGGGGTCATGTAGGTGTACTATCATGTGAGTCTACTTATTGGTAGACAAGTAGACATCAAATTATTACAAAAATCTAATTACTAAAATCATTATGTTCTAATTTCCCATAACTTTCCATTCAATATGTAATCATTATGTTCCTTTCTAGAAAAAAAAAAAATATTTCTTCTAATTAATAAATTTTTTCTTATATAAACCTTTTTAACTTTCTTGAATTTTACGTGACACTTTTTAAATATTACTATTTTAATAATTATATATTAAGAATAATATACTTAAATTAAGAACAAAAATATATTCATGTTTATAACAGCCTAAATGTTAATATGGAAGTCAAAATAAGACATCTAAAACCTAATGGTAAGGTCAATAATTTTGGTGCGCGACTCCTAATGCTTCCTCTATAGCGAATGGTTGAGGTTTCGAATCCCTTGGGGTGGTTAGCGCCATGTTAAAAAAGCTCCGTGTCGGACCCTCATCTTTAAGTAAGAGTTAAACTCTGCGAGCGCTCTGCATGCCGAATCCGGATTAGTCTCACCAAATAAGGTGGAGACACCGCAAGCTCCAAGTGGGTATAAAAATAAAATAATAATAATTTTGTTTAATTAGTTTCCTTTGGATCAAAGTAATGGTAGAAAATAATTTAAATTTCAAAGTTTTTTTTTTAAGTTGACTAATCATAATTTAAGGGGACAAAAATAAAAGAGAAGAAAATTCAAGAAAAACAATTTTATTTATTTATTTTCACATTATTGACCTTAGAAAAAAAAAGCTAGATAATTCAATTCAATGATGTGGACTTTTTAATGTTTATGATTCAATGGAATAAATTTGGCATTATAAGAAAAATTGCTTCCAACTTACCAAAAAAAAAAAAAAAAAAAAAAATCTTCTTCCACCTATATATATTTATATATTTAATTTTCTTTTTGTAAACAAACAAAAAGTTGTTTCAAGTTTGTTTATATATATATATATATATATATATATATATATATATATAAAGTTTCTCTCGTGTCTCAAAAAAAAAGAGGGTTCGAATCTCTTTTTCTGTCCTCCGATCTAAAAGTTTCTCCTTTACATCCCGTTTGTCAAGAGATTAAAAGTTTAAACTTTAACCAGAATTGGTATACCTGCACATATATCTTACCTTAAAATGTTCAAACCAGCTAAAGATAAAAAAGAAATAAGACAACCTAAAAAAAAAAATAAATAAAAATAAAAAGGGAGAAAAGAAAAAAAAAAAAGAAAAGAAAATTCGTGGGCATTTTAATGTGATTGTTTTTTTATCTTTTATTGGGCATTCCTAATAGACGGCGGAATGTGGGGCCTCTTTCGTGCGTGCGGCGACTTTGACTCACTCTTTCTCACCTCCCCAACGTGTAGGAAATTTTTTTCCCTTTTTGTCTTTTTTTTTTTTTGCTTGCATATATATATATATTTTTGATACCAGACTAATCCGGACTCAGCTTGCGAAGTGTTCGTAGAGTTTAACCTTTACTCGAACCTTTACTCGAGGGTGAGGGTTTGACCCAAAACATTTTTAACATGACGCTAATCGGAGAATTCGAAACTTCGACCATCCGCCCTGAAGAAAGTATTAGGAATTCGCGCACTAATTTCCTCAAGCTACCGGGTTGCTTGCATATATATATATATATATATATATTTTTTTTTTTTTTGGGGGGTGCATATATATATTTAATTACACCAATTCTTCTTCATCTGCTTATTAACCTTTTTTTCTCTCTCTCACACAGTCATCATCTCCTTCTCAAAATTCCTCCCACGTTTGTCTTTACTGCATCACAAAACAATGGCATTTACAGTATTTTTATTATAATAAAATTATTATTATTATTATTATTCACAATCTGAATGATAGGAACACCTCTCCTCTCTTCGTCCTCCACCACCACCACCACCACATTTCAATGTTTACAACTGGGACTGGGGCACTTAGTGAGGAAAATATATATATATATATATAAAAGGTAGGAAAATACTGCCAAGTCTTAAAAACGGAACCTTTGACTAACAATTCCTACCCCGCACCCCACCCCACTCCCAATATTCATTCTTTTCCACCTCCCAACTTCGTCCCACTTCAACCAATCTTTATTATTATTACCATAGCATTCAGTGAAATTCTTGGTTTTTTTTTTTCTTCTTGTTCTGGGTTATTGAATTCTTGAAATTGTTTTTGGGTTTTTGGGATTTTGGGATTTTTACTTTTTGTTGTTTGTTAGTTTGATTGTTTTGGTTGGGATTGGTATTAGGATATTGTTTTGGGAGAATTTTTCTTTCTGGGCAGTTGGTTGTCAGCTTCTTGACTTATTCAGGGGGTGCTATTTCGTTGATGAGACGGGTTTATTTCCTTTTTTTTTTTTTTTTAATTTTCACTGTGAAGCTGTGGGGGGAAGGGAGCTGGAGGGAGAGCTTTTATCCGAAGGGAGGAGCTAGGGTTTTGACTTTTGGAGGAGTCTTCCTTGACTTTTGTTTTTGCAAGGAGCTATAGTTATTGGTCTTTAATTTTCTTCCCTCTATGAGGAATCTGAATCTGGGGTTCTATTGTTGATTAGCTGCGGACGGATGGATCGGTCACTGTTATTGGCGATCTCAGCTTCCGGTTTTGTCAGCTTAATTTTATTGTTTTATCAATTTTCACCAGCCTCTGCAAACGCTGAAGGTGGGTTTTTTCTCATTCCATCCTTTTTTTGGTTTCTGGTTTAATTCTTGATGTGGGATTTCATTTCTTATGCTAATGCTAGCCGGTAATTTGCTTGGTTAGTAGGTTTTAATTGATTCTCCAGGTTTATATAGTGTATAATCTGTAGCAATAGTAGAAGTTAATGGGGATCCTTAATGCATCCTTATTTAGTAATTAATGTTAATTACATTTATGTTATGAAGCTATTAATGAAGTCCCAAAATGGAATTAAGTTAACAGGTTTCTTGTTATGGAAACCTAGCTTCTGTAGGTACAGGAGGTGTCTATGGTCATCACACACACACATATATATATATATATATATATATATATATATATATATATATATATTGTTTCTGTTAGCATTTCAATTAATTTGTAATGATTTTTAGGTGGATAAATTTCCTTTAATTGAGGTTGATGGCTTCTGTTAATGTGTTGCTTTGACACTGTCTGATAATCATTAGTATATCCAGTAAGAAAGGAAGTTGAGAGTTTGCGAAGAAACTGATTCATTTATGCCAAACAGGTGATGCATTGAATGCACTGAAGACGAATTTAGCTGATCCTAATAATGTTCTACAAAGTTGGGATCCAACTCTTGTGAATCCTTGCACTTGGTTTCATGTTACGTGTAACAGCGACAATAGCGTTACTAGAGTGTGAGCTTCTTAAATCTTGTTCAATTTGGCAGGAAGATATGCTATACAGAACTGCTTTGTATCTAATGAGCTTCTTCTCGCTTTGCTTTTTTATGTAGTGATCTTGGAAATGCAAATCTGTCAGGTACACTGGTTCCACAGCTTGGTCAACTCCCAAATTTGCAGTACTTGTAAGTTTAATGCAAAATATGTTCATGTAATTTGAAATGTACATATATGTTTGTCCCTCAGTTTCTTACTCTATTTCATCTTTGACTGTATTCATTTATTTAAATGTGTTTTGACAGGGAACTTTACAGTAATAACATAAGTGGGAGAATTCCTAACGAGATTGGGAACTTGACAAATTTAGTGAGCTTGGATCTTTATCTAAACAATCTTAGCGGTTCCATCCCAGACACATTGGGCAAGCTTCAAAAGCTACGTTTCCTGTATGAGTTTCGTGCCATTATTATTTTCTTCTTCCCTATCCCACCTCCCCCTCCCTCCTACCTTCCTACAAAGATGATCTTTTTTACTTTACACAAATTTCAGTTTTTTTCTAGTAGAAATCCTTGTGACAAAATGTACTTCTGTTTTCAAAAGAGACGTATTTTTTCTGCAACTTCGTTGCTAATAGGCGATTTACTTTTCTATTGTTCTGAAGCTAATGATGTCGTTTATTACTTGAATAGGCGTCTTAACAATAACACCTTGACTGGACGTATTCCAATGACCCTAACTACCATCGGTACACTTCAAGTCCTGTAAGTTATATATGCCTTCTTGAAAGTATACTATTTCACCCCATTTTTCATAATTGTATGTGTTATTACAGTTAATAAGTTGTAAATATTTAAGGCAATAGAACTTACTATCTGCTCCTTATATTTTTACTGCCATAAATTTAACATAGATTATCTTTAAAAAACGTAGGGATCTGTCAAGAAATGGTTTAACGGGACAGATTCCTGTCAATGGCTCCTTTTCACTTTTCACCCCTATCAGGTTTGTTATATTTTCATCCATTACATGATTTGTGAGGTTTTTATGCTGACTGCTGAGTTCTTCTCTTACAGTTTTGCCAACAATGATCTGGATCCCCTTCCGGTTTCTCCTCCTCCGCCAATTTCTCCAACACCCCCATCCACCTCTTCAGGTTTTCTAATCTATATGGCTCTTCTTTCTTCTATTTATCTACATTTCTCTCAAATAGTTAAGTTTGTCATTCTTAAAATGGTAAATTTTGAGGACATTGAATAGTTCTGGTTGTACCAAAATAGTAAGCTTATGCAACTTGTATCTTTCAAACAATTTCAGTGGGCAATAGTGCTACTGGTGCCATTGCTGGAGGAGTTGCTGCAGGTGCTGCACTTCTGTTTGCAGCTCCTGCAATTTTACTTGCTTGGTGGCGGCGAAGAAAACCGCAGGATCATTTCTTTGATGTTCCTGGTTAGTGAACCTACTCTATGCTGGCTTGACCTGACATCTCACTGTTACTGATCTGACCTGAGCCTCGTCAATCGAGTTGGCCCTTTACATATTGATGAATTATTTAATCTGCTTTTCTTTTGCAGCTGAGGAAGATCCCGAAGTTCATCTAGGTCAGCTCAAAAGGTTTTCCCTACGTGAGCTGCAAGTTGCCAGTGATAACTTCAGCAACAAACACATTCTTGGTAGAGGTGGATTTGGAAAAGTTTACAAAGGTCGATTAGCTGATGGAACTTTGGTGGCTGTTAAAAGACTTAAAGAAGAGCGTACTCAGGGTGGTGAGTTGCAATTCCAGACAGAAGTGGAGATGATCAGTATGGCTGTACATCGAAATTTGCTTCGTTTACGTGGCTTTTGCATGACGCCAACTGAAAGGTTGCTTGTTTATCCATATATGGCTAATGGAAGTGTAGCATCATGTTTGAGGGGTAGGTTCTTCATACTCATGTTTTATATTTACTTAGGAACTATGCCATAAGTGCTCTACAATTAGTATTAACTTTTGGCGATATATGATATTATTGTAGAGCGACCTGAAACACAAGATCCTCTTGATTGGCCAATAAGGAAGCGAATTGCTTTGGGATCTGCTAGGGGCCTTGCTTACTTACACGATCATTGTGATCCGAAGATTATTCACCGTGATGTTAAAGCTGCAAACATATTATTAGACGAAGAGTTTGAAGCTGTTGTGGGAGACTTTGGCTTGGCTAAACTTATGGATTATAAAGATACTCATGTTACGACTGCTGTACGTGGTACCATTGGTCACATTGCTCCAGAGTACCTCTCCACTGGAAAATCATCCGAGAAAACTGATGTTTTTGGATATGGTGTTATGCTTCTTGAGCTCATTACGGGGCAGAGAGCTTTTGATCTTGCTCGCCTTGCCAACGATGATGATGTCATGTTGCTTGATTGGGTAAGCGTCTGTTTGTTCCTTACCATTTTATCCATTCACTTGTGGGTCATATGTTGTACTTTTAGAGGACATTTGGTTTGAAAGATTGTGTGTGTGTGAAAATTCAGGTGAAAGGACTCCTGAAGGAGAAAAAGTTGGAAACTTTAGTAGATGCAGATCTTCAGGGTAACTATGTTGATGCAGAGGTGGAGCAGTTGATTCAAGTGGCACTTCTCTGCACACAGAGTTCCCCAACGGAACGTCCAAAGATGTCGGAAGTTGTCAGAATGCTTGAAGGGGATGGATTGGCTGAGAGATGGGAAGAGTGGCAAAAGGAAGAGATGTTCCGTCAAGAATTCAACCATACCCACAATCCTAATACTGATTGGATCATTGCTGATTCCACTTCCAATCTCCGACCAGATGAACTCTCTGGCCCCAGATGATCTTTCTCATCAAACCTTGTTCAAACTTCTGCATAAGAGAAAAGAATCCAACCAACCTTCCTTGTATTTGAAATCATGTTTCTTGTGCATATCATTTTCTTTTCTACTTTTTTTTTTTTTTTTTTCCATTTTTTTTTTGTTCTTCTCGTGTCCAAATTATATTTTCTTCGTGACAGGGAATTTTGATGACTGTAAAATGTTTATAGGTCGCCCAGCTGCTGACATTATAGTGTTTTAAGGGTGCATGTAAGAACATAGAAAGAGAGGCTGCGGAAAAAGCACCAATTTGTATGTTATCATTATCATTATTATTATTTTTTACTTGTTATTATGTAATGGACAGTCAAGCTTGTTAAAAGAATAAACATCTTTCTCAGGCCTTAAGCAATTATTTTATTTTATATTTTTCGAGAGGTGTTTTAAACAAGTCAAATTTATATGCTTTAGCCTCAAATTTTAATATTGATTTGAACCACAAACCTCATCCAAACAAAAAACGCTCCTTTATCAGCACCAAAAACGCTCCTTAACAGCAAATGCTCCTTTTTTGTTCTTCTCTTTATCAGCACCAAAAAGCAATTATTTGTTTCTTCCTTTTGAGTTGTACATAGTCAATAAAAAGTTAGTAAAAGACATGGAAGAAAAACTGAAATTCACAGAACTAAACTTATAGAAGGTTTTATCATTCAAATGTAGCAGCGGAATTAATAACATTGACAATAACTCCACCACTGGCCACGAGCAAGAGCAATACATGAAAGGGTATCAGTTAGTTACTCAAATGTAACGTTTCTAATATACTTTACTGAAAGCTAACCAACCATGTGTAACTGGAAACACAACTTGAACATAATTCAGTGTCCAGAAATCTACATGAGGAGCAAAATTTTTTTATAGGCACTAACACATCGACGATGCAAGATCTAAACTCCTATTTGAGCAGCATGACCATGTACAGATAGAAAGATCTATTTCTATTATCTTTAATCATGAGGAAGCAGGCAGCATTACTTTCTTCCGGTGGAGATTCGTGGCTTGCCTTTAACTTCTGACTCCTGTAAAAGATACCAGTACAAACAGTGCACGATCAGTTGAGTGGGAAGTATTTCTTTAGTCCATCTTTACCTAAACTGAATTATCAATTAAGTTTTACCTGCGGCAAGTGTAGGAATATGTGTGCCTTTGCTGTTGCTGGGTTGTGATTTTCTGCACCCTTGCTCCAGTCATAGCAAACCTATGACCAAAGGGGAAACAAATTAATTCAAGGATGATATTAATAGAGAGAAGACCATAATTATAAACCATAAGAAAACTACAAGATGTAAGAAACTTCTTATTGGTTGCTGTATTATGAACTTGGGAAAATTGAAGTAGAACTAAAACATACCGAATATGCAAATATAGACCCATCATTGTTGAATGCGCTGCAGGGGATGGGTTGACTGCACCTAGTCATAGCCTAGCCAACAAAACAAGATGTAAACCACATTAGATTAATAAGGAGAAGAAGAAATTAAAAGAACAGCTAGAATGCAAAAGAACCGGTGAAAACTCAAATAGCAATCAAAAAGGTTCAGATGCTGCCACCAATGTTTCACCTCCTATGATTAGACAAGTAGATTCAGTACAATTCTAAATCCATGAATGCACAATTGGAAACATATGGAGATTTCATCTTTAAGTTTTTTGGTACCTTAGATTCTCAGTGAAATTATAGTCAATAGAGGTCATTCAACTAACACAAAAAGTATTGAAATCAACTGTTAGAATAGTGTGTAGAAAATCTACAACTGGGATAATATACCCATGAAAGATGAAGTTTGGTCAGGCATGGAAAAATAATCTAAAATACTCTCTATTATGTCTCAGTTTGTTAAACACAATATCTAGCAGAATGAAGAACATGCATCGTTAGCCCAAAAGAGATGTTAATTTAGATCCTTAAAGCATTGTCAAAACTGACATAGAATTCCTGAATAAACTAGGAATAACAGCTTACAAACTAACAAGAATACAAATTAATGAACATCCACCAAAACTAGTTACAAAGTTAATGACCAAAATGGAAAGGGTATCATTACCTTGAGTCTCTGTTTGCTGTCTTTGTCCCAAAAATTGAAGGCCCCATCAGATCCAGAGGTTGCAAATGTGTGATGAATCTGAGAAGACAATGCATGAATATCAATGACAATTACGAACGAACTTGCATATTCATAGCCCTTTTTTTATATTATTTTTTGAAAAATCTTTTGTTACATGTTTTTAGTATCTTTTTTTATAGTTGGTGCAGCATCAATAACTAGTAAGCTGCCAACAAAACATAGAAGGATTTTTGAGCTAACTATTTATTTAACTAGTTAACTTGATTTTCTCTTTAATCCTGCAATAAATTTAAACATGCAGTAACATAATGAGGTAAACTTGAGGGATGTATTTGGCTACTTCCACCTCCCCTTTACTAAAAAAGGATGTATCCCTTTTTAAGGAAAACCTTCTTTAAAACCTTAGAAATTATTTCCAAAACTCAAAATTTGAAATTTCTACTTATAGGTTCCACATTGTAAATTAAATGCAAACTCCTAAACTAATTTATATATATTTTTCTTTTTTGGTCCAAAGTTTCACCTATTCGACATAAAAAAAAAAAAAAAATCTTAACCTCAATTTTCTTTTTGTTCTCCACATTAACAACTCAAAACATAAAATCCTGTCCAAGCATGACCATACTTTCTGAAACTTTCTCAAGCGAACCATAAGCAAAACTCAAGATCTAGATACTAACTGGGTTTTTGGAACGGACACAGTTAAAGTGGGGCAAAGTACAGCTAGATTCTTGACAAATTTCAAAAATGGAAGATAAGATAGATAGACAGGTAAGATCACACTAATTTGCGAAAAAAACAACTCTTACAGGATGGAAATTAAGTGAATTGACAGAGTAGATTTCATTGCCCTCTCTATGGCATTTGAAAGTGAAGTTTTTACTTTGCTGTGCATCATCAAGGTGATGTACACCGACCCTGCCCTCAATTGAGCCAACCTGCAGTAGGGGAAGAGAACATATTAAGCATGAGTAACTAAACCCAACAACAATATCAAGATCAGATAGAAAAACATAACACAAGTTACTCATTACAAGATATTTTTTCCGGAAGTTGCAGTAAGTGAAATTAATGATATGATAATTCTATAATATGGGGATATCACAAAGATAACACAAGAAACACGCTTAAAAGGAACAAATAATTTGAAAAAAATATGCTTAACCAGGACGTAAATGGACAATGTGACCACAGTACCAAGAAACCTTGCTGGTCAGGGAAAGCAGCTAAACATCTCGTCTGGTACTTCAAGGGTGAGTTGATCCTCTTGAACTCGGTCTGCAAACACAGTGAACATTTTAATGTCACAAAAATGGAACACAATCAATTCACATTTAGCTTTACAAAAGGGGCAGAGATTGACATTAAATTCATTCTAGATTAAGTATCTAAAGGTTTGCTTTTCACCATTTTACTCAAAGCTACAATAAACAAACCGAAAGGCTTCCGAGGAGACAAGAATTCAAACAATTAAACTATAATTTTAGATTTTGTATGGGACAAGAAGAAGAAATTTTTGCTTAGGTATCAAAGAACAGACGGATAAACTCCATCCCAACAGAGATTTTCATTTACCTACTAAATTCAAGAAAATGTCTCTCTTTTGCGAGAACTTTTGGGAACTACTAGATACAGAAATACTTGGTTTGCATCAAATCACCCATCTTGACAGGGACAGAATTACCTGAGGATTCTGCAAATTGAAAACAATAAGGTTTCTATCAGCAGTTCCAGCTACCATCAGAGGATGTCTCACTGTAAGTGCATAGCAGCGTTCTGGGAGTTGTTGGACATGAACAGGATTTGACTGTCTTAAATCCCAGTACCTGAAAAACAGAAAGCAACATGTCTACAAGATATGTTTGTCCCTCAGTTTCTTACTCTATTTCATCTTTGACTGTATTCATTTATTTAAATGTGTTTTGACAGGGAACTTTACAGTAATAACATAAGTGGGAGAATTCCTAACGAGATTGGGAACTTGACAAATTTAGTGAGCTTGGATCTTTATCTAAACAATCTTAGCGGTTCCATCCCAGACACATTGGGCAAGCTTCAAAAGCTACGTTTCCTGTATGAGTTTCGTGCCATTATTATTTTCTTCTTCCCTATCCCACCTCCCCCTCCCTCCTACCTTCCTACAAAGATGATCTTTTTTACTTTACACAAATTTCAGTTTTTTTCTAGTAGAAATCCTTGTGACAAAATGTACTTCTGTTTTCAAAAGAGACGTATTTTTTCTGCAACTTCGTTGCTAATAGGCGATTTACTTTTCTATTGTTCTGAAGCTAATGATGTCGTTTATTACTTGAATAGGCGTCTTAACAATAACACCTTGACTGGACGTATTCCAATGACCCTAACTACCATCGGTACACTTCAAGTCCTGTAAGTTATATATGCCTTCTTGAAAGTATACTATTTCACCCCATTTTTCATAATTGTATGTGTTATTACAGTTAATAAGTTGTAAATATTTAAGGCAATAGAACTTACTATCTGCTCCTTATATTTTTACTGCCATAAATTTAACATAGATTATCTTTAAAAAACGTAGGGATCTGTCAAGAAATGGTTTAACGGGACAGATTCCTGTCAATGGCTCCTTTTCACTTTTCACCCCTATCAGGTTTGTTATATTTTCATCCATTACATGATTTGTGAGGTTTTTATGCTGACTGCTGAGTTCTTCTCTTACAGTTTTGCCAACAATGATCTGGATCCCCTTCCGGTTTCTCCTCCTCCGCCAATTTCTCCAACACCCCCATCCACCTCTTCAGGTTTTCTAATCTATATGGCTCTTCTTTCTTCTATTTATCTACATTTCTCTCAAATAGTTAAGTTTGTCATTCTTAAAATGGTAAATTTTGAGGACATTGAATAGTTCTGGTTGTACCAAAATAGTAAGCTTATGCAACTTGTATCTTTCAAACAATTTCAGTGGGCAATAGTGCTACTGGTGCCATTGCTGGAGGAGTTGCTGCAGGTGCTGCACTTCTGTTTGCAGCTCCTGCAATTTTACTTGCTTGGTGGCGGCGAAGAAAACCGCAGGATCATTTCTTTGATGTTCCTGGTTAGTGAACCTACTCTATGCTGGCTTGACCTGACATCTCACTGTTACTGATCTGACCTGAGCCTCGTCAATCGAGTTGGCCCTTTACATATTGATGAATTATTTAATCTGCTTTTCTTTTGCAGCTGAGGAAGATCCCGAAGTTCATCTAGGTCAGCTCAAAAGGTTTTCCCTACGTGAGCTGCAAGTTGCCAGTGATAACTTCAGCAACAAACACATTCTTGGTAGAGGTGGATTTGGAAAAGTTTACAAAGGTCGATTAGCTGATGGAACTTTGGTGGCTGTTAAAAGACTTAAAGAAGAGCGTACTCAGGGTGGTGAGTTGCAATTCCAGACAGAAGTGGAGATGATCAGTATGGCTGTACATCGAAATTTGCTTCGTTTACGTGGCTTTTGCATGACGCCAACTGAAAGGTTGCTTGTTTATCCATATATGGCTAATGGAAGTGTAGCATCATGTTTGAGGGGTAGGTTCTTCATACTCATGTTTTATATTTACTTAGGAACTATGCCATAAGTGCTCTACAATTAGTATTAACTTTTGGCGATATATGATATTATTGTAGAGCGACCTGAAACACAAGATCCTCTTGATTGGCCAATAAGGAAGCGAATTGCTTTGGGATCTGCTAGGGGCCTTGCTTACTTACACGATCATTGTGATCCGAAGATTATTCACCGTGATGTTAAAGCTGCAAACATATTATTAGACGAAGAGTTTGAAGCTGTTGTGGGAGACTTTGGCTTGGCTAAACTTATGGATTATAAAGATACTCATGTTACGACTGCTGTACGTGGTACCATTGGTCACATTGCTCCAGAGTACCTCTCCACTGGAAAATCATCCGAGAAAACTGATGTTTTTGGATATGGTGTTATGCTTCTTGAGCTCATTACGGGGCAGAGAGCTTTTGATCTTGCTCGCCTTGCCAACGATGATGATGTCATGTTGCTTGATTGGGTAAGCGTCTGTTTGTTCCTTACCATTTTATCCATTCACTTGTGGGTCATATGTTGTACTTTTAGAGGACATTTGGTTTGAAAGATTGTGTGTGTGTGAAAATTCAGGTGAAAGGACTCCTGAAGGAGAAAAAGTTGGAAACTTTAGTAGATGCAGATCTTCAGGGTAACTATGTTGATGCAGAGGTGGAGCAGTTGATTCAAGTGGCACTTCTCTGCACACAGAGTTCCCCAACGGAACGTCCAAAGATGTCAGAAGTTGTCAGAATGCTTGAAGGGGATGGATTGGCTGAGAGATGGGAAGAGTGGCAAAAGGAAGAGATGTTCCGTCAAGAATTCAACCATACCCACAATCCTAATACTGATTGGATCATTGCTGATTCCACTTCCAATCTCCGACCAGATGAACTCTCTGGCCCCAGATGATCTTTCTCATCAAACCTTGTTCAAACTTCTGCATAAGAGAAAAGAATCCAACCAACCTTCCTTGTATTTGAAATCATGTTTCTTGTGCATATCATTTTCTTTTCTATTTTTTTTTTTTTTTTCCCATTTTTTTTTTTTCTTCTCTGTGTCCAAATTATATTTTCTTCGTGACAGGGAATTTTGATGACTGTAAAATGTTTATAGGTCGCCCAGCTGCTGACATTATAGTGTTTTAAGGGTGCATGTAAGAACATAGAAAGAGAGGCTGCGGAAAAAGCACCAATTTGTATGTTATCATTATCATTATTATTATTTTTTACTTGTTATTATGTAATGGACAGTCAAGCTTGTTAAAAGAATAAACATCTTTCTCAGGCCTTAAGCAATTATTTTATTTTATATTTTTCGAGAGGTGTTTTAAACAAGTCAAATTTATATGCTTTAGCCTCAAATTTTAAATATAAATACATATATGTGAGTATTGATTTGAACCACAAACCTCATCCAAACAAAAAACGCTCTTTATCAGCACCAAAAACGCTCCTTAACAGCAAATGCTCCTTTTTTGTTCTTCTCTTTATCAGCACCAAAAAGCAATTATTTGTTTCTTCCTTTTGAGTTGTACATAGTCAATAAAAAGTTAGTAAAAGACATGGAAGAAAAACTGAAATTCACAGAACTAAACTTATAGAAGGTTTTATCATTCAAATGTAGCAGCGGAATTAATAACATTGACAATAACTCCACCACTGGCCACGAGCAAGAGCAATACATGAAAGGGTATCAGTTAGTTACTCAAATGTAACGTTTCTAATATACTTTACTGAAAGCTAACCAACCATGTGTAACTGGAAACACAACTTGAACATAATTCAGTGTCCAGAAATCTACATGAGGAGCAAAATTTTTTTATAGGCACTAACACATCGACGATGCAAGATCTGAACTCCTATTTGAGCAGCATGACCATGTACAGATAGAAAGATCTATTTCTATTATCTTTAATCATGAGGAAGCAGGCAGCATTACTTTCTTCCGGTGGAGATTCGTGGCTTGCCTTTAACTTCTGACTCCTGTAAAAGATACCAGTACAAACAGTGCACGATCAGTTGAGTGGGAAGTATTTCTTTAGTCCATCTTTACCTAAACTGAATTATCAATTAAGTTTTACCTGCGGCAAGTGTAGGAATATGTGTGCCTTTGCTGTTGCTGGGTTGTGATTTTCTGCACCCTTGCTCCAGTCATAGCAAACCTATGACCAAAGGGGAAACAAATTAATTCAAGGATGATATTAATAGAGAGAAGACCATAATTATAAACCATAAGAAAACTACAAGATGTAAGAAACTTCTTATTGGTTGCTGTATTATGAACTTGGGAAAATTGAAGTAGAACTAAAACATACCGAATATGCAAATATAGACCCATCATTGTTGAATGCGCTGCAGGGGATGGGTTGACTGCACCTAGTCATAGCCTAGCCAACAAAACAAGATGTAAACCACATTAGATTAATAAGGAGAAGAAGAAATTAAAAGAACAGCTAGAATGCAAAAGAACCGGTGAAAACTCAAATAGCAATCAAAAAGGTTCAGATGCTGCCACCAATGTTTCACCTCCTATGATTAGACAAGTAGATTCAGTACAATTCTAAATCCATGAATGCACAATTGGAAACATATGGAGATTTCATCTTTAAGTTTTTTGGTACCTTAGATTCTCAGTGAAATTATAGTCAATAGAGGTCATTCAACTAACACAAAAAGTATTGAAATCAACTGTTAGAATAGTGTGTAGAAAATCTACAACTGGGATAATATACCCATGAAAGATGAAGTTTGGTCAGGCATGGAAAAATAATCTAAAATACTCTCTATTATGTCTCAGTTTGTTAAACACAATATCTAGCAGAATGAAGAACATGCATCGTTAGCCCAAAAGAGATGTTAATTTAGATCCTTAAAGCATTGTCAAAACTGACATAGAATTCCTGAATAAACTAGGAATAACAGCTTACAAACTAACAAGAATACAAATTAATGAACATCCACCAAAACTAGTTACAAAGTTAATGACCAAAATGGAAAGGGTATCATTACCTTGAGTCTCTGTTTGCTGTCTTTGTCCCAAAAATTGAAGGCCCCATCAGATCCAGAGGTTGCAAATGTGTGATGAATCTGAGAAGACAATGCATGAATATCAATGACAATTACGAACGAACTTGCATATTCATAGCCCTTTTTTTATATTATTTTTTGAAAAATCTTTTGTTACATGTTTTTAAGTTTCTTTTTATAGTTGGTGCAGCATCAATAACTAGTAAGCTGCCAACAAAACATAGAAGGATTTTTGAGCTAACTATTTATTTAACTAGTTAACTTGATTTTCTCTTTAATCCTGCAATAAATTTAAACATGCAGTAACATAATGAGGTAAACTTGAGGGATGTATTTGGCTACTTCCACCTCCCCTTTACTAAAAAAGGATGTATCCCTTTTTAAGGAAAACCTTCTTTAAAACCTTAGAAATTATTTCCAAAACTCAAAATTTGAAATTTCTACTTATAGGTTCCACATTGTAAATTAAATGCAAACTCCTAAACTAATTTATATATATTTTTCTTTTTTGGTCCAAAGTTTCACCTATTCGACATAAAAAAAAAAAAAAAAATCTTAACCTCAATTTTCTTTTTGTTCTCCACATTAACAACTCAAAACATAAAATCCTGTCCAAGCATGACCATACTTTCTGAAACTTTCTCAAGCGAACCATAAGCAAAACTCAAGATCTAGATACTAACTGGGTTTTTGGACCGGACACAGTTAAAGTGGGGCAAAGTACAGCTAGATTCTTGACAAATTTCAAAAATGGAAGATAAGATAGATAGACAGGTAAGATCACACTAATTTGCGAAAAAAACAACTCTTACAGGATGGAAATTAAGTGAATTGACAGAGTAGATTTCATTGCCCTCTCTATGGCATTTGAAAGTGAAGTTTTTACTTTGCTGTGCATCATCAAGGTGATGTACACCGACCCTGCCCTCAATTGAGCCAACCTGCAGTAGGGGAAGAGAACATATTAAGCATGAGTAACTAAACCCAACAACAATATCAAGATCAGATAGAAAAACATAACACAAGTTACTCATTACAAGATATTTTTTCCGGAAGTTGCAGTAAGTGAAATTAATGATATGATAATTCTATAATATGGGGATATCACAAAGATAACACAAGAAACACGCTTAAAAGGAACAAATAATTTGAAAAAAATATGCTTAACCAGGACGTAAATGGACAATGTGACCACAGTACCAAGAAACCTTGCTGGTCAGGGAAAGCAGCTAAACATCTCGTCTGGTACTTCAAGGGTGAGTTGATCCTCTTGAACTCGGTCTGCAAACACAGTGAACATTTTAATGTCACAAAAATGGAACACAATCAATTCACATTTAGCTTTACAAAAGGGGCAGAGATTGACATTAAATTCATTCTAGATTAAGTATCTAAAGGTTTGCTTTTCACCATTTTACTCAAAGCTACAATAAACAAACCGAAAGGCTTCCGAGGAGACAAGAATTCAAACAATTAAACTATAATTTTAGATTTTGTATGGGACAAGAAGAAGAAATTTTTGCTTAGGTATCAAAGAACAGACGGATAAACTCCATCCCAACAGAGATTTTCATTTACCTACTAAATTCAAGAAAATGTCTCTCTTTTGCGAGAACTTTTGGGAACTACTAGATACAGAAATACTTGGTTTGCATCAAATCACCCATCTTGACAGGGACAGAATTACCTGAGGATTCTGCAAATTGAAAACAATAAGGTTTCTATCAGCAGTTCCAGCTACCATCAGAGGATGTCTCACTGTAAGTGCATAGCAGCGTTCTGGGAGTTGTTGGACATGAACAGGATTTGACTGTCTTAAATCCCAGTACCTGAAAAACAGAAAGCAACATGTCTACAAGATATGTTTGTCCCTCAGTTTCTTACTCTATTTCATCTTTGACTGTATTCATTTATTTAAATGTGTTTTGACAGGGAACTTTACAGTAATAACATAAGTGGGAGAATTCCTAACGAGATTGGGAACTTGACAAATTTAGTGAGCTTGGATCTTTATCTAAACAATCTTAGCGGTTCCATCCCAGACACATTGGGCAAGCTTCAAAAGCTACGTTTCCTGTATGAGTTTCGTGCCATTATTATTTTCTTCTTCCCTATCCCACCTCCCCCTCCCTCCTACCTTCCTACAAAGATGATCTTTTTTACTTTACACAAATTTCAGTTTTTTTCTAGTAGAAATCCTTGTGACAAAATGTACTTCTGTTTTCAAAAGAGACGTATTTTTTCTGCAACTTCGTTGCTAATAGGCGATTTACTTTTCTATTGTTCTGAAGCTAATGATGTCGTTTATTACTTGAATAGGCGTCTTAACAATAACACCTTGACTGGACGTATTCCAATGACCCTAACTACCATCGGTACACTTCAAGTCCTGTAAGTTATATATGCCTTCTTGAAAGTATACTATTTCACCCCATTTTTCATAATTGTATGTGTTATTACAGTTAATAAGTTGTAAATATTTAAGGCAATAGAACTTACTATCTGCTCCTTATATTTTTACTGCCATAAATTTAACATAGATTATCTTTAAAAAACGTAGGGATCTGTCAAGAAATGGTTTAACGGGACAGATTCCTGTCAATGGCTCCTTTTCACTTTTCACCCCTATCAGGTTTGTTATATTTTCATCCATTACATGATTTGTGAGGTTTTTATGCTGACTGCTGAGTTCTTCTCTTACAGTTTTGCCAACAATGATCTGGATCCCCTTCCGGTTTCTCCTCCTCCGCCAATTTCTCCAACACCCCCATCCACCTCTTCAGGTTTTCTAATCTATATGGCTCTTCTTTCTTCTATTTATCTACATTTCTCTCAAATAGTTAAGTTTGTCATTCTTAAAATGGTAAATTTTGAGGACATTGAATAGTTCTGGTTGTACCAAAATAGTAAGCTTATGCAACTTGTATCTTTCAAACAATTTCAGTGGGCAATAGTGCTACTGGTGCCATTGCTGGAGGAGTTGCTGCAGGTGCTGCACTTCTGTTTGCAGCTCCTGCAATTTTACTTGCTTGGTGGCGGCGAAGAAAACCGCAGGATCATTTCTTTGATGTTCCTGGTTAGTGAACCTACTCTATGCTGGCTTGACCTGACATCTCACTGTTACTGATCTGACCTGAGCCT
This sequence comes from Cynanchum wilfordii, assembly GCA_025388415.1. Classification (NCBI taxonomy): domain Eukaryota; kingdom Viridiplantae; phylum Streptophyta; class Magnoliopsida; order Gentianales; family Apocynaceae; genus Cynanchum; species Cynanchum wilfordii. Next base: position 212,452 of record JAHSUH010000363.1, on the reverse strand, counting down.
CGTCAATCGAGTTGGCCCTTTACATATTGATGAATTATTTAATCTGCTTTTCTTTTGCAGCTGAGGAAGATCCCGAAGTTCATCTAGGTCAGCTCAAAAGGTTTTCCCTACGTGAGCTGCAAGTTGCCAGTGATAACTTCAGCAACAAACACATTCTTGGTAGAGGTGGATTTGGAAAAGTTTACAAAGGTCGATTAGCTGATGGAACTTTGGTGGCTGTTAAAAGACTTAAAGAAGAGCGTACTCAGGGTGGTGAGTTGCAATTCCAGACAGAAGTGGAGATGATCAGTATGGCTGTACATCGAAATTTGCTTCGTTTACGTGGCTTTTGCATGACGCCAACTGAAAGGTTGCTTGTTTATCCATATATGGCTAATGGAAGTGTAGCATCATGTTTGAGGGGTAGGTTCTTCATACTCATGTTTTATATTTACTTAGGAACTATGCCATAAGTGCTCTACAATTAGTATTAACTTTTGGCGATATATGATATTATTGTAGAGCGACCTGAAACACAAGATCCTCTTGATTGGCCAATAAGGAAGCGAATTGCTTTGGGATCTGCTAGGGGCCTTGCTTACTTACACGATCATTGTGATCCGAAGATTATTCACCGTGATGTTAAAGCTGCAAACATATTATTAGACGAAGAGTTTGAAGCTGTTGTGGGAGACTTTGGCTTGGCTAAACTTATGGATTATAAAGATACTCATGTTACGACTGCTGTACGTGGTACCATTGGTCACATTGCTCCAGAGTACCTCTCCACTGGAAAATCATCCGAGAAAACTGATGTTTTTGGATATGGTGTTATGCTTCTTGAGCTCATTACGGGGCAGAGAGCTTTTGATCTTGCTCGCCTTGCCAACGATGATGATGTCATGTTGCTTGATTGGGTAAGCGTCTGTTTGTTCCTTACCATTTTATCCATTCACTTGTGGGTCATATGTTGTACTTTTAGAGGACATTTGGTTTGAAAGATTGTGTGTGTGTGAAAATTCAGGTGAAAGGACTCCTGAAGGAGAAAAAGTTGGAAACTTTAGTAGATGCAGATCTTCAGGGTAACTATGTTGATGCAGAGGTGGAGCAGTTGATTCAAGTGGCACTTCTCTGCACACAGAGTTCCCCAACGGAACGTCCAAAGATGTCAGAAGTTGTCAGAATGCTTGAAGGGGATGGATTGGCTGAGAGATGGGAAGAGTGGCAAAAGGAAGAGATGTTCCGTCAAGAATTCAACCATACCCACAATCCTAATACTGATTGGATCATTGCTGATTCCACTTCCAATCTCCGACCAGATGAACTCTCTGGCCCCAGATGATCTTTCTCATCAAACCTTGTTCAAACTTCTGCATAAGAGAAAAGAATCCAACCAACCTTCCTTGTATTTGAAATCATGTTTCTTGTGCATATCATTTTCTTTTCTATTTTTTTTTTTTTTTTTCCATTTTTTTTTGTTCTTCTCTGTGTCCAAATTATATTTTCTTCGTGACAGGGAATTTTGATGACTGTAAAATGTTTATAGGTCGCCCAGCTGCTGACATTATAGTGTTTTAAGGGTGCATGTAAGAACATAGAAAGAGAGGCTGCGGAAAAAGCACCAATTTGTATGTTATCATTATCATTATTATTATTTTTTACTTGTTATTATGTAATGGACAGTCAAGCTTGTTAAAAGAATAAACATCTTTCTCAGGCCTTAAGCAATTATTTTATTTTATATTTTTCGAGAGGTGTTTTAAACAAGTCAAATTTACTATGCTTTAGCCTCAAATTTTAAATATAAATACATATATGTGAGTAATGATTTGAACCACAAACCTCATCCAAACAAAAAACGCTCTTTATCAGCACCAAAAACGCTCCTTAACAGCAAATGCTCCTTTTTTGTTCTTCTCTTTATCAGCACCAAAAAGCAATTATTTGTTTCTTCCTTTTGAGTTGTACATAGTCAATAAAAAGTTAGTAAAAGACATGGAAGAAAAACTGAAATTCACAGAACTAAACTTATAGAAGGTTTTATCATTCAAATGTAGCAGCGGAATTAATAACATTGACAATAACTCCACCACTGGCCACGAGCAAGAGCAATACATGAAAGGGTATCAGTTAGTTACTCAAATGTAACGTTTCTAATATACTTTACTGAAAGCTAACCAACCATGTGTAACTGGAAACACAACTTGAACATAATTCAGTGTCCAGAAATCTACATGAGGAGCAAAATTTTTTTATAGGCACTAACACATCGACGATGCAAGATCTGAACTCCTATTTGAGCAGCATGACCATGTACAGATAGAAAGATCTATTTCTATTATCTTTAATCATGAGGAAGCAGGCAGCATTACTTTCTTCCGGTGGAGATTCGTGGCTTGCCTTTAACTTCTGACTCCTGTAAAAGATACCAGTACAAACAGTGCACGATCAGTTGAGTGGGAAGTATTTCTTTAGTCCATCTTTACCTAAACTGAATTATCAATTAAGTTTTACCTGCGGCAAGTGTAGGAATATGTGTGCCTTTGCTGTTGCTGGGTTGTGATTTTCTGCACCCTTGCTCCAGTCATAGCAAACCTATGACCAAAGGGGAAACAAATTAATTCAAGGATGATATTAATAGAGAGAAGACCATAATTATAAACCATAAGAAAACTACAAGATGTAAGAAACTTCTTATTGGTTGCTGTATTATGAACTTGGGAAAATTGAAGTAGAACTAAAACATACCGAATATGCAAATATAGACCCATCATTGTTGAATGCGCTGCAGGGGATGGGTTGACTGCACCTAGTCATAGCCTAGCCAACAAAACAAGATGTAAACCACATTAGATTAATAAGGAGAAGAAGAAATTAAAAGAACAGCTAGAATGCAAAAGAACCGGTGAAAACTCAAATAGCAATCAAAAAGGTTCAGATGCTGCCACCAATGTTTCACCTCCTATGATTAGACAAGTAGATTCAGTACAATTCTAAATCCATGAATGCACAATTGGAAACATATGGAGATTTCATCTTTAAGTTTTTTGGTACCTTAGATTCTCAGTGAAATTATAGTCAATAGAGGTCATTCAACTAACACAAAAAGTATTGAAATCAACTGTTAGAATAGTGTGTAGAAAATCTACAACTGGGATAATATACCCATGAAAGATGAAGTTTGGTCAGGCATGGAAAAATAATCTAAAATACTCTCTATTATGTCTCAGTTTGTTAAACACAATATCTAGCAGAATGAAGAACATGCATCGTTAGCCCAAAAGAGATGTTAATTTAGATCCTTAAAGCATTGTCAAAACTGACATAGAATTCCTGAATAAACTAGGAATAACAGCTTACAAACTAACAAGAATACAAATTAATGAACATCCACCAAAACTAGTTACAAAGTTAATGACCAAAATGGAAAGGGTATCATTACCTTGAGTCTCTGTTTGCTGTCTTTGTCCCAAAAATTGAAGGCCCCATCAGATCCAGAGGTTGCAAATGTGTGATGAATCTGAGAAGACAATGCATGAATATCAATGACAATTACGAACGAACTTGCATATTCATAGCCCTTTTTTTATATTATTTTTTGAAAAATCTTTTGTTACATGTTTTTAAGTTTCTTTTTATAGTTGGTGCAGCATCAATAACTAGTAAGCTGCCAACAAAACATAGAAGGATTTTTGAGCTAACTATTTATTTAACTAGTTAACTTGATTTTCTCTTTAATCCTGCAATAAATTTAAACATGCAGTAACATAATGAGGTAAACTTGAGGGATGTATTTGGCTACTTCCACCTCCCCTTTACTAAAAAAGGATGTATCCCTTTATAAGGAAAACCTTCTTTAAAACCTTAGAAATTATTTCCAAAACTCAAAATTTGAAATTTCTACTTATAGGTTCCACATTGTAAATTAAATGCAAACTCCTAAACTAATTTATATATATTTTTCTTTTTTGGTCCAAAGTTTCACCTATTCGACAAAAAAAAAAAAAAAAAAATCTTAACCTCAATTTTCTTTTTGTTCTCCACATTAACAACTCAAAACATAAAATCCTGTCCAAGCATGACCATACTTTCTGAAACTTTCTCAAGCGAACCATAAGCAAAACTCAAGATCTAGATACTAACTGGGTTTTTGGAACGGACACAGTTAAAGTGGGGCAAAGTACAGCTAGATTCTTGACAAATTTCAAAAATGGAAGATAAGATAGATAGACAGGTAAGATCACACTAATTTGCGAAAAAAACAACTCTTACAGGATGGAAATTAAGTGAATTGACAGAGTAGATTTCATTGCCCTCTCTATGGCATTTGAAAGTGAAGTTTTTACTTTGCTGTGCATCATCAAGGTGATGTACACCGACCCTGCCCTCAATTGAGCCAACCTGCAGTAGGGGAAGAGAACATATTAAGCATGAGTAACTAAACCCAACAACAATATCAAGATCAGATAGAAAAACATAACACAAGTTACTCATTACAAGATATTTTTTCCGGAAGTTGCAGTAAGTGAAATTAATGATATGATAATTCTATAATATGGGGATATCACAAAGATAACACAAGAAACACGCTTAAAAGGAACAAATAATTTGAAAAAAATATGCTTAACCAGGACGTAAATGGACAATGTGACCACAGTACCAAGAAACCTTGCTGGTCAGGGAAAGCAGCTAAACATCTCGTCTGGTACTTCAAGGGTGAGTTGATCCTCTTGAACTCGGTCTGCAAACACAGTGAACATTTTAATGTCACAAAAATGGAACACAATCAATTCACATTTAGCTTTACAAAAGGGGCAGAGATTGACATTAAATTCATTCTAGATTAAGTATCTAAAGGTTTGCTTTTCACCATTTTACTCAAAGCTACAATAAACAAACCGAAAGGCTTCCGAGGAGACAAGAATTCAAACAATTAAACTATAATTTTAGATTTTGTATGGGACAAGAAGAAGAAATTTTTGCTTAGGTATCAAAGAACAGACGGATAAACTCCATCCCAACAGAGATTTTCATTTACCTACTAAATTCAAGAAAATGTCTCTCTTTTGCGAGAACTTTTGGGAACTACTAGATACAGAAATACTTGGTTTGCATCAAATCACCCATCTTGACAGGGACAGAATTACCTGAGGATTCTGCAAATTGAAAACAATAAGGTTTCTATCAGCAGTTCCAGCTACCATCAGAGGATGTCTCACTGTAAGTGCATAGCAGCGTTCTGGGAGTTGTTGGACATGAACAGGATTTGACTGTCTTAAATCCCAGTACCTGAAAAACAGAAAGCAACATGTCTACAACTGATGACTTGGATAGAAGGAAAATCTTTGCCAATTCAAGAATGATAAAACAAATAGATAATTAATGTTCTAGAGGAAATGTACAAAATTGCATATCAGACACCCAGCACATTGTGGGATGCTACACAAGACTTGATAAAAATATAGAAATTACATAAATGCTGCACAACATGACACCTGGGTAAAGACATAAGAGGAACCATTGAAACAATTGATTGCAGATCATATACCATGAAGACTACAGATAGAAAGTCCACAATACCTGACAATTAACATGCTTCAAGACATAGGAAGAATTAGTATAACCACAAAAATCCTGACCTCAATTCCAGAGTGAACTTGAAAAGCTAAAGACTATAATTGACAAGATGTATATGGAACCCAATGGTCTAACAATCTAATTCCGGCACAAGCAAGAGATTATACTAAGATGCAGAATGGACTACTGATAACTAAAATAACTATTTCAATACCGTGAAAAGACAAATAGCAATATGATAGTAGATCTGACAATTATTTTCTGAAACATAACCTAAATAAAATATGAATTGCATATCTATTGACAACTAGGAGATATATAAAACATCTCTGACATTCCAGTGAAGTAAAAGTAATTCAGATTGACAGTCACCTTAGAGTCTTATCCCAGCTTCCAGTTAACAAAAGGTTCATTTCAGGTATCCAGGCCATTTCCTTGACAGGGGCATCATGCATGGCCACTTGAACTGGTTGGCCACCAGATAACAATGGCCACATTTTCACTTGCTTGTCACAGCCTCCAGAAAAGACAGTAGTTCCATCATCCTTCCAAGCTGAACATAAAACCTACCAAAGATCACAAAAGAAAAAAAAAAAAAAAAAAAAAAAATAGTCAAGAGAAAACTTAAATTCATTCACTTTACAGAAGTGTGGACCATAAAAATCCAATAATTTACCGGTTGGTCATGTGACATTGCTATTTTTGCTACAGTATTAATAGTTGTTCCAGACCGCATGACCTCCCAACATCGCACCTTGAGACAAACAGGACTCAAAATTATTAGTAGAAAAGTGAATCATAAAATAAACCTACTCATGGACAAATAGAAGGTGAAACTAGAGGGGGAAAACACCACCAGGACAAGACAAAGCTTTCAAAAATGTATTTGCAGAAAACTTGATAAAACTTTGCCTAAATGAGGCTTGAACTACTAGAGGAAAAAAAAATATCACGAGGTTGACATCCTCAATTACATAAAGAATCCACATCGTTTAGCATAAAGATAAAAAACATTTTAAAAATCAAAAGTATAGCATTTTATCTGATGCAAAATAGAATACTAAAATTACATACATGAAAGAAAATTTGTAGGCACATTGATTGCTAAGCATTAAGCCAGGGATAATACCAGAGAAATCAAAATACCTGATTATCCCACGAAGTAGCTACAAGAAAATTAGCCTTGGGACTGAAACAAAGGCTTGAAATGGAATCACTGGGAGGTTGCACCACCTTTTTAGCATACAAAACAAATGTCACACAAAAATTAGCACACGTTTTACCGTTTTGAGCTCAACAATTACTAAATTAGTTTACAAACAGCTCCTCCACACTTATATAGATGGATTAATAAAAATTAATTCTCTAAAATGCAAAATAATTACCAAAAATTACCAGACTTACAATAAGAGGAAACAAAAATTTACCTCGGCAGACCTGTTGGGATTCGTATTGGCAGCTGAAGCAGCACCGAAGGCCGACATTGTCACTACAAAAACATGAACAACAAACAAATCATTCCGACTACAAGGAAAAGGAAAAAAAACCGGCATTGGACTTAAAAATTAAAGCGAAACCGATTATAGTTAATTTAAGCTGATATTTAGCACAGTAAATAACGAAAATCTAGGAAACCTTACCACAGAACAAACTGAAGTGTTTATTGACTGATAAACCCTAGAAATCCTGCCACACGAACAAAGGAATCTTCCAGAAAAAAAAATCAACTGCGGAGAATATTCAGAGGCAATTTTGAATCGGTGAAAGAGTGAATGAAGTGAACCAAAAATAAAAAAGATACGCAGTAGAAAAGACAGTGAACACTATTTATGGAGAAACCTGCTCACGTTCAAATGCGTTCTTAAAACCGCTACGCTTAGCGTTAATGGAAAGCCAACGACTTATATATATATATATATAAAATATTTTAAATATAAAAAACGTTTTCAAAATTTATAACTTTTTAATAATTGAGATTATTAATTAATACTAATTTTTACCCGGGGTTTTAGCGCACCACTGACCGCACTATTGGAGCAGGGGATGAAGCTGTCTCGCATGGCGACTCTTTGTAAAACCCCACCTCTCTTATTCTCCTTCTTTTCCAAGAACAATTCAATTTTATCTAAATGCAAAACCCACATTTATGGTCCTCAGAATCCCAGACTCTATGTTCAATTTCGTAGTACCGATTGTTTTCCCATGAAAAAGGAGACAAATTTATGTGCCACTTCGGCTCTTTTACAGGATTCGAAGTCTCCTGTAAAAGTATCCAATAAAGCCCAGAAAAAAGCTCGCAAGGATGCCCCGGAGAACGTGCTGAAAAACAAACTTGAGCAATGCTCTAAGCGAAGTGATTTGAAAGAAGCCCTTCTTCTTTATGATGAAGCCAGGGCGAATAATGTGCCGCTTAATGTTCATCATTATAATATTTTGCTTTATTTGTGCACTGTTGGAAGTAATCGTGGGGGTGAGAATTGTAGCGCAGAAGGTGTTGTAGAAGTAGGTTTGGAAAAGGGTTTTGAGATTTATAAGCAGATGGGTTTGGATAGTGTGGCCCCAAATGAGGCGACTTTTACTAATGCTGCTAGATTAGCAGCTGCTAAGGAAGACCCAGAAATGGCTTTTGAATTGGTGAAGCAAATGAAAAGTGCTGGGATTATTCCCAGGTTGAGATCTTATCAGCCGGCATTATTTGGGTTTTGTAAGAAAATGGTGGCTGGGAAGGCATACGAGGTTGATGCCCACATGATTGAAAATAGTGTTTTAGCTGAGGAGCCAGAGCTTTTAGCTCTTCTGAAGCTTAGTTCTGAAGACAACATGCCAGAGAAGGTTTATGAAATGATGCATAGGATGAGGGCTACTGTGAGGCAGGTATCTGAGGAGACTGCAGAGGTTGTGGAAGATTGGTTTAGGTCCAAGAACGCTGCAGAGGTTGGAAAGGAGAAATGGGATGAACAGAAGGTAAAAGAAGGTGTTATAAATGGAGGGGGTGGCTGGCATGGGCAAGGGTGGTTGGGTAAAGGGAAATGGAGAGTGGCAAGGACTGGAATTAATCAGAGTGGAACTTGTCTGTGTTGTGGAGAAAAGCTGGTGTCTATAGATATTGATCCTAAGGAAACAGAAAATTTTGCTAAGTCTTTATCTAAATTGGCTTGTGAGAAAGAAGTTATGACGAATTTTGTGCAGTTCCAGGTATGATCTTCCTACTTGAACTCTATACACTATTCTTGTACTAACATAAGAACGATTTTAAAACATTCATTATGATAATTTGTAAAATAATTAGGTTGTTGCATTAGTTGTTCTGAGAATTTTATTCTGTATCATTTGTATTTCTTGGTGACATTAGCCATTTTACTATTATTGCTGAGCAGATTTAGATTATACCACAGCAGGTTTTTTTTGAGTTGTATGGAGGTGAATTTTTTATCCTTTTTATGATACAGACATCAGTTACTTAACTTCTTATATTTCTGAGTTTAGAATGTAGCATGCTTTTGGTGAAAATTAATTGGATACCTATGAGAGAGAAGCGGAGTAATATCGGCTTTTCATAAATATTGTCAAGTATCTAAAATTTGGCTTATGCTAGACATTGTTTTATAATCAACATAAAATTTTACTACCTAAAGATTTTCATCAACATATGAATGAAATTGCCAGTTTTGAGAGTGAGTGTTCTATGTTTATGTTTGCAATGTCAAAATTTTACACCATTTTTTTTTTCTTTTCCCTTTTAAAATATTTACACAATCATTTGTAGGTTTTTTTTTTTTTTAAAATTGTTCTTGGATACTATTCCTATCAAATTAATGAGCTTTTATAAAAATGGTGATTTAAGAAAGTTCTTCGGATTCCCAATCTATTATTTCTATGCTTCAGGCATTTATATGAATAAAGAGTTTGCTGGACTAACATAGAAGATGCCCAATTTAGGAATGGCTCAATCGACATGGTCCTTTTGATGCTGTAGTGGATGGGGCAAATGTGAGTGTCCTTAATCAAAAGACATTTAATTTCCAACAGGTAATAATACTTCCTCCGTTACAAGCCCATGTTATTGGAAACACAGACTGGTTTCTTTTCTTTTATTGTGGGGAGGGAAGAGGACTTTTATGTCTTTCAATGAAATCAACTGTTATCTACTGATTAATTTTTTTGGTACTTATTTCATCATTTGTGAAGCTGAGACATGTTGTCAATAAGTTGCAAAACATGAGCCCAACAAAGAGATTGCCACTTGTTATTTTGCATAGGAGTCGTGTGAACAGCGGTCCTGCTTTACAACCTAATAACAAAAAATTGTTGGAGATCTGGAAAAATGCCGGTGCACTCTATGTTACTCCTCCTGGCTCAAATGATGATTGGTAATACTCATTATTTTAGCTCTATTGCTAATACCAATTCCATATTTGCTGGTATCATATGTAATCCTCAGGCTACATCACTATGTAAATAAAAATAAACTCCACATTTCATGAAATAAATCAATGATCACATATATACATGGGCTGAAATAAGATCATTAGTGCTGCCATTCAGGATGTGCTATAACCAATTCTTGGAAACTATTTCAATTAGCCAATGAGTGGCTTTTCTGTTCTTTTTTATTGAAATGGTTGCTTCAGCAATTTTATAAGTATCCATCCAAAAAGATTGTTGATCCATATTACCAGTAGGTCCAGCTTTGATATTTGCAGTTCTGTATAATCCCTTACGTGAAATTGTTGTGGGTAGTATTTGTGCTGATATGGCGCAGGTTAGGTATGTAAAAACTAAAAAGTTATCTTCATTGTTGCGAGGATTAGCATTTAAATTATGCATCTACTTGACGTTGTTTCCTTCCAATTCTTGTGATACAGCTGTGGTTTCTAACCAACTTCTGTTACCATTTCCACCCAGGTATTGGTTATTTGCTGCTGTTAGTTATAAATGCCTGCTGGTTACAAATGATGAAATGAGGGACCACTTATTCCAACTTTTAGGAACCAGTTTTTTCCCAAGATGGAAGGAAAAACATCAGGTACTGAAGATAATTTTACTTGATGTATTATTTTCTGCCTATTACCATGTGGCTTTTGATATCCTTTGGCAGTTGTGTTAGATAGTGCTCTTTGTAAAAAGTTTGTAGCTATTTGTGTTGAACCTAACCCCACTTTTTTAACCACTCTGTTTGAATGGGTTAAATTTCTATTTTGCTTAGATTGTGGTTTGTTGATAATCGCCGAATCAATGTCTCTCTGGCAATGTTGGGTGGTTTATTTCATTTCGTCTATTTGGATGTTACAAATTTAATCGTGTGATTAAATTGTTCTATTGCTTGTTACTCTTTTATCAATTGATGTTTCGATAATTCATTCAAGTTTTATATTGTTGATTTGTCAGATCCGGATGACTCCTGCAAGACCTGGACTTCAATTACACATGCCTCCACCTTATTCAATTGTTATTCAGGTGAATTGAACTACCAATAAACTTTTACATTTACATTCATCTCATCCACTTTTCTACTGTTCAAGTACACCGAGATATCTCATGAATGTTTTATCATTGCAGGAGTCAGAGGAAGGCAATTGGCATGTACCAACTGTCATCGGAGATGACCTCGAGTCCCCAAGGCAATGGGTCTGTGCCACAAGAACCAGAACCTTGCACTCTCTTTTTCAGTAAATGAATGCAATTGGCCTTAGAATGGTTGTTATATTATTCTGCCTCCAATTTGTTGTATTTCATTGGCCTGAAAAAGGGCCAGAGAAGAATAATAGGTTTTGCTGCATTTGTATCCCATTATTAACCTTGGTTTTTTACCTGGATTGACAGAACTTCTTTATCACACTAGAAGTAGGCATAGGGATCCCAAAAGTCATGTTAAGTTAATATTCCTGATTCTACATAAGGGTTAAGATCAATTATTTTCCAACTGTAACTGTGACAGATTAGATATACAGAATATTTATGCTCATTTACTTCTGGGGAAAAGCTAATCCATGGCAGGGTTTATCATTATCTTGTGCTTAGTGTTGCTTTTGTTCCTACCTAATGACTAAGGCCATGAATTTCCAAAGCCATAAGCACAAAGAAATGAAGAGCAAGGGTTTGAGTCAAGATTCAAAGTACTTAGTTGAATGATAACGAGGTTAAAGGTTGGATGTGAAGTGAGGCTTTCATGTAAAAAGTAAGGGTTGAGGTGAGGGATTTTCATTTAGTAAGAGTTAAACTTTAGCGATGATTTCACTATAAGCACAAGAGTGAATTCTTTTCCAGTAAGAGTTAGACTCTAAATTGAATTATTATTTGAACTAAATTCGAAGCATTTACTTATCTTACGAGGTGTTTTGAATGCGTTCCAATTATAAGTTCTTGAATGGGTACCAACTATAAGTTTAAGTAAATTTCTTGTTTTTGTAATGTATACTTGCATGCTTAGAGTCACTCACTATGGTTTAAGTAAATGTATACTTACCGGCTTACTATATAAGAGCCACTACATGGCTTAACTCTGAGATGATTAGTACCCGGGCCAAATCCAGGATACATATGCTTAAGCAAAAAATATATGTTGTTAAGTAGATTCGTAAAATGTATGAGCTATTAGTGTAATTTCTGGAATTACATAGGTTTAAACAGTAATATGGTGGATTTAGAGGAGCTAAAATTGAAATTTACTTTTGAGCTTATATGTATTTTGAGCGGTGAAGTCGGTAAAAATAAAAATAAAAAGAAAATAGCAGGGAAATATATTCCAGTGAGAACCGCTGTAATTTCCTCCTGACAATTTGGCTTCCGCCGATTTGTTAGTTGTGCCCGGAGCCGGAGTCTCAGCATTGTCTCTCCGTCGACGACACTCTCACGCTATAAGTATTGCAGGTATACTGAGGTATTGATTGTTGTGCACATCAAATGCTTGAGAAAATTCTTCTTCCGTTATTTGCAGTACACTATGGATCATAATTCACAATGATTTTGATTATTGGTTATTTTTAGATGGATGAACTGTTGAAGAAAAATTTATTTGCAACACATGCCGTTGCGGCTGCTGCTTCTGTGGCAATTGGCACTGCTGTCACTTACCCTCTTGATACTCTGAAAGTCCTTGTTCAGGTTTGAAGTTCAATATCTGTATTTCTTCCTTTATTTATTTCTTTAACTTTTCGTACATTTTAATTTTCATTTACTGATATGTGACAAGTACTATTTCCTGAAATGGCTAAGCGTTATGATTATCCACTTCTTACCTTTGAGTTTGCATTTTAGGTAAGGTGGCTATGATTAGGAGTAAGTAGCATAGTTCTATATAAATCAGGCTTGGTTATAATGTTGGTAGATTTGGTTTGCTTAATTACAGGTTGGATCAAGTTCAAATAAGCAATTGGCTCCAGCTCAGGCTTTTTATAGGGTTCAAAAGTTGTCCGGTATATCAGGTAAAAATGCTACTGGGTGATCTTCTCATAGAAGTATATTTGATAGAAGAAGTTGCATAAGATCATGTTGCCGTTAGTGTTTAGCTTCCAAACATTTTAGCTTTTTATTTTCTATATTTTTGCATTTTGGGTGATACTTAATTGCAGCAGTTTTTTTCGTTCTTTGAGAGATATTAAAATTCAGTGGTTGAGAAGAGCAGCTTGAGGTTATGTAGGAATTACTATGGTGCACATAACTTCAAATGATCTACTCTGTCTCTTCTGGCAATGGATATTTTTGTTGCATTTTAATGCCACGTCTAATGCATTTTTTCCCTTTTCTATTTATCTTGATTTCAAGTATTAATAAATGGACTCTTGAATGTTTTACATTGATTTGCTATTATTTTAAACTGAAAATGTAGGACTATATAGTGGTATCGGGTGGCTGATACCGGGGAGAATATTTGGCGTGGGAGCTCGCTTCGGAATCTATGAGATATTGACAGCATTCTATAAAGGTAGCAAGTTCATGCTTAGTAAAAAAAATTCTTTTCACAAAATTATTCTACTTGTAAAATTAGATTGATGTAATAAATGATTTGATTTTAGCAAAGTTTTGTTGGGACAATCTGGCTAGTATATCCAATCTATACCTCTGCCTGACTGACTGTAGTTATTTGAAGTGTCAAAAATTGCAAATGTTATGAAATGAAGATATGGACCACATGGAGAAACTGTGGTTAGATTGTTTTTGTCCACAATTTGTTCGAACTTTTTCTTGTGCTTATGCAGATGGTAGAACAGATAATTATGTATATGTCTCCGAGGCGCTGATGGCTGGACTGGCTGCTGGATCTGTTGAATCACTTTTAAGCTCGCCATTTGAGATTATTAAGCTACGTGCTCAGGTGACTTCTGCTTCTCGCATGTCAAGCTCCACATCAGTTATGGAGAAAACTGCTGTTTCTCCCTTGATTGCAAGATTACTAAGTGGATATTCTCCTAAAATAAAAGCAGTCAATAACTCTATTGGTCTTCTATCAACACTGACGATTAAATATCCCAATATGGTTGATGCCTTGAAAGGGTATCCATGGATGATGTCAGGGACTGGGAGACCACCAGCCATCTCTGATGTCAGAAAGCCATCAGACATAATGTCTTTAGAGGGATCAGGTGCTTTCTGGAGAGGTCTGAGATCTGGAGTTGCACGAGATTCGGTTTTCAGTGGAATATTCTTCTGTACCTGGCAGTTTTTGCACCTAGCAATGCTTGATTGGAAAGCTGTTGGTATTCACCCTCCACCAAGGTCTGTTTGTTTTCCAAACCTTGTTCCTGCTCGTTGGTTTCTTCACATTGACCACTCCTTAAGATTGAGTTTTTTAAAATTCTGATTGATATAGATTAACTAGATTGGAAGGTTGTTCACTAGTAAAGCTCTCTCATAAACTGTAGTAGTGAACGTGCCAATGTTTTGAGAGGTGAATTTCTACCACAGGGTAGTTTCTTTCAGTTATAGTTGGGGCCTTCTTTTACACTACTTTTTCAGAAAATCACCCTATAATTTTACCTTTTAGATTTTGGAGAAGTAGCATGGGTAGAAAAAGATAAAATCCTTCTGATCCAGTTTTGATATGAAAAAATAACAAGGGAAGAAATAGCAGGGGAAGGAAAGTTTACTCTGGGAGTGGGAGACCATGACCATGTTGATATTTCCTGTGTGACTTTATAAACATTGTGATTGAAGTAGTTGTTCGACAGTTGTGTTTCTGTTCCTATATTGGGAATTTATTACTTTTTCTGCTGAATTGGTAAATGATATGCTTTGAATTTCTGGCTGATTACTAGTCCTTTTGATCAAACCAATAGAGATGGCTTATAATGATGATTGATGGTTGATACCCCCAAGTTTTTTCCTGGATGCTGAGAAGATACAGATAGAGAGCTATTATCTATAGTTTTGTCATATAATAATCAGTTAGTTTTGTCTTATTCTTTTAAATATTGGGGGATTATGTATCTATTTATGCATTTTAGGTCAGATGAAGATATTGGTCCTTTGTCACCTTTAGCTGTCAGTCTCGCTGCTGGATTTTCTGGCTCAATTGCTGCAGTTGCTTCTCATTCTTTTGACACTGCAAAAAGTCGTTCACAATGTGTCGTGCTTCCAAAGGTATTCCATTTTACAGTTAAACAGCAAAACTATTATGAGCTTAAATATTAATTTTTTTGGCTGGTGTGATCTGATTTAATGTTTATATTTCTGTTACCTTTGGTTGTTTCCTCAACAAAGTTGTTTTGATTGGTTTCCTTTTCTTTACTGTATCATCTATTTTTGTAAATTATGTATGAATACATGGAAGAATATGCAAAGCTAGATCTCAAGTCATTTCAACTGTCATCAGTCTTAGCCCTTATAATGATGATTGTATATGCAAGGTATAGTTTACCCAGAAACAGATTTGTAATTCAATGAAAGCCGAATGGAGAGATATAATACTGCAGGATAAATTTCACTTCTTTTCCAATGTCAAAGTTCGAAACTTGTAGGAACCTGCGTGCAACTACTAGAGCCATACTCATCAGTTTCGTTATTTATTTTAGTTTTCAAAAGAAAGAACAAAGCAGATTTCATTTTCTACTCTATAAGTCTTTTTACTTTGTGTTAAGTATGGAGAATTAGAAAATTTTTAAACCTCTTCTTCGTTGAAATTATATAGTTATTTCGACAGAATCTCCTCCAAAATTTACTGTTCTTTTCTTCTTTGGGTTGAATCTCAGCTAATCTGAGCATGTAGCATTGCGTAATATCCATATCTCTTCTTCATTGAGATTTGTAGAAGGATGTAGAATGCTTGTGTTCTTTAATCTTAAGGAAACATCTCTAGTAATTGGAGGTGCTTATTGGAAAATTGAGGATGCATTATGGATATGTTAAGAAGTTATATTTGGTTGGTTTTGGTGCAGTATGTTTCGATGGAAAGGAAGATTCTTAAGTGGACACGGCCTGGGAAGAGATTTGAGAGACTCACAGGGATCCACCAATCAGATCGAAATGTACTCTTTCGTGGCATTTGGTTGCGGATGGCCCGTTGTGGAATTGCATCATTTGCACTAGTAGGAAGTTATTACTGGACAATGGAACACTTGGTACCAAAATGACATAATGGTTCACAGCATATTCTAGAGTAAATTTAGACTTATTTTTAACACAGTTTATCTGGCAGGATTATTACCCCTACAAGTTTTTCTGGGTGTAGAAGGTTTAAGTTGACAAAGAAGTAAGGTAAAAAGTTTTGATTGGTGTACAAAGGGTCAAAGTTTCTTAGCAAAAATCTGTAGGATTATTGCCTCAGTAAACAAAATAAGTTATTTACCTGAGAAAATCTGTATAATTGTGGAAAGACAAACCAGCTTTCCATTTCTTTTTCCTGTCTCATTTTGGTTGGGGCTATTTGTTTAAAGCTGTGAAAGAGCATTTTATTTTCTTTCTCTCTTATATGTTTGTGATAAAAATTTGTAGTACATTCCATGGCATACCAAATTCTTTATGAAGTTTGTGGAGAAAATGATTGGATGTTCTTTTATCTTATTTACTTGATTCTGGTGCAAATATGGAATGCCGCAGCCATAGTATGATAATGTTAAACATACAATGTACATTCTAGCATAATCAGGGGAATAAAAAGAGAAGAAAAAAACAGCATAATATTATAGGGACCCAAGTATTTGCTTGAGCTATATGTCAAATTGGACTACAAGTGGTATCTCTACTTTAGCAGTTCTCTTTCATGAATGCCATTTTCATCTTGGTCAATTCATTGTACTTTTCATCAACAAAAATGTTTGTTGACTTATTGTGTTCTTTTGCTTTGACCTTTGATATGGATATAGAAATCAGTATAATTAGCTTTGTCCAAAAGTTACATCTTGGCCCAACAATGATACTTTATTATAGACTTGTTTCTTTCTCTCTCTCGTGCCAAGATAGGTATAAAATCATCATTCCTAGATAAGCAACTAGAAAGAGAGGGGAAGGGGGGTGGGGGGAGGTTTTGTGTTCTTGTCAATGTGTGTATATGTATGTATAATATATACCTTGGTGCTTCCTCTCTTTACCACATTTCTCTGTGTCTTTATCATTGGAAACTATAAAACTTTATGAACAAGTTGAGATTGACCCATGAGAAGCATGTCTTGTGCAATCATAATTGCTTTCAATTTGTTTTGGTCTTTCCAAGCAAAGTCCCAAAGCAATACACAAACCCATGAAGCATACACAAGTGAGACTTGTCTTCCCTCACAATTAATTAAAATTTTTTAAAGAATGCTCTTACACATGCACAAGCCTCGTGTGTGTTTCTGTGTGCATGTGCTCTTTGTTTGCATATGCAGTATCCATAGGTTGGATAATTAATCATGCTTAGACCTTAAGAATCAAATAATTTACTAACATTCAGCAGATATTTCCTTAAGGTAAAGGTTCTACTCTTGTTTAGTATTGCCCTGTTCACATGTTAGACTTATATATTATTAAAAATAAAAATATTTTTCAATCTACATGCTGGGTGTGATTTTTATATATTTTAAGTTAAACACATCTTTGTATTTCTTAAGTATTTCTTCCATTTCTGTGTAGCTTATGGACTTAGGTTTGGTAATTTCAAGGTAGTGCACATAACTTAGTTTAAACGCGAATACTTGCAAATGCTCATCTTTTAACCCTATCCAAGTTACCCTTTTGTTGGATACATGTGCTATTGAAGTATAGGAGATTAATCTAATAAGGTGAATTGGGAGCATTATAGAATAGTGTTGGAGAAAGGAAGGAAGTAGTAGTGCTAATTGTGTAGTAGTAGTAGTAGTAGTATATTGAGAAGGACTTTAGTTTAAGTATCTTTGTTGAAGAAATAAAGGAAAGGAAATGAATTGAGATCTAAGTAGGTGGTTGCTGGGCAACCAATTAGTTTAGTTTTCTAAATTTACACGTTCAAATGAAATGCCTTACAACATTGGCAACTGTATGCATGTTGTTTTTTTTTTTTTTTTTATAATACAAATTCCACCTACAAAGTAACTTACCAGAAAAGTAATACGTACTATCAATTAGGGATTGGTTTCGTAGTATATGACAATTATATATGTGTATATATATATATATAATATAATATATATATGAAGATTGTGGAAGTTAAAAAGTAGTACTTCCTTCCTAAACTGTACTGCACCCTAAGGAAGTATAAAGATGATGATGGATGTGGAAGGTAAAAGGTACTCAAAAACTTTTTTATGAGGAAAAAAAAAAAATAAATAAAATCAATTGCTTGAGCTGTGGCTGTTGCAGAATTTGCAGTTCAAGATATACTCCCCCACCCCTTTTGTTTTTTCTTTTGGTTGAAAAAATTTAATGACTAGTAGATATCTTGAATCTTTTGTTTTCATCACAAATATTTAAAATATTGTTTTCTTTGAATATAGTTGGAATTATAATTAGATCAAATTATATAAATTTGAGTACCTTCAATTCTTAATGATTAGTTGGCTTTACCTTCCTCTATTACAAGGAGGTAGGCAGGGGGGTTATTGGGGGTGGGGAAAGAAAAAGATAGGAATTAGTTCAATGTCGATTTCAAGACCTAAACCACAAATGACGATAATTCTTTTAAACTATATATATATATATATGTGTGTGTGTGACAACTCTTCAATGCATGTCTGTATTTTTCCTTGTGTCCGACATAGATATTCTGAAGTCTTAGAATGAACAGAAGGCAGAGTACAAATAAAGAAAGAAATTGATAAGATGTATACTAAAGTATGATTAATAGTTAAACATTGTTGCCAAAAATATTATAATATGATTGAGAAATTCTACCTAAAATCTGCCATTTGTTGCAAAATTTTCCATTGTTTTTCTTCACTGTTAGTTATTTAATTAGAAATGCAGCAAAGGTGGGATATATTAGTGAAGGAAAGAGAAAGAAGAGAGAATCTGACTAATTGTTTTACATTGGTGATTAGTTACTACTATTTGATAGAAAGTAAAGTTAGAAATATTCATATTTTCTCGATTTCTTTTATTTGTTATTGAATAAGATTTATGGTAGAATAAATATTATGTGATAAGTAAAAAAAAAAAAAAAAAATAGATAGTTTTTGGAAATTTAGGGATGGATTTCCTTATGATGGAAGTGATTATGTTGCCCAAAGTTTACCCACAAATGTAGTCTGTCAAAAGTAGTTTTGACTTAAGGTAGGTTTTCAAGCACCTTGTTAAAAATTTAAAAAGAAAAGTGTGTTGTAAAGGTAGGAAAAAGGGAATTTAATCTGGTGATTACAAGAAAAAGCCTAAACCTTTGTTGAAATATTTGTTTTTGCTTTTAAGGTCAACTTATTTTTACTACCCTGAGGAGGAAACTTGTAGACAAAGTAAAATATATGATTCTTCCTCCACTAAATTAAAAAGGCCTTTTTTTGCAACAAGAAAAAATTTGTGGTCAAAATTGGATGACCAATTCTTCTCATATATAAGTTCTTATTTGATTGAACCCAAGCCTCCCCCCCTTCTTTAAATTACAGACAGTGCATATAGTTAAATGACTAAGTTGGTATAAGATGTAAGCAAATACATACATATATTTATATAAAGAAAAGGTAAAAGGAAGAAAGTAAAAACACAACTAGATGAAAACCTTTAATGTAATCCTAAGACTTAGGTGAGCTGATAAAGAGTTTTCTTAGCTTAAGTGAGGTTGGTGTTTCAAACTTCTGCAGCTATTCAAAATTTGGCTCCTGTAAGAAATCAACCTGATTTGAACGTAAATTAGTCTAAATATGGATTTAATTTAAAAATGACCTCTCATAGTTTGAACTTCATTTAAGATATCTATGTGTCTGAAGGAAAAAAAGAAATCCTTATGTGTGATAGATTGTGGGATAGGGGAAGAGGGAGGGAGGGAGGGAGGGAGTGTGATGGGGTGGGGGGTTGCTTACATCAGAAATGACTCAATGCTTCTGTAAGCAGGCACCTATATGAAAAAAGGGAAAAATGGTTCCTTAGCTTTGCAACACAAGACAACTACCAAATACCCATCATAGTAGATAAAAGCTAAAAAGTCTACTCAGTAGTAGTAGTAGTAGTATTAGAAGAAGAAGAATTAGAACTACAACAAGAAAACAAACAAAGGAAAAAGGAAAAAAAAAAAAAGATCACAGTGCTTTAAGGGCTCCACAGACATCTCTGTTTCCTTTCCTTCCCTTCCCTTCCCACCCCCCCCCCACCCCCACCCCTACCCACCCACCCTCCAAGAAATCCAATTATCCTTGCACGTGAGAATCTCCCAAACATAAGCATGAAAACAGAACAATCAAGTGTAGAGAATTTTGAAGCAACGGAGAGTTTGAGTGCTGAGTGAGTGAGGAGGAAAGAAAGAAGGCATTTTAACCAACAGTTCTTCCTCTATTTTGATTCTCTCTTTCTTTTATTTCACTGCATGTGGTTGGCTTTGCATGGATTTTTCTTCATCTAATTTATTCCACTTGTCAATATTTTGTATATAATTTCACCAGACATATTGTATCTCGAACACAAATTCTCTATTGTAACATTATATTATATTATTACATCAATAGAAATATAACAAGTCTCATCATTCATTGATACATAAAAAGTTCCGATCTTTAACCTGTATTGATGTAATATGGATAGGGAAGAGTGTAATATGAGAAAGACTGAAAAATTTTGTCATTGCCATTTGCCTTCATTATAATTTCTTGATATTGCATATATATATATATATATATATATATATATATATATATATATATATATATATATATATATATATTTTTGCTTCATTGCTAATTAAGGGAGGAAAAAAAAAGATAGATGGGAAATATTAAATATAAATGATATTGTGGGGGGGTGGGGTTAGGCAATCTAGGTAGGTCTAGTTTGGCAAACTAATCTCGTCCAAATCATCCAGTGATAAGAATACTTCATCCAAGCATGAAAGCTCTGTTCCATCATCGTCATCGTCGTCGTCGCAATTCCGTTCGTACACTCGACATACTACCCATTTACTATAGTCCTGCACCCAATATTCAATTCAATATAATTATTTCATCATATACATACATACATATATATATATATACACACACATACATGTGCATGATTGAAAAAATACTGTTATATATACGTATTATATATACATACTATTTTGGAATGTCTTTTCTTGGAAGAAGATCTACTAGTGGAAGAGGAAGCAGAAGAATCGGAGAGTCTATATTCTTGCATTATCCAGTTGGTTTTAGCACCTTCTGGAGGTTCACCAATGCAAAACACGTAAAATTTCTTCATGCCAACTTTATGACCGGAAGTCATGGAAAATATCGGTTCCTCTATTCCCAATGCCTTCCAGTATCCGTTCCCGGTGATACGACTTTGTGTTCTCCGGCTATAATAGTACCATTTATTCCCTTCTGCCATTGCTTTCCCTGCAAATTCAAATCAATCAATTATATATACATATATGCTCTCTCTTCATTTGATTCTTGAAAAACATTTTATAACAAATTAACAATCATGCATATATATATATATGTACAGCTAGATTCCGAATTAGTTATATATATATATATATATAGCTTAATTAAAAATAATATAATAACGAAGAAGAAGAAAGATCATGTTAATTAATTAGATATGTAGATATGTATATGTATATGTATATACCATCCAAGTCCCATGGATCATAGGGATAGAGATCAAGATCGGGGATGACATCGGGATGGCAAGGTAAGAGGGAAGCTTTCCGGTGGAGGAAGTGGACGACTAGCTCTTCATCGGTGGGATAGAATCGAAAGCCTGGTGGGAGCTTCACATTATTAATATTGTCCCCCATTTATTAATTTTATATATATATATATATATATATATTGTATGTATATGAGGTAGCTAGGAGAAATTAATTCTTCTCTTTCTCTCTCTATATCTTTATGCAACGAAAACTATATATGAAAATAAGTGGCACGAGTATATATATATGTAAGTATTATAGAATGACGAAGAAGTGAATTTTTGAAGTTGTGTATGTGAGAAGAGAAGTGATATTTATAGTGAGAGAAAAGAAGAAGAAGAAGAAGAAGGTCAAGAGTAACGTGAAATAGAAGGTGTGTGTGTGTGTTTTGAATTATCTTGCGATCACCACCACCAACACCACCAATACATCACACACGCAGACAAACAATATCAGAAAAACATGTATGTATATATATATATATATTCTTGACAAAGCAATATTATTCAAGAATGGGGGAGATATATACATACATACATATATGTTTTTGCTTTTGGGGTTTTTGAATATATAAATATAATATATATATAGATATATCTATATATATCTATATAGATGTAGTGGCTAGTTTGTAGTTATATAAGTATATTTTAAGTAGTAGTTGTGTGGGGTGGTGCTTTCCACCTCCAAGGCGGCGGCTAACGGCACAATATATTGGACACTTTCCAAGTAACGGAACTTTTTTTTTTTTTTTTTTAATTCAAGGTAAGGCTTCATCTATGGAACTCACAATTTATATTGAATTCTCGATCTCTTGTAATATTGATAATACTCTTTTTCATTATTTCAAATTAAAGACTTACAAAACTTTTGTTTATATTGAAGAAAACTTTTTCTATTAACTCAACTCTTTCACATATCGACTTATTGTTCAAGTTAAAATTTTTAACCCAATATAAATTTGTGATGAAAATATAAATTTTTAATAATAGATAATATTTTTTTTTTTAGGTCGTATCCTAGATCCTTCCAGCCCAGACTAATGCACTCGGGAAGGCTTAACAGTGCGGATATATCATTGGTCATGAGAGGAACTTCAGAAAATATTATTATATGAGTGTTTATTCAATTATATTTTTTAAAAAATATATATATTAAATTTGGGGAAAAGAGAATTTTGGAAATATTGGGGGTGCTAGATAAACTTTTAGGTTCATGAAAGATTATTGTGGGGCATCATCACACACTTCATGCTTATATCATCAAACACATGCCATCCACGTGTCTAGGATATCATCTTTGCTTAAATTGTGGACCATAGGATTAAACTTACGGTGATGACCCACTCATTTGGGAGTGGCCTTAAAAACCACTTATTATCATCATTAACTTCTTCTTCAAATAATTAGCATCTTAAAATTATTTTTTTTTATTAAATCTCCATCATAATCTCTTTCTTTCCCTTTTCTTTTCTTTTCTTTTTCTTTTTTCAATTACAAAGCAAATTAATTTTTTTTTGGTTTAAAACCCGGATCTGTATATATATATATATATATAACTAAGATAATATACAATCAGGATGAGCCTGTACAAAAAAAAATATACAATCAGCAAATTAATTATTATGATTATGAAATACAATGAACTATACAAAGTAATTATGTGTAGATTTAACTAAATATTTATCCCCAATTACTCCGCTTCATTTTAGTCTTAGAATCTAATATTTTTTTTTTTTGATGAATTCTTAGAATCTAATATTTAATAGTCATTACAAGTATATATTTAATTCATTCTAATCTATAAGAGAACTAGAGAATTTTACAATATCAATATCAATTATTTAGCAATCGTGTCAAATATATATATATATATATATATATATCTCAACAGATCTTTACACATTTCAAATATGAGATTAAAGGTATCACAGATATAATTTTATTTTATGAATAATAATCACAATCATACAATTCATTTCATCTCTAATACACACATATATATCACAATATTATTATTTAAAATAAGTCTTTAAATATGTGTCTTAATCAATCTTTATAGAATTTTTTGTTTGTATTTGTGAAACAAAGTGTGAAAATCAAACAATAATTTTCAAAAGATGTACCTGTTACAAATATAAGCGTGAGGTGTGATTTTCTATTCAACAATATATATATATATATATATATATATATATATATATATATATATATATATTATGATGTGTGATTTTCTTAATAAGAAAAAAGGCTACTATTTAATTAAACTCTTTTTAAAAAAATTTCTTCTTCTGCTTATTTTATTTCAAGAATAGTTATCACTGTAGCTGCACTATCTATAGTTGATATTTTCCATCCTTATCTATATATTATTATCACCAACAAGTGATGCTCAAATACAGAGAAAAGATTAGAAAAATGAAAAAAAAAAACAAAAGAATAATGGAGGTGGAAATTGAAGATTCCCTAATAATAAAATGGACAAAAAAAATCTTGTGATCTAATCAATTACCATTGCCCATTCCATTTGTATGTAATGTACAAAACATGGCACTATCATTCATATATATATATATATATATATATATATATATATATATGTGTGTGTATATATATATATATATATATGTATATATGTATGTATATGTATATATAGTATATTATATATATATATATGTATATATATATAATATGTATAAGTTATCAAAAAAAAAAAAAAAAAAAAGTGTATATATGGTGAAAAGTTTGTGCCGAAATTGAATCCTAGGGATGTCATGGAAATCTGGTAACCCAATAAATTGGTGGGCGGATAGGAATAATGAGGAAAAAGACTAGAAAGGTTAAGCAAGGACAATGACCTCTTTGATATGAAACTCACCTCACCCCTCACTCCTCTTTATTTAGTCTTTTCTTTTTCTATTGAAAAGTTACAGGTGGATTGCAGAACGCACACCCATAAAAAAAAAATGCCCCTTTCACAATCATATATATATATATATAATACACAGATATAAACTCATTCTAAGCCATAACATATGCTTTCTTTCAAAAAAAAATTTCACTTCACAGAGATGATCAGTCATTTTTAAGTTGAAAATGTCACCACTTTTGATGATCACTGTCAACTTGATAGTCAAAACAAGTCTGCCATAATAAAACTCTATTTGAATGATTATCAGTTAAATTTATATCCTTTTTTACATAATAATAATAATAATGTTTTTCAAGTTTTTAAGGTCCAAATGAATCTTTATTATTGTAAAGGAAACGTGAGATAATACAATCACAGACAGACAGTATTAGTTTCGAAATTCCAAGCTCTAAATGATTAAAGTTAGGCTGCTGAAATTTTCAGCTGCCAAATCACACACACTATGTAAGATTGAATGCATCCGTAACACAGCCTAGCATAGATATGTACGACATATACTACCATTTTTTGGATATTGCTTTCTCTCAAACCAATGGCTTAGAAAGATATAGCTTCCATCCATAAAAAAAAAAAAAAAAAAAGAAAGATATAGCTTCCATAAAATCCAACACTACAACATCATCAACCAACCCACACATACACAAGATAGAGAGGGAGGGAGGGACTTACAATCTTTTCCAACGTTGTTGGTAGGATCAATAATTGATCTTCCTCTACCAAAGAGGGGTAGGGAGGTAGGGTAGGTCATATCCCAACAGCATGACCTTAAAAATCTTCATTTTATTTTTCAAAAAATAAAAGACAAAAAAAATTATAATAACTTAATTATAATGATAATAATAAACAATCCCATCAATCATAAACATAATTTATAGAATATGTATAATGAGTTACTTATATCATTTGTCTTGCGTGACAAAGAAAGGCTGTGAAAGAACCACCTTTTAGGATGAGGTTAAAGGGAGTTATTGTAAGTAGTGTCATTTCATTTGCTTAAAATCAGTTTTCCCTTTTTTTTTTTTTTTTTTTTTGGGTGTGTGGGTGTAGATGTTGGAGGCTACCTTTCCATTCTAAGTGGTAAAGAAACTCATCTTTATCCAAATTTTCAATGATTCTGAGTTCAACACTTTTGGCCGAACTATTGGTAGCTTTTAGTCTTAAGAAAGCAAAGCTAATAATCTGGTATAAGTCCAACAATAATACAAGTAAAAAGCTTAGCATGGATGGCTAACCACAAAAAAAAAAAGAATTAAGTTAGTAGCCCAGAATAACTGAAATGACACAAAGCACGGAATAAGGAGCTAAAAATACATCATTAAATTCCAAAAACTGGGGTCCAATTATGCTTTAAGCTGATTCAGTATTTGACTTTAATGACTCAAGAAATTCATAAATAAAATTTTTTAAAAAAAGTCAGCATCGTTCAAATCTCAACCCACTTTTCCTTTGCCTTTTGGTTAAGTATCCCAGATGGGTTTGGATAGATAGCATTTTTAGAGGGGTGTAGGACAAGGATAATACACATTTTATAGTTGGGTATATATTTTTTAGGGTTAGGCAGATTTACCTAAACAATTGGATCAAACTGGATGTTTATAAAGAAAAAGTATAATTATTATAAAGAGCTCATGAAACTTGAATCTTTAAAATAAATCTTTCTCCAGCCTGGATTAGTAAGAGAAATGAGAAACTAGACCAAATTGCACCATCGTTTTCCAATACCAAGTACAATTTGCAAGCAAGAATCAGTCATGATAAGGTATGAATTATGAAGAAAATGGCCATACTAAAGGTGGATGGCATTACCTTGATTTTCACCCATAGTTTAAATTTGAGTGTCTATGTGAGCCACTCTGAATGTCTGTTTCTGAAGCTAGTTTTTAAATGACTCTCCGGAAATGATGAAGTCCTCAAGTTGCTAATTGTAAATGCTAATCAGTAGAGATCACATTCTTGATGGAGCAATCCAGAAGCAAACTGTAGTCATAAAGCAAGACAACCTTTTAATATTCATATTAAAATTTGGTGAGAGGTCCAGTCTAACTCCTTGCATCACAAAGAATATTCAGGTCATTTCCTAATTCTTTGGCAGCATATCATGCTACCTGGAACAAGTTCTTCATTAGTGGATGAAATTTCACTTCTTGTATAGTAAAATAATTCAACTATCCACTTGCTTAAATTATAATATTAATACACTTAGCATTTGTAAATAATCCTATCCCAAGGGAATAAGTACAAAATGTCAATTACAATAACAGGAAGTAAGTGTGCTTCAAACTGAACAATACAATGGAGATTAGTATTACCTTTCCATCCTTGAAGTTTTTCCCAATCAAATTTGATAATGTGAAGTTGTTTCATTGCCTCCAAGAAAAGTGCCCTCTCCATGAAGCAAGCAGAGTACTTGCTTCTCCTTTTCGAACTTCTTTTGTATTTCCTAAGTCACACAAATCTAGTATGACCAAAAAAAAAAGAACAATCAAGGATGACTAAAACTTTCCATGGAAACAATCATCTTTGCCTCCCATTTTCATGAAGAAACAACCATAGGTAACAGCATTACAAAGCACAAGAAGTGGATTAATTGTAAAACCAGAATAGCAAAGGGAAAGGTGTGAGCCCTTCAATAGCAAGCGGTTCTCAGCTTCCAAAGAATTCGAAACTTTCTAAAACTGCCATCTTTGAGCCTAAGTCCCATCATTAATAGTCATCAAAACGTTGTGCTTACTTCTGCAACTTTTCCTTCTAACTTTTGTTCATTCAGAGATTACATACAACAGTTTTCCCCAAGCACAGTTAATAGAGCTACATATCATGTGCTGTTGATTTTAAGTATGAATTTTGTGTTCACCAAACCCCCCAAGTATCATGATATTGGAGGCCATAGTTTGGCATTTGTACTTATGTTCACTAAAGAAACAAGGGGTTGTCTTCCAAATCAATTTCTACGCCTTCCTGATAAAACAAGCTTTTCAAAATTTGACACAGATTTCTTAGCAGTTTCTGTACTAATTTAAATAAATTCATCTAGTAATCTTTTTGTATAATCTACGGTCACAAATTTAAATACTGCTTTGTCTCGGCTTGTAGTTCCTGACAGTTGGCATCCTCCAATAGGTCAGGTGATATGGCTGCTCTAGAACAGTTTAGGTGCATAAACCGGACAATACTTGGAAATTTCCCAGTGTTCCTTGATCATATCAAAACAACTTTGTGATGTGAACCAATCTTAAGCCAGAAATTGTGGTTCACTGTTAAAGGAGGAACCAGGGTATACCAACAAAATTCCAAGTCTTTTATGGAATTTTCACTCCAGCAGTCATAACTTGAATGGACAAAGAGTATACTAATATTTCAGTATAGCTTTTAGTATCTTATACCTATATTCTATATCCAACGAAAGTTGAAGCATAAAATTGTTTCAGACAAAAATAATATGACAAGTACCATCTAAGCAAGAATACTCTTTCCATCATCCATAAACATGAACAAGTAACAGCTAATCGGGCGATGCAGTTCATACCATTAAATGGAAAGTGGATAATTTCTCTTCCAAAAGAAAATTCAAGAGAAAATTTTCAGATTATGTTCATATGTGGTATTCCACTTTTTGTGGGAATTTGAGTTGGACAATGAAACATACCTCACGGAGACTAGCAAAAAATTGGCAGATGTAAACTAAGTCACTTTCCTTTCGGAATCTGTACCAGTAGAGCTAGTTACTGTTGAAGTTAACACAAGATCCACCTTCATAATTAAAATGGAAAATTGGAAGAAAGATGATACAATTGTCTATTGACCTATTTGGTCATAGTTTATCTTCATGTATATAACCCCTAGACAATGAAACAATTTGTCATGCAGTCAGCTTAAATTACATTCAAAGTACCATTAAATGGAGCAGAAGATTTGCCAACTTTGGACAGGAGGAAAGTTGAAATCACAATTGAAAAAAAAATCATGAAAACAGATACCTTCTATTTCTCATTTAGAAATTATGTCAGAAGAATTCTATCAAGGAACAGTTCAACCCAAGTAAAAACTTCACTTCTAGCAAGACAAAGAGGCAAGAGAGCAAGGGGGGGGAAATTGAAAGATCCAATGGATAAAAGGGAAAATTACTGCAGCAAATCTGTAAGTCTTCTACAGACCAAGCCACCTGACCCAAGGTGTGACCTCTAAAAGATTAGCTAGCTCAATCACTGTTGTCCAATGTGCCAACTAAATTTCACTTCGGAGTTTGGCTTGTCTTCTGAATGTGAATGAACACAGCCGACAGGCACATGTGGTAATTGGTTAAGGGAACTGGGAGCTGCGGAAGCATCACCTGTGCAAGACTGTTGCCATGAAACAAATGAAGCAAAGAAACTTAATCTAGCCTGCTTTTATCAATGTGCCTGAGAGGGAAGGATGGCAAGGACAGATAACCAACTGATGATGTTGAATTATCATCAGCTGATTTCACATTAAGGACACTAAAAGAACTAAAAGGATGAACATGAACTGGTTATTTCATTCTAAGTGATTCTCAAACATCTATTGTCATACAATTTAAACAAAATAATTCTTTTAATTTTCCAGTTTTAAGGATTTCCTCGAACTACCTCAAACTCAACTTAATCCACAATTAAGAATTTAAGAAGCAAACCAACAATGAAAAATCTGTTAACCAAACAGCCTCTCATGTTTTCTTGAAATCAGGAACAAGAATTCACAAAATAAAGCTTTAGAGGAATAAATCAAATAAAACTACATCATTAGCAGCAGATTCAAATGTACAAAAACATATCTACAACACCAGTTGGACAGACTTCCATGAATTTCAAAAAGAAGTGAAACCAAACAAGCATATTACCAGAAACACAAGATAAATTTAAACATAGATCATAAAATGCAGAATAGCATGAAATGAATAGGCACCGAGTACAGATTTGTTCATCATTTCAAGTTTCCAGCACATAATGCTCTCCCCATATGTGATTGGCTGCATGATTGACTCTCCAAATGGTAACACAGCATCTGCTTTGCTTCTAATGCTTGATGCTGAATTTGTAAAAGTTAATCAACAAACTCAATTAAGACAAGGTAGGAAAACTAGTAAATAATGCAAACTTTTCTAATTTTTAGAACAATTAGGAATGATGTACAAGTAGAATCCTCATATACAGAGCAGATTTTACAATTTCACTTTCGCGTCTAAAAATTTTTGAGTTCAAATAAAAAAGAGAATAGAGTAAAATTCCGAAGACATTAAAAGGATCAAACAAGAAAGTGATGGACTAAACTCGCACTGAAGCCCTCTCCCTTAGCAAAGCTTCAGCTGCTCTTCTGCCAGACACTAAAGCTCCGTCAAATGTAGCACTTGTTACATAATCACCACATATATACAAACCAGGCTTCACCCGTGGATCCTTAACCAAATCAGTAGGAGGGCACTGATTTGGTTGAGCAAATCCAATTCTATACATCCTCAAATATCTCCATGACCTGACAACTGACTCCCCGAACCAATTCGAGAGCTCTTCAACGACCCTGTTAACCAAATCATCATCAGAGACATCTTCAAACAACCCAATGAGCGAAACTGAGACCAATGACTTTCCAGGAGGACCATAGGATTGCGCCACATTGGTTGCAAAGAACATATTGTTCACAATCCCTTTCCCCGATCCATTTATAAACAAAACTGGTTCCTTAACAGGTATCTTGTCCTGGTCCGTTGAGAAATACAGACAAACGGTGCTTCGAGCTGGTTTCTTCACCTGAATCGGTCTTTCTAAGTTTCCCGCCAAAAGCTTTGCCGCCTGGAATTCTTCAACGGCCACTATGACTCCTAATTCACTTTTATACACCTCACCAGTCTCCAAACTGACCTGGAATGAGGAATCCGACTCCCGGAATAATAGAGGTGGCTTTTGAGTTGAGCAACATGGAATCGGGGGGCAACTTTCCCGCCAACTGTTCGGGGATAGCTGAAATGCCATTGGCAGGCAGCGTGTTATCACCAAGGGCGAGGCATTTGAAGATGAAATTAAACAGCCGGGACGTCGTTTCTAGCTGAGTGTCGAAGAAGATTCCGCCGAAGAATGGTCGGAAAAACCTATCCATCATTGCGTCCGAGAATCCAATTTCTCTCAGTAGCTGAAAAGTACGAACCTCTTCCGCTGTCAAAAGCTGATCATCTGACTGCGCTAAAACCCGAATCCTCGTCAAAGCTATAAGAAGTTTATCGACGATCGTGCCAACTGGATTGGTAAGGGAAAACAAAGAATCAGAGAAATGACGAAGAGGATCAGCCACAGTGTGGAAGCGGCCATCGTAATAAACCTTAGCACCAGAGTAGAATTTCTGGAGATTGAGTGCTGTATAATCGAGCAGTCTCTGAGCTTCTGGATAAGCAGTGATGAAGATTTGGAATCCGCGATCGAGGATGAAACCGTCGACGATGTCAGACCGGACGCGGCCGCCAACGGCATTGGAGGATTCAAGGAGAAGGAAAGGGACTTTCTGTGCTTGAAGCCGAGTAGCAGCGGCTAAGCCGGCAAGGCCAGCTCCGATTATAATGACGCCGGTTTTCTTGTGAGGTGTTGTAGAGGTGGAGGGGCTTTGATTAGACAATGGCGAATCCAGGGAAACTTGTTGCGAGGAAGCATTGATGAGTGGTTTGAACCGGCGGCGGTGGCGCGAAGAAGAAGAAAGAGAAAACAGAGAGAAATCGGCGTGAAGAGCGACCGTCATCTCATCGGGTGTGAGAACTTTTGCTTTGTTGGATAATATGCCTTATCCTTTCACAGGTTTCTTCGGAGCATATGCTTTACAAAATTTGAGTGAAGTTCTTTTCTAGTAATAAAATGAATTGAATCAAATTAAAATTTTAGATTTAAATCAAACTAATTGAAATCCTCAGTCATATATAAAACCCAATCGAATAAACTAATGTTTTACCAATTGATGATTTTTTAAAATATATTATAATAAGCTTAAAACCTATCACTAAACAATATATATATATATATATATCCTCCCAATTCATAAAAATTGAAAAAGAGTTTAGCAGAAGAACTCCTGAAAACATTGAGATAAAAAATGTAAAGGAAGCAGGAAAGAGTATCGTTTGTAAGCATTGGAATATAATAGCAGAGGAACCGAAATTGATTGATCTGTTTCATAACAAAAATAGATAAAAGTATTGGAATAAATGACAGATAATTAATTATTTGTGTTTTTCGGGAATTAGGATAGAGGAGAACACTTTGTGCGTGGATAACTATGGATTCAATAAGACCTGACGTGCGTTAAGTTGCGCATGGATTCTTCTGAATTTCTCTTTAAGCCGTTGTATCTGCATATCAACAAATATTTAGGATCAAACAAGGGAGGAGGAATGCATGCATTCCAGAGCTTAACAAAAACTAAGAATAGGAGGAGATGTTTGTACCCGTTTAAGCTCAATTTCTGTAGCACGCTTCTGATTCCCAAGAGAAAGTCGCAGATTAGTGATGTCGAAAACATTATCCATATCATCTTTGAATGCAGATTCTAAGTCCTCATGGAGAAGTGCAGGTAGCTTGTCAACAACAGGCATGAGGAGAAAACAGTTGAACTGCAAAAAGAGTAGAAATTGTGGAGAGTGGGAAGGTCAGAGAAGAAATGCTCGAAATTAAGTCAGAGAAGAAAATATTAACTTAAATAAATACATTTTGCCAAAGTAATCAATTTGACAAAACACAGCAGAAAGTTAAGAAAATAGACAAAAAAGACGAGAAACACAGAAACACGACCAGAATGAAAGAAATTTGTCATTTTTCCATAAAATTCATTGAACCCCAAAGTAAGTGTTCCACAAGTTACAATAATCACACTTATGATGCATACCTTCAGCTCTGCTGATGCCAAAAAGTATTCTCTTATCCCCTGGAAAATCTGTTGAACCAATGCATAAACAATCCTCTCAGAAGAAGGAGCAAGCTTCCTGTTCCAAAGTGTGGTATCTAAAAGGTCAGCAAGTCTTGTCTCTGTTGTCTGAACACCCCCATTTAACTCAGTCCCTGAAGCCAGATGACTCAGCTTCACATCCGACCTGGGTTTACTGTCTTGCTTGTCACCGGTGACAGAAATAGAGGACAACTCTTGAGAAAGACTGGCTGATATAGAATTACCACCAACAGCAGGCTGTTCTGATCCACCAAAAGAGTCTAAGAACTGACGTAATCCAGCACGATTCTACATGTACAATATGTCACCAAGAGAAGGATTAGAAAATGACAGAGGAATAACTCTTCACTGAAATACAAATATCAGTTGATTGGTCAGATTTAGCTTTTGTGGAACCAAAGCAAGGTTTAACTGAAAAACATGGCCAGAAATGAGAGGAAAACACCCCTACCAGCAAAATGGAAAAATAAAATATGAAAATCAATAAACAAAAGTAAAATCTCCTCAACAAGTTGTTAGTGAAATCTAAAACATAACTAATAAATAATTAGTGGTGTCCTTCAATGGTAACAGAACTACAAACACATATGGTTTGAGACATCTAAAATAACTGGTCTATTTAACATTCTTGCACATTCCTCCTCTCAAAACATCCAGCCAAACAAAGTACTTATGTTGTGCATTTAAAAGTAGTGCTTTAAGTTCAGTTTTTTTTTTTTTTTTTTTTTTTTAAACTACTTTAAGATTAGTTATCCCAAGAATCAGAAAAATAACATTGTTCCTTCCATCCAAAAAATCATGTCAATAAGACAAGAATTTAAAAATAATTGACTCTTATGAAAGTATAATATAAAATGACTAATGTATACTAAAAACCATTTAATGATTTTTTGGGAATGTGGAGTTAATTGATGAAGTAAGGGGAAGTTTTAAAAGAAAATAATAATGATTTTAGAGATTGAAAAGTTTCTAAGATATACAAATCAAAATTGTGAATAAGATTTAAGGGATAAAAGGAGTATGTGAAACCAAGTTCTATTCAGCCAGACATACTCCAAGTTCTATTCAGCCAATAATAGGGGAGAATGAAAACAAAAATGTCATACCAAGTTCTGAAATAAAAAAAAAGGTAGAGGTTAAAAATTATTCAGAAAGCAAAGGAAAAAAATTAGTTAGTGAGAGAGCCAAGTTTGAACCTTATTGTGGAGGGACCATGTCACATAGCGAGTTGTGCTAACTAAATCTTCCATACATCTGGAAATAGTATGACAGCATAAGATTCTATGTAACTTTAAACAAGACAAGGGGGTGAGAAAAGGCAAAAATACAATAGCGTAAAATTTGAGCAAGCAACTTAGCATTGGTCAGAAGCTTTGAATATAAATAGAAAATTTAAATGATATGGCGGATTATGTACTGTATTTATTCTTTGAAAATGATACATGATTAATAAAAAAGCTAACCTTTCAAACTACCAAGGTCGCTAAAGGGGCAAAGTTGAGCTGCTAGAACCAAACAGTAAATAAGCAGTTTCCTTAATACTAAATTATTGAAAGACAACCACTTCAGTGGACAATAAAATGTCAAATCTATGGACCTATATATTGTCTGTGGAAGGTAAATATGATTAACCACACTATAAATCATCATACTTTTAAGAACAGCACAGCTTGATAAAAAAGTTTATTGCAGAAAATAATTTATAAAGAATTTGTACTTCAAATAGTATATCATTATTTATTGTTTAATTAAAGCAAAGCATAATTAAAGTAAATGTGAAGAGGATCAGTATATTCTGACAGTTATATCTACTGCATAATATATTATTTATTTGCAGCTATTAAACTTCAAACAATTGCTTCAAGTAGAATCCAACAGTTAAAAGTAGAAAAGGACTAGATCAAATATTTTTTACTTTTCACGGCATGATCTTTCAGTTGATTCTGCAAAATTGTTGAAGGCAGATGCAACTCGTCGCAGAAATACTTCATGGCCACTAAGATATTCACCATCTTTCTGTTATAAGCCATTTGCAGACAACTAAAATTAGTTAAAATAGGAAAGGAAAAGTATAAGGCAAGCCACCAATTGACAGATGTCTTACCTTAAGAAGATAAACAGATACGGGAAGCAATCTCTTCAGAATGTGCAATAACCTGCTGCCCAACTGAATTTGGAAATGTAAAATCATAATTTGAGTATTTCTATCTTGGAAAATAAAATTAAAATATGAGTTTTTAAAATAAAGCATATCATAATAAAAGTAGTTGAATGAAATATTTTGGAGAAAAAAAAAAAGAAAAAAAAGAAGACCCTCCAATGGTGCTCACGAAGGAGATTATGAGATCAAGAAAATATATAAAATGAATAATAAAAGAAATGAAAAAAAAAAAGTTAAGACAGTACTTAAAAGGAAGTGGATTGACCTGATGGAGAAAAGGTTCAAATGTATCACGAGCCTTTGAAACAGCAATTACACAGGCTGTCCTAAATTTTAAATGGAAAAGAAAGAAGTTCAATAACAATATTCAAATATCAATTTTTTTTAAAAAACAAGTAACGAAATTTATAATTTTAAAAAAAATTATAAATATTTAGACAAACTAGAAGCCTTGGGAACCTAGAGTAGTTTGTTCCATCATGGATGTCTTCAACTCCACACGCATTTACAATTTCTTCCCGAGTTATTGGAGGGCATTTGGTTCCTCCAACAACAAAACGAAACTCAGCCATTGCACGATGATACTGAGCACCTCCATAAAGACGCATCGAAGCATTCTATGAGCAGCAGAAAAGTTCCAGTTAAAAAATAGTATAGGCAGCAGCCTCAGTTGCACAGGAAAATTTTTTTTAAAAAAAAAAAAGGGGGGAAAAAAATGATAAAAATTAAAACAAAAAGCAGGTCTATGCTACTTATATGGAAGAAGCTTCAACTTGTAAATTCATTGGGAACAAACTTGGCATCTCAAACAAATTGACATTTCAAGGAGCAAACAGCAAGCAAAAGAAGGCTTCATTCATTTAAGGTCAACAATTTCTAGAAAAAGAAGAAAATTAAAATAATCAACAAATCCAAATAAGAAAGAGATACGTCACCAAGATCCAATAGAAGCTTACAGGAATTAGCTTATGTGAGAACTGAAGACCATCACTACCAATAAATGCCCCTCCATTCACCCTTTCATCTTGTAGTGTCTCTCCTGCAATAAATACCAGTGTTAATTGCATAAACCAGGAAACCATATTCCATGTCTAACAGTCTTAGACTAGAAATATTAAAAACAGACCAAATTTATGTCCAGGGTTAGGAATATAAAGCAATTACCAAATTTATCAGGTGGAGCAACCACTGTCCCTTTCAAGAGAAGCGACAACTGAATAGCACATAGCAAACTAGTGAGAACAGTAAAGGAACAAGATGTCCTGTTATAATATAGCATCTGAATAACTAGCAAAGAAAGGAAAAATAGATAAAAGAACATCATAAATCCATAGAAAATATAGGAAATTGTAACAACTACTACTGTCTATTTGTGAAGAATCGGCCAATTAAAAGTTTCTACTTCTGTATGTAGTATAAAGCATATCTACTGATAAGACTGCATGTATTTCCTGAGTACTGTACAATATGAACACACTTTACAGACCTTGGTGAGGAACAGGTCATGAAAAGCACGTGCTTTCTCCTTCAGTTTTACCTCATCCAAAGTGCTGGAAGAGAAATGGAAGCAAAATAAACATTGCATGATGTTTGAAATGTTAAATATTGGGCAAGAAAAATAGAAGAATGAATGAAAGAGAGAGAGAACATGTGAGGTTAAGCTATCCTCCTCACAATTAATATCAAATAAATTTTTACTTAATCCCTAAACTTGCTCTAAATCACAGGGAGAAAAGTTGCAAACCTTAGGTCCTGGTTTATTTCATTTAGTTTCCTTGTGCCGCTACGATGCTCCTTTTCAAGAAGTGGGATGATCAAAGGTACACTGTCCATGTACCTTGAAAATAAATCTCAAATAATCAGTATCAGATTTCAACATTAAATCCTTTACTTTGGAATTTCCTTTTTACCAACCTCTTCTGTAGCAACTCTTCCAAGAATTGTCTTAGACTGCTGACACCAATTCTGCTTCTTTCCTGTTTGGAAAGTGATCTACCCAACTTCTCCTCAAGTGCCGTTACATCTTCCATCTCTCTTAAGGAAATAGCCTGTGATAATTATAGTTAAAATACAACTAACAAATCCGGAACTATAAGAAAATAGATGGCTTAACATATCAACAACTTTACTCAATCTATGACTATAATGATCATATGGAGGCTTGAAGAGACTCGTCCAAACCTACTGCATATGCTTATCTACAATGAAATACAAATGGCACTAAAGAAAACTTAAAACCACTGTAGAGTTCCACCGCTACAGATAATTAATGTGGAAAGGTTAGGCCTAGTACATCTCAACAAGAGGGCATGATGCTCATGAGTCCATCATACAACCAACTCCCGCACCAATTAGTTTTATGTGAGGCAAGCACTGATTAAGCAACAAAACTGAAAGCAATAATTCATGCATGATGGCCAACAAAAGTAAATATATTATTCATGCATTAGACAAATGTTATTCACAATGCAAGTTCTTCCATGGATGAAAAGAATAATGAAAGCGTGAAGAAGAAAGGACCAACCTGTTTAAACTCGTCATTTGATCTGTACACAGACTCATGTCCCATCCCTACCCTTCCTGAAGGCACAGATGTGAAGAAAGGGGAATCACCTAACATGAACCCGTCAAGTGTACTTGCAGGTGGTGAAAGGAAAACTTCAACATCTGAAGCTCGTGCAAACTGTGGTATCTTGGTATCAAGTTTTGTAGAAACAACTACAGTCCTTGAAAGCTCAGGATCAATCTGAATATAGTTTTGAGAGAGAGGGAGTTGGTAAAAATTTAAGAAAACACAGAGAAATATTGTTGGCACCATGTAGCTTTACTTTAGAAAAGCACGTGGTATCATTGTACATACTTGCATCACTATCCTCCTGGTAGTTGCATTACTCCAGTCATTGCAGTCTTCAAGGCATAGAATAATAAACTCCTTGTTCTGCATTTTAGCTCGCACAAGAGACTCCACAGCACGAGCTTGAGCCTGTTATGTTCATAGACTAATTATTCAACGCATGATTAGCGAACCCAAAAAGTAAGCAAATTAGAAGAAGATTGGACCTGTAAAGCACGATTCTTCCTTCCAGGGGCTGGAGCAACAAGCCCTGGAGTATCTATAATGCTGAGGTTAGGACAGGACTTATATTCTACTTTGATTATTATTTCTTTAGCAGAGAATTGAGAAGTTTCCCGCTCCAACCTCTTGTTTTCAGCTTCAATATATGCCTGCACAAAATGGATGAAATGTTTGATAATGTACAAAGAAGCATTAGTAATAGTCTGAACTGAAGCAACATAACTCATAGTCGAAGTACTGACAATAAAAACAAAGTAATCTCACACTCCAATGCTGCCTATTATACTTTTCGATTTTAAGTGTCTGCCTCAACATTTGTAAAAGGAAAAAGAAAATTTATATCATCAATAATCATAATGGATAGATCCAAAAATCCACAATGGCTGGTCTTTTTGACTAAAATAGAATCAAAATAAGTTGAACATTCATGAAAGCAATTCGCAAAAGGCACACTCCTACTATCCATACATTCAATTTGAACTTCCTTCATAGAGCATCTCTCGAAATAAATTGACACTAAGGACTAACTGTGTAAGCATAAAGTACCAACTCCGGGAGACTCTAAATCAAGCCACTTACTCAGTTACTTAACCTCAACAGCAGTGAACCAGGAGTGATTTTCAAAACGCTATTTAAATAATTTAGTTAATTCTCCACACAGTCAAGTTACGGATACATGGAGGCATAGAAATGCATAATTTTACATTTGTATACAACAAACTACCTGAATTTCCTGAAGCGACAACTGTTGAGCAACAGAAGGCTCAGAATCCGATAGCAAATGACATACAGGGGAATCACATTCCGGATTATACTTCATATGTAGAGTAATTGGTCGGCGAGTCTTAGTGCCGCCTCCGACATGGTTGAATTGGAAACCCATGAGAGCCTCAACGAGAGCACTCTTGCCATCAGTCTGGTGGCCCACCAGTAACACAGCTGGAGCGTCAAACGGCGTTTGGAACTCCTGAGCTAAACTGTGAAGCTCATTGTACGCTTCGTAGAGCCTTGCCTGGCTGTCGTCCATCAATTCGACAACCGGTGGTGATGACAGCCTCTCCTGTTCTTCCGCCATTGAACTCAGTTCTGCTGCTGCTGGTGTATCAGTTCCCGCTCGTGATTTGTTTAGGGGATTATCTCTTTTTTTTCGTTTTGCCTTTTCCTTTATTGGTGAAGAAATTTCAATGATTTTTCAAAAAATATTTGATTCTCTCATTATTTTCGCTTTTTCAGTTGCTTGAGTAATTTTTTTTTCACTTAATAATTTACTTTATCTCTTTATGAAAAAAATATATATATATATATATAAATTTTCTAAAAAATATATATATATATATTTTTAACTTATAAAAGTTTGGGTGATTTTTATTATTTTTTTTATTTCAGCGTTATATTTTATTAAAATTAATTAAATTAAAAAAAAAAATATTAAAAAGTAAAAAACAGTCAATTCACTTAAAAAAAAAACCAAAATTCCAAAATTTCCCCAATTCATACAATTCCCTTCACCATCTTCCTCCTTCCACCAGCCTGGGCGGTTTTCGTTCGTCGGTGCCGGAGAAAAAAACATCACAGGCTTTGTGGAGGCGGCGGAGAGGCGGCAAAACCACCGACGAAAACTCCCGGAAACCCCTGCTCTCTCTCATCCACAATGCCTCAATTCAGATTTCAATGGCTCCTTCTTTCTTACTTCTTTCCTAATAAGGGTTCTTATATACTACCACTCATTCGTCCTGCACCTTTTTTTTTGTCGGTGCTATTATTTTTAATAAACATTTTTTTAAAAAAATATAATTTTTATAAAAAAGGAAAAAATGAAGAAGATGAAGATGAGGCTCAGAAATCTGCCATTAATCAGAAGAAGGCAAAGCCTGCCATGGCTGCAAGGAAGGATTCTTGCCCAGCCAAGATACAGAATACTAGCTCAACATCTGACCATTGAAAAA
This sequence comes from Cynanchum wilfordii, assembly GCA_025388415.1. Taxonomy (NCBI): domain Eukaryota; kingdom Viridiplantae; phylum Streptophyta; class Magnoliopsida; order Gentianales; family Apocynaceae; genus Cynanchum; species Cynanchum wilfordii. The sequence continues at coordinate 172,637 of JAHSUH010000363.1, read as the reverse complement.
TCTGAAGGAAATCATCACAGCCTCTTTCTTTCCCACCGTAATTTTATTTTATTTATTTATTTATTTTGGTTTTGGTTTTGTTTCTGTTCTGATCAGAAAGCGTACGTACATAAACGCAGAAAATGATGATGTTGTTCCAAAGAAACAGCATTAATTAATTTGCCAACTTTCCAGAATGTTTCTTGCAGATCAGCAGACATTCGAAAAGGGGTGGTTTTTTTTTTTTTTTTTTTAATGAGAGAAATAGAAAATCACAGGCATGGTGGAAGTGAAAGAGAGGGGCAAAAATAAAACCACCCAAAGAAAAACTCCCAAAACCTCTCTTCATCCATTAATGCCTCATTTCAGCTTCAATGTGGCTCCTTCCTTATCCATTCATTCATTCATTCATTTTTTATTTTGAAGGTAAGGAAGATGGTGTTTTTTTAATTAAAAAAAAAATGAATTGATATTTTTATCCTTTAAGATAATTATTTTTTATTAAACATAATCATCGTGATAAAATTGGTCAAAATTATAAAGATAATGATAAAATTATCTAAAAAATTTAAAAATGGATAAAATTGTAAAAATTTTATAAGTTAAATGATGAAATTGGCCAATTTGTCTTTATTTTATTTCTCTCTCTTTAAAATGTTGGAAATCAAATATTCACATTAAACCCCGTAGCTTGGGGAGTTGTTAAACGGACTTCTAAAACTTTCTCCTCAATGCGGATGGTCGAGGGTTCGAATCCTCTAGGGTGGTTAGCATCGGCTTAAAAAGCTCTGTGTCAGGCCCTCACCCTCGAGTAAGAGTTGGACTATGCGAGCTCACCCAGGCCGAATCCGAATTAGTCGGCCCATCTTAGTTCGGATACCGATGCTTAAGAAAAAAAATATTCACAATTAAAATTTTTTAAAATTTTTATCCACTAACCATAATTTAGAGAATCTACTAATATCTAAATGATAAAATCATTTTTTTTTAGTTAAAAACTTTTCAAACTCTTATATTATGAAAAATCTTTATTTTAATCTCTAAAATTTATTTTTTATTTAATTTTAATTTCGATCTTATATTTTAAATTCTTTAGAATCTGATCTTTTGATTATTTTATTTTTTCTAATCTTGTTATATATTTTTAAAAATTGTATATTTTAATTATTCTTATATTTCTTAACTTGATCATTCCAATTAAAATTTTAAAATATTCTAATTATTTGAGTCACGTGACAAGGTTTATACAACAATTTCAAAACATAAAACACATTTTGGGGATTTTTAAGATAATGTGAAACACACTTAGAGAAAATAGGAGAAATTTATTTTCAGGGTCACACATTTGAAAAATAAAGAATTAGTTTCATAGTAAAATTGTCTATAAAATCTTGCAAATGATAGTAGAATCATTTTAAAAAAATATTTTGTAGATAAATTTACTATGAAAACTTTTTTTTTTTTTATTATTCGGTAACAACCTTAGTTATATATTTTATATATAATTAAATATTATTTATATATTTTAAATATATTTTTATATTTACATATTTTATATATTTAGATATTGGAAGATTCACGCATAGATGAGTGATACATGACAATTTCATAGTCATTGATTGTCACTTACTCCATCTATAAATAGAGGGCAATTCCTTTGAGACAAAGTTTAAAGCCCTCGAAATCAAATTGTTCGACGGATCGAGATCAATCGCAAAGGCCTCGACATCGAATCTATTCCGAGACCAACTCAAAAACACCCCTCGAAAGAAATCAAATCAATTGGATCGAGACAAACCCAGAACGCCTCTCGATAACGCATATAAGAGTTATCGTACAGGAAATAAAAGAAATTATTATCTACTTGGTCTAAAATATTTTATTCAATGACGCATTTATAACAAATAAATCTTTTTATCTTAATAAGAAATTTTCAAACTATTACAAAATTAAAATATATTTTCCTTATATCATTAATTAATTAATTAATATCTTCACTTTTCAAAGTGCAAATATTCAAATCTTCTTATCTTCATTTATTTTTTTCCTACAGAATTTTACTTTAAAAAAAAAAAAAAAGGTCATTGTAGACAATTAAAATTTCTTTTATTTCCTATAAAATCAGAATTACAAGAAATATAGTAATTGAATACAACAATTATATTATAATAAATTTACAGGGTCCAATCTCTATGGATCCGCTGATTCAATCCGTCGTGGATTCAAGAGGCGTTTTGGGCTTGTCTCGATCCAATTGTTTTGATTTCTTCCGAGGGGCGTTTTGGTGGATCTCGGAATGGATTCATGTCGAGCTTTTGGGCTTGATCTCGATCCGTCGAACAATTTGATTTCTTCTTCCGAGGGCTTTTGGACTTTGTCTTGGAATGGATTTGGGTTTTGAGAGGAAGGGCCGATTTCGGCGGAGGTTCGGTATCCTTCGAATATCTCTCAACTTCACAGCTTCTTGAGTGAGTGAGTGTGAGTCTGTATCCGTATGTGACATTTCTTGAGGGAATTTGCCCTCTATTTATAGATAGAGTGAGTGAAAATCAGTGGCTATGATGTTGTCACGTTCACACTCATCTAAGGGGTAATTATTTTAATATCAAAATATATAAAAATATAAAATATTAAATATATATTTAAAATATATAAAATAATATTTAATTATATATTTAAATATATAAATAAAATTTATATATCTACAAATTGCCCCTTTTGGGACTTGTTCCCGAGATTGAAGAGTTTGTAATGGGAATAAGTTCCAAAAAATCTTGGAGATATATATCATATCAATTTTGGATAGATATACATATACAAATTTTGAATCAAATATTTATTTGAGTTAATTGATTTAACTTAAAAGATAAATATGATTCGGAATAAATATTCGGAATAATGATTCATAATATACTCCTACTAGGACTGAGAAGTCTATATAAAGCACCCTCCCTACTTTCATCATCATTGAAGTCTCGGTAAATTATCTTCAATCCTTGTTCAGAATCATCGAAGAATTTGAATTTACCTTCGATTTTGTCAATTAACAAAGGTGAGTCTTTATTTTTTTTATTTTTTATTTTTATTATTCTTTCTTTTGCAGGCCGCTTCATCCTTGTCAACCTCAAAGCCTTCTTGGATTTTGTTTCCAACTTCTCGCCACCCGTTATCAATTGATGTTGGTAGCCATTGAATTATCATTTGGCATTGAACCAATGATACAAAACGGTGCACCCTGGAGTAGAATCTTTTTTTTTTTTTTTTTTTTTTTTTTTTCAGCTCAACAATTTAATTGCATGAAGAGGAATTGGAGCTAACAACTTACTCTTCAATGTCGGGTCAAACCCAATTGGTTGACAACCGGAGGCAACAATTTCATTTCCTCTACCATTTACTCTAGCTTGATATTTTCCCATCCTAGTGGACGCCTTTCCAGAATTGAAGTTTTCTGGGGTTCAACCCCTGTTTTGCTGTGTTGGTCACTGTCTTCTCCATCGAATCGATTTCTTTCATAGTTCGACTAAAGTACCTTGGCAGGTATATCGTTGTTTTTTTTTTTTTTTTTTTTTTTTTAGCAATCGCAGCAGCCTCTTCGCTCTAGCTTCAGAAGAATCCTTCTCCAGCAGTCACCATTCATTCTTGATTGATCTCTCAACTACTGCCATGGTAGCAAACCAGCAGACAATCGAGATATTGTTTCCCATTGCTGCGTCACGATGTTGCTGCATTTTCTTTCATTTAATTGAGGCCTCCGCCGCCGGAAATATTGGTTGGCTGAGTGCATTGACGAAGGAGCAAACCATTTTCTAAATGTTGGAAGCATCACACGCTTGAAGAGGTAACGGAGTTCCCAACCACGAGAACAGGTAATCTATTTATTTCTTGCCACCACCTACATCGATAAATACATAGGTGCCAAATCGATGGACACCGGACGCTTGTTTCCATGTCTTTCGATTTCTTCAATTGCTGGAAAATTAAGAAGGCTAGGATTAAAGGCAGCTGCCAACCCTTCATTCATGTTCGGATTACCGACCATCACTCCCAACGTCGCCGCCATCTTCCCCAAGTGCTTCCCTTCTCAAGCTCAGCTCGCCTTGTTTTCTTTTGGAGAGATGTACTTCTTGCTTTCAATGGATGTAGATCACTTGCGTTCAATAATACAACACTAGACAAAAAAATTTTAACCATGGGTATCAGTTTGCTCACAACCAAAAGGACAATCAACGTGGGATTGGAGTATGGTGAGGAATCAAGTCTTTCCACCACTCAACGGGCAAGTATATTTTTAAACTGTGCAGGGTTGCTGAACATGACCACCAATTCTTTATCCGGAAACGGGGATTGAAGGCTAATTCTACAACTTTATAAGAAGTCTTTGCAGAAGTTTGGTTGACATACAAGATGCTTCTGCACATATATATATATATATATATATATATATATATATATATATATATATACACCAGTAGTGGGGAAGAGGGGACCACTTCAATAATCCTCCATTAAAGATATGAGATGTGCTGTCAAGGCCTACATGCAAACACTTTTTTTTTGTAGGATTAACAAAACCATCGGTTGGCCTAAAGAAAGCCCAGTAGCTTGAAGAGCAAATTCCATGGCTTCCCTTGGTTGCAAGATGACTTAAAACATATATAAATATATATCTTCTCTCCATTGTTTGTTGTTTCTTCCCGGTGATGAAGGCGATAGAGTTCCAATCTAATATCAAATCAGAACCATTTTTCCTAAGTTGTTCCTCCCAAAATGAGTCTATCAAATCTGAAGTTCCATTCTTTTGAAGTTCCATTCTTTTCAAGATCTCAACAACTGAAGGCGATGTTCCACGCCACCATCACTTTATCATCAAATCTTCTGTCCAGAAGTACCTACCAGAAGTTTCAGTTCGTCACACATATGAAGATCAAACAATTGGATGATCATCAGGTACTAATTTCTCTACTCTTAATGTCTCTGTGCATCGGCACCACAATTTTGGCTCCACTTCCTAAGTCCGCACTACTGTTCCTTGCTCTCATGAAGTATTAGAAGCGACATCATTGATTGAGGGAGAATCCATAATATATGGACCTTCAACTTCTCTGATACTGTGAATGCTACTTCGATCACTTTGAAATTGACCTCTGAGCAATAACAACATCAGCTGCAAGAATCAAGCTATTGATCAAAAGACTGCTCCAGTTCAATATTTCAACGGGTTTGCAAGGTCATCTTTATTGACAGAAGAAACAGGAAGTTTTACAGATTTTTCAATTTTAATTTGCAAATCAAGTCTTCAACATGTTGATGGCGCATACCACCTTAAAATTGGGTTCCACTTTCACGACTCATTCTAGGTCTCGAATCGATTTGATAGACGCAGACTATAATTGGATGCGCCAAAATTTAATTTTACTGGAGAAACAGTGAAGAAATGAGCAAATGTGAAGAGAAGATAAAGAGGGAAATGATGATTGTCTCCAGGAGTCTTTCAATCAAATTTGCCAATGACCATTATTAAGGCAGTCATTCTTTATTCCAGTGCTTACCCACTTCATGAAATGACTAAAGCATTACCCACTATCAAATTTCCATGAAATCCATATAAGTGATGACAAGTGTTCGCAAGAATACTTCAATTCGAACATGCAAACAATCCACTTGTAAGCTCACATAATCCATTGGTCAAAGGTTGCTTTTGTATATGTATATTTAATGGAAAATATTGCTCCCCGTTATAACCTTTTATTGGAAGCTGCCTTTTCTCCTTTTTTGTTTATTTTATTTTTGCTTTTTTTTTTTTTTCAGAGCCCATTTTTTTTGTTTATTGGCTTCATTTCATTTTATTCTTTTTTTTTGAAAGCCCACACGCAAACATTATTTCATTTTGGGCCCTTTTTTTTCTCCTATTTTTTGTGGGCCGACCCAATTATTTTGGGCTGTCCAATATATTTATCTTTGCAATTTTTTTTTTTGGGCCTTGGTCTCAAAATTTTTTTTATTTCTGCAATTTCCTTTTGGGCCGCCCCAATTTGTGTGGGCTGTCCAATGTTTATTTCGGCAGAATTTAATTTTTTTTTTTTTTTTTTTTTTTTTTTTTTTTTTTTTTTTTTTTTGGGGGGCTTTTTTTTTTTTTAGGGGTTGAACTTAGAATATTTTTTTTAAGCCCTACGTATCCCGTAAAGGAATCAAGTCGAACGTAGTTCAAATTTGCGATTTCAACTCGTACATCAAAGGAGTAACATGCGTTTTAGCTCGGCGGTCAAGGAGCTTCTTTGAACATGTAGACAGTTTACACTCGTGTCAAGGAGTCTTTTTTTTAACTTTGCAAACAGTTTACACTCGTATCAAGGAGACTTCTTCGAATTTTGCAGATAGTTTAAACTCATATCAAGGAGTAACTTGCGGTTTAACCTCGTACGCGCAAGGGGAGGAGCGTTGATGATTTGATTCAAGCATCGTCAACATTTGAAGTTGACTCTTCATCTTCGATGATTCCGGGAAAGGAAACGTTGCCCCTATTTTGATGTTGTTGTTGTTCAACATGAATTTCAAACTTTTGATTGGCATAATACTTAGCTCCATATCTCGTCCGCGTGTAGCTAATTCTTCAAATGTTTTTGGTTGAATTCCTTTCAAAATGTATTGAAGGTTCCATTGCATTCCTTGGATGCACATCTCGATCGCATGATTTTTGACATAATTGATCTCTCAATTCCGATTCAAACTTCTCCATCGATTGATGTAATCAACAACCGGTTCATCCTTCCATTACTTCGTATGACTTAACTCAAGCATGCTTACTGCTCGGTCTTTGTAGAAGCGATTCAAAACTTCAACTTCAAGTTGGTTCCAACGTCGATTGATGCAGGAGGGTAAATTAGTATACCAGTCGAATGACTTTCTTTGAGGGATCGAACGAACTGCTTGACTAGAAGATCTCCTTCGGCCGCGGTTACATGTTTCGGTGAAGTGAGCAATATGTTGCTTGGGATCGCCTCTTCCATCAAACTGTGCTTTTGAGGAGGAAGATATCCTTCGGCATCTTCAAACCCAAGAATCCTCCTCGAATATGGCTTTGAATACGCAAAGAATGATTTTGATTTTCCTGCATATTTATCGGTTATCATACCTGTAATGAAATTCCTTAATTCATTTGTCGGAATGAGTCCATCGCCAGTAAAACATGAATTGCTCGTTCTTCTTCATTTGTTTTGGATCCATCAACCACTTGAGATTGTTTTTAAAATATTGGCCGCCCAAAATCATTTGGTTCTTCTTTTCGCTTTGAGTTAACATCGTTTCGGCGGTCTCAATGTACCTTTGCATTGTCGAGTAGACTTACCATCGATGCTCACCAATTGATGATGCGATCTTGCTTCGCCAATTGTGATGTGAGGTCCGCCACCAACCTTTGTCAAGTTTGCCAATTTTTCTTCTATCGTTGACGCGGCCCACCATCATAACAGGCATGACAAATGTATTTGCGAGAGGTATTTTCAAGGTCATCATTGTTGCTCGTTTCTTCTTGGATAACACCTATGTAATCAACAAAGGGAATCTTTATCTTCATTCTACCTTGTTTGCACCGTACTTGTTCTCCGGATTGCAAGTGTCTTTTGAACCATTCCACCTACAACGCCTCGCGGTTGGTTCTGGCGTTGCGAGCGACGCAAAACAAGGATTGATGAATTTGTGGGGGGCGTCGCCGATCGGTCTTTTCGCAAATCAGGGCAATCACCTTTCCTTTGCTTCGCGTGGTAGGACCGACATAGGTCGCGGACGTCAAAACACCAACACTTACCTCCGCAACAACGTCGTTTGAATCGGCTTTGTTGACATCATTCTTAGACTCCATTTCTATGGTATTGACGGAAAAAGAGATGAACCAGTGAGATGGTCCCACTGGGCGTGCCAAATTTGTAGACAATTAAAATTTCTTTTATTTCCTGTAAAATCGAATTACAAGAAATATGGTAATTGAATACAACAATTATATTATAATAAATTTACGGGTCCAATCTCTATGGATCCGTTGATTCATCCGTCGTGGATTCGAGAGGCGTTTTGGGCTTGTCTCGATCCAATTGTTTTGATTTCTTCCGAGGGCGTTTGGGTGATCTCGGAATGGATTCGATGTCGAGGGCTTTTAGGCTTGATCTCGATCCGTCGAACAATTTGATTTCTTCTTCCGAGGCTTTTGGACTTTGTCTCGGAATGAATTTGGGTTTTTGAGAGGAAGGGCCGATTTCGGGGGGTTCGGTATCCTCGAATATCTCTCAACTTCACGTTTCTTAAGTGAGTGAGTGTGAGTCCATATCTGTATGTGACATTTCTTGAGGGAATTTGCCCTCTATTTATAAATAGAGTGAGTGAAAATCGGTGGCTATGATGTTGTCACGTGTCACTCATCTAAGGGGTAAATCTTTTAATATCAAAATATATAAAATATAAATATTATATATATTTAAAATATATAAATAATATTTAATTATATATTTAAATATATAAATAAAATTTTATATCTCAGTCACCAGAAGAGAATGATTTAAACAATCAACATAATCTATTAATTTGGGGGGAAAGAAGAAAATAAAAAATAATCAAATAATGAAATTCTACAAATTTAAAATATATAATCAAGTGGGAAAAAATAATAATAAAAAAAAGATCAAATTTTTAAAAAATTAAAATATAATATAAAGTTTTTTTTTTTTTTTTGAGAACAAAAGCGCCATTTCCTTTGGAGGAATATGAAAACTCCATACAATATTCCATTGTTCTTGATCAAAGGAGTAGCTAGCTTCCTGAAGAAAACCTTGCTGCAAACCAAGTCTATATGCAGAAGAAACCGTAAAATTCCCCCTTGGTGTATATATTCCTTTAGAATTTCTTTACCACCACGAAATAAGAGCTTCTCTTTCTACCCATGTATTTTTTCCATATCCGCGTCTTTCAAATAAGCAAAAACTCAATGCTTAGAACTAGAGCCGTTCACGAACAAAGCTCGTTCGAGCTTCGTTCGTTTATTAATTGAACCGAACTTGAATAAATTTTTAGGCTCGATTAATTTTCGAGCTTATTCGAACATTGTTCGCGAACATAATCGAAAGTTCGCGAACATATTATTATTATTTTTTTTTATAATTTATATATATATTATTTAAATAAAAAAAGGAAAAAAAAAGTGTTATAGTTCGCGAATTCGAACGCTTTATAAACTAATAATCGGACGAACTCGAACTCGACGAGCTCGAGTATGCTTGAAAGTTAAACGAGCGAACTCGAGCTTTATAAACAAATAATCGAACGAACTCGAACAAAATTTTGGCTCGAATTATTAAACGAACGAACTCGAACAGTGTTCAACTAATCGAACGAGCTCAAATTTTCGATTTTCGGTTCGACTCGACTCGTTTACAGCTCTACTTAAAACGCCCAATAGTTAATAGAATACAATAATTTTTTTTCCTTTATATTAAATTGTGCATGGATGAATCAGTAAAGAGATTGAATGAATACTCTCAAACTAACTATAAATTAAATTAAATTAATAAACGTAAAAGAAATATATATAGATAAAAATTTTTGGATTAGAGGAAGAAAGTATTGGAATAAAAGAAAAAAAAAAGTTTTTTTATTTCACAAAATGAAAAAGTATATTATGAATTTTATACGAAGTTGATGTTTTTTTTTGGTAATATGGTTTAGGGTTAAAAACATGACATAAGTTCTATATAAGAGTTAAAATAATTTTATTTTAATAAGAATTGAACTATTCGAACGTAATTTAAATCAAATTTAAATTAATAATTTTTATAATTAAATGATATAACCAAGAAAAAAGAAGAAGTCAAGTGTTTGTGGCCAAATTAACAACAAAATTATCTTCAAACAAACGCTTTATCCAGGAATGTTTTAACCCTTTAAACCGGCACCATCACTAAAAAAAAAACGACGGAAGAAAAGAATAAGTCCCGACTCGAAAAAGCAGTTCAATCAGGGCCCATAAAGCACAAACTATCCCGTCTTCTTTACTTTTAACCCCCCGAAAAAGAAAAGGAAAAAAAAAAAAATCAAAATAGCAGAAGAAACAAAAAGGTCAAACTTCCATGGCAGCTCCAGCAACCGTTATCACTCAGTCACTTACTACTCAGTAGCATCAATTGGTTAAATCTCAATAGATTTTCCAAATTCTGACAACTTTTGTCTCTTCAATTTTGATTGTCTGTTCATATTTCCACCAAAATTCTAGATTGTCTTTTCGTGGTTGTTTAGAGAGAGAATAGTGGTTTTTTTTCCGGAGGAAATGGGGCATGGGAATTCGAAAGCTGCGTCGGATTCATCAGATGATTCGTCTAATGGTGAAAAATCATCTCGGAGAGAGAGGCTAAAGAAGAAGCTTCATCTTCATCGTCCCCATTTCCATCGTCACCGTCAAGGCAGTGGTTCAGCTTCAAAGCTTCTTAAACAAGAGGATTTTGCTGGCATAGCCCTTATCAGAATTATCAGTGTATTGTTTCCTTAACCTTTCCTTTGCTCCTTTTTGAATTTATATAGACTTATACGTAAGTTTTGTTAATTGTTGTGATGGGTTGTAGGCGGAGATGAAATTCAAGGACAAATGGCTTGCTTGTATCTCTCTTGGTGAACAGACTTTTAGAACTCATGTTTCTGATCAGTATGTACCATTTTCGTTTTGTAACTGTTTTTTTCATTTTCCTTGTTTTGCCGAAGTCCCTGCGCGCATGGTTGTATTTTTTTTCTTGTATATATGGTTATTTGTACAGTAGCATGACAAATATAGTTGAACAGTGTCATCTCATTCCCGAGCAAGTACCCGTGAAATGTCAGTTTGGGATGCATACTCATTTATGACAAATGTCTGTGGATTCTCTGCTTGGGAGAATTATATGCAAGTGGGGCTTTTAAATTTTTGTTTATCAGGGATTATACGTTTTCTTAGTAATTATTTTTGATATTTTGCTGCTGAAGTTGTTCTTGATACTAATTATTATTTAGGAGAATTTGTGTCATTTTAAAACACTAACTATATGTTATAATTTCATTGATTTTGCAGGACGGACAAGCCTGTCTGGAATTCTGTAAGTGCTAAGCATTATGTATATTTTGCACTTTTTATTGACCTTGCTTGCAGTTCATATTCCATATCTACAGATGCATCTGAAACATATTCATCTAACCTCCTATTGTCTTGATAAATATCAGTCACTAGTCCTGGACAGGATGGTGTAGGCTTTTCTAAATTTCTATGTGCACTTTACACCCTGCTTGTACCATGAATTCACCTTTTTCTCTTAAGGAATTTAATGGTATCTTCCGGGAAGCAATTAAGAGGAGTTAGATAAGTCTTGTGGCATAGAATTTCTGTATAATTTTCAGTTCGCGAATACCTATTCACATGTTTGTCCAGAATTGTCCCTTTCCTATTCCATTGTATTCTGTTTCAATTCATTTTTACTGGAGAGATAAGAATTGAAACTTATAGTCACTAAAATCTTCTGGAGCAATGATCTTGGAATTTTTTTTTTTTTTTGATGAATGTTGATCTTGGAGTTAAATTCTAGTGCACTGTACTAATTTGATAATTATACTTGACTTTCTTCTTAATAGGAGAAAAAGCTTCTTCTGGAAAGAAATGGGGCTCATATAACAAGAATAACTGTATTTGAGGTGAGTAGAAGTTTCCAGTTCCACAAATTTCTTGTCCACTACTGCATGCAACTATTCACTTGATTCAGGTTTTCATTTTGGGAAAGATATGAAGTTTAATGAGAATTGGATAGAGCAACATTTGACTATCTGTGCTAGTTTTAGCATCTTGGCTATTTCTCTGTACACATCTTAATTGTAATTTCAATAAACTTATAAGTTCTTTGAACACTCTAAAATTCTAACATCAGGAACTTTCTTCTTGATTTCCCTTGGGTTCTCTTGTGAGACATTGTAGCTGTGAAAGTAATTCATTTTGTTTCCAATTGCCCGGAAGCAAGCAATTTCAGTCTTGATATTACTAAACTTTGATAGTCAAGATTATGCTTGCTTTTATATCCTTTTTGCTATTCTTTGATTTATGATGTACTCAGAATGTATTACTGGATACGTTTTTAGATTGTTTTATAGACAACCATTTTCGGGGTTGACTTCTACATTTTGTCTTAGATTGCAACTGATCTTTCTACACCTTTGGCCACTGATTTATTGTGATGCAGACAAATAGACTGTCAAAAAACAATCTCATTGGCTATTGTGAGATCGATCTGCTTGAATTTCTTATGCAGGTGAGATATCAAATTTATTTTACTGCCTTGTGGTTTGACTTTATTGCATCAGGAAAAATTGTAAATCTAAAAAGATTCATTGGTTAAGGCATCATTTCACTTTCAAGTAAGCTTATCTATCTGTATGTTATGCAGGTTCTTTTAGTTTATATATCATTTGTTTTTTCTTTTGTTTTGTTTTGTTTGTTTTTTTCAGCTTTGCAATATTAGACTATATTCCAAACTCAGTAGAGAATGAAATTCTTAATTAGCTCAAGTTCTTTGTTTTACATAGTACAGATTTACAATAATGGAGAACATTTTGTTGATGGTAACTAAACGTTCTTTCCAAATTTTGTTTATGTAATTAACACCTTTTTCTTTGGTGGTGAGAATGCAACAATGAATAAACCTATGGATCGGTTATTTGATTGAATTTCAAGTGAAATATACTTGCCCCTTTCTTTACTTTGTGTACCTCCAGCCAAAAGCAAAAAAAAGAAAAAAAAAAAGATAAGTATGTATGGCTTTGATATGTTTTAGCCTTATTACATGAGCCTGCTTTCCTCAAACAAAAACAATGGGAAATAAATAAAAGGATGATCTGAGCAATAAATGGTGCATTGATATGACACTTTCATATATGGTTCTTTTTTAGTATACTAGAGAACACTTTCTTCTGAGAAATTGAATATTATTGCTCTTAGCCTTTTATATATATATTCCTCCTTACCCTCCATAGGCTTCCTTCAGCAAATGGTTTGACTTTAAGCTATTGCTGTGCCAAAATGTACAAGAAAATAAATCTTTAGAATACATTGTCATGACTATGATCCTTTTTCTCTATCTTATACAATTATTCCTAATTCAGAATTTAACATTTAGCATAAATTTTTGGATTCGTGAAGTAGTTTTTTAAGCTTCTTCAGTTTGGGCTCTCTGATGTTTCTTCTTGTTTCTGAAGACTAAAAAGAAAATTATATTCTCCCTTATTTTTTTCCTCTGTTTTTTGTTTTAATTTAATATTTTCCATCCTGCTGAATTAAAATTGTGTTCCAGGATAGTGATTCTGATGCTGGAACATTTGAGTTGTTAGATCCATCATCTAAAGCTATCGTGGGCACTCTGACACTCTCTTGTTGTATTGAGGTTTGCAGTTGCAGGATTTCTTTATAGTTGAGCTTAGCATGACATATAACTGCAATGACTCAACATTTTACTTTACTTGTCAGGACCCAATGGAAACAGAAAAAAACTTTGTTAGGCGCATCCTGTCTATAGTGGTATATCTCTTAGCTTCTTTTCATGTTCTGATACTTTTACTTTCAGTTATCTGCAAAATACTTGGTCAGCACAAAAGACACAAAAAGTTGCAATTAAAATTACTGGTTGAGACCAGATGGTTATCTCTGATAGAGGGGGGGGGGGGAGAGACAGAGAAAACCAGAATGGAACCACGTGTATGAACACTCCTGATATGTCAAAGTTAGGTTTTTTTTTTTTTTTTTTTTTTTTTTAAATTGTTTAAAAATAGAATACAATCAACCTACAGCCTTTTGACATGAGAAGTGGATATTCTTTATGCGACAAAATTTAATTTATATGATTAAGGAGTGGACAATTGTACCTCTGTCCTGCATATGAAACTAAACATTTTGTATTATCCAGGACTACAATGAAGATGGAAAACTTTCATTTGATGAGTTCTCTGATCTAATTAATGCTTTTGGCAATCAACTAGCGGCTAGTAAGGTTTGCATTCTGTACTTGAAGGAAATTTGTGCTTCACTCTGGAACTACTTTGATATGATCTTCTATCATTTTGAGTAGGCTGTTCCGAACATTACTTATTATGAGGCCATATAATTCATAATTGTTATTTGTTTTCATTCTTATTGTTATGCAAGTGTAGCAATCTGATACCAACAATTTTTGCTGCCTAACCTATTTAACAAAATTACTTCTTAATGGCTTTAAGATTGGACCTTCTAATGGTCTTTAACTTGAATTTGGTTGCATTTGTTCCCTTATTAATTAGTTTACCTCGCCTTCTAGAAAGAGGAACTTTTCAAATCTGCTGACAAGAACGGGGATGGTGTTGTCAGCATGGATGAGCTGGCAGTGCTACTAGCAGTTCAACAAGAAAAGTAAGGAAACTACACAATTTTTAAGGATTATTATGTTTTTATTCCTTGTGGTTTGTCATGTGATCATAGCCATTTCCTCATTAAAAATTGTACTCTTTGATCCTTTATATATATGAATGAAGTCCATTCATCAAATTCTCTTGGTTCTAACAATATAATTTGTGTGGACATTTTCTAATAGAAAACTACGTAATATACAATGGCAGCCCTATAGCACATAACAAAGTCTTGAATCTTCATTTCTCTTCTTTTCACTTCACCCCCTCATCCACTCAATTTGACCTAGTCCTCCAATCGTATAGGGAGAAGTGCAGAGAATTATGAAGAAAACATCCCACAGTTAAGCTTTACATCATATTAGCACTTTGGTATCCTTGGCATTTCCTTTCCCAGCTGGATAAACTACCACATGCTCTTTGGTGAGTTTTTTCTGAGATTACTGCTAGATTCATGCCATCCTGATCACCATGCTTCCTCTTGCTTTTCTCAGTACCCATAGTTTCCCTTGCATGATTGTAGCCACTGGTTCAGAGAGGTTGTTACTGATCTAGTGGCATGTGAAATTACCATCCACATAGGGAATTGAATAACTGAAACAAGCAGCAGAAACAAAAAATGCAAGAATGACAAAATCACCAAAAACCAGACTTATCTTTTAAAGTCCCTCTGGTTTGGTAACCAAAGAGCTGACATGTCTCAAATACTTATTTACTCATGAATCTTGATGCAACTAAGTCACAATCCAGCTGGATTCATCATTACCAATCCTAAGGATTCTCATATATATGATTTCATCCTCTTTGCAGGGAACCACTTATCAATTGTTGCCCTGTTTGTGGAGAAATTCTTGAAGTCTCTGACAAACTGAATACCATGATTCATTTGACACTGTGTTTCGATGAAGGGACTGGGAATCAGGTTATGACTGGAGGATTCTTGACAGACAAGCAGGCTGCAAATGGGTAACAGTTTTCTTAATTTTGTCTTTTGTTTCTTGTCACCATGTAGCAAGTACTTCTTAAAGTTGGTCTAGTTTCTGATTCAAAGGTATCTTTTTCCTATTTATAGGTGGATGTTCAATCTAACAGAATGGGCCCATTTCTCATCTTATGATATTGGTTTAAGGTCTGGATCAAGTGCATCACATATTCTGGTATCTTTCACCCCTCCCCGTCATTCAATAGTAATCTATTGCAATTAGTAAACTTTGTGCTTTTTCTGGTTCTGAGAGTAAGTTGGTAATTTTGAAACTTCTTCTGTATCTTTCAAGCTTCATGATATCTTTTCTTTCTTGGTTACAATCATCCTTATTTGAGTATCACATTTTCTAATCTCAATTTTCTTCATTTGCATTTAAGCAGAATCGAAGGAAAGAGGTACTAATTTCATGCATGGACAAGGTCTATGGATCACAGAAAATGAAATTATATCTAATGTCGTTTTGAAGAATTACCTGTTTTTGTTCTGCTCAATATGTTCTACATTGATTAATGATTAAACTACAAAGGGGAAGAGTTACAAGCTGCTTAAGCAGATAAACTTGGTTTTGAGTTTCTTTCTCTATCTGCACTTACTTTTTTGAGAGTCGATGTGTATATTATTTTGTGTTTTCTTCTAATTTTGTCAAAGATTATTTGAGGCAGTAGTTTCACCTCTGTATTTTAATTTTCCTATCCATGATTGGATGATTAGATCCCATTTCTGATGACTTTATTTATTTTCATGTGTGTTCATGTGTTTATTTTGATGATTAGGTTTTTGATCGAAGGAAAAAGAGGTTGGTGGAGGAGTTAATTGACAGCAAGATTGTTTTATCAATGAGAGCTATTTATCAATCCAAATTTGGGCTTGGCCTAATGGATCAAGGTACCATTTCCGATGATCTGTCCGTTATTATCTTTAGTATTGTTATACCAATCTACCTATGGACTTTTTAGAAGTCAGATTCGGGTCACAATCTCAAACATTATCATTGAAACTTGACATGGTTTCATATAATTAATAATTTAGGAAGTGTAATAACATTCTTTTAGGTATGTTGGCTTCTGTTGGAATAACCAGTACTCCGCTGATCTGTATGTAGGTGCTAAAGAGATTTTGCAGAGCATCTCAGAAAAACAGGGAAAGAAAATGGATTCGGTTGATTCTGTTAAAAATATACCTAAGTTCATTGACTCTTTCAAGGCATGATAACCCTTCTTTTGCTTGTATTTAACTGTGATAAATAGTTCAAAATTGGAGATTATTCCTGCTGATTATTATGATTAGATGTGAAAGAACCATTCTCTCTCTTATCTCTGACTTCCAAGGGCATGACTATTAATCTTGAATGGTACTATTGAGAAGCCCCAAACCTTATATGGAAAGTAAACTCTCATTGTGCACTCAAAACAAGTCGGAATTGATTTTTTACTTTTTGAACAGTCTTGGTAAAACATACAGATGCTGAAGCTGAATGATTAATCTTGATTACATGAAACTACTTAAAGAAGGGCTGTTTAATATTCTTATTTTAAACCCTGCTTGAGTATATGCCTTTACATTTTTTCTTTGAAGACAGGAAAAAATTACTTGAAATACGGAATCCTAAACTAAAAAATGCCACAATGATGAAGTTTCATATTCTGACAAGTGAGGGATTTCCCATCTGCTCCATGATTGAATATTTAGTTTGAATGTTTGATGACCTTCTACACTTCCTACTGGCTGCTTAATTCGTGGGGGCAAGATATTCTGTCAAACCTGAATGCTTTCTGTTTGTGCCTACATTTCAAATTGGACTTTGAGATGGTCAATAAGAAGTCATGAGGTCAAATCTGATCTTTTTGCTTTTGTTCATCTTTTCTAGATTTAATTTTGAACAGGGTTCTTTTGTTATTAAAGAATGAGGATTGAGGAACTTAGATAGAAAGAATATGCTTTAGGAAACAGCTGCCAAGCATTTCTTGACATTGTCAAATGTAAGAAAAAAGGAAGTTGGAATTGCTTTTCAATCTCTGATATTGGATTTTATCTTTACTTTTACAATATAGGCATAATTAAATAGATTTTTTACATAAAATTAGAGCACATATTCACACACAATTTTTTGGTTACTTCTTTGACCTCTTCCTTGATTATCTAATGCTTCTTTCTTGTCCGGTGCCATAATGAGAATTTATTTCGTCCTGTCTGTGTTTGAAGAAATCAGATTTACCAGAATAACCTTCTTACCATATATCTGATTCTGTTGAACCATTTTGTAATAGGATCAAATTAATCTGGATGAAGTCAAGTACCCTCTGGAGCATTTTAAGGTACTACAATGTTTCAGGAAGAATCTATTTGTAGTTTGGCATTGAATGATGGATTACTTTCCTCATACTGATTGTACTTTGCTACTTGTCATCTTCTGTAGTAAACCCCGTATCCCTCTCCCCCAAGGTCCCTTCCCTTACCCCCTCTAATAGGAGAAAAAAAATGGAAGAAGGAAAATAAATCAATTTCATTATCAACCTATTCAAGCTACTAGACCAAGTAATTCTTAATTCAAAGATATGAATTTCTTCTAAGTTAACTCCATTATTTCCTTCTGGGGTTTCCCCTTAATAACCTTCTGTTCTTAAGAAGAAAATATATCGAATTGGATAATTTCTTTATGGTTCTCATAGTGATGTTTTGTCTTCATTCCGTTGGGTATCCACGTTCTTCCCCTGCTCATGACATTTTGATGTTGGTCGCTTTATACTTGGGCATCCAACTTTTCCAAAGTGCACACTGAGTTTTCTCCTGCATGATTTTCTGTTTGATTGATGTAATTCTCTTCTCATGTTCATGGTATGACTTCTTCAAGTGCGTTGTGCTATTATTTCTTGCAAGTGACAGAAAATATAAGGTGAATTTTTATTGCACTTCAATTAACAAAAAGTGCCCCATTTTTACCCGTTTTATAAAAAAAAAAAAAAAAAAAAACTCTTGTCTTGTTGGCCCCAATTTCTTCCTGACATAACATCATAAAGTTTTCAGATATCATTATGCACATTTAACTTCATATCAAAAGTTCGTATGTTTTACCTGAGCTTCTAATCCGACCCTTAGCCCCCAAAATCCAATCACTCCAGGATGGGTAAAGATTTATAAATCCCATGCTCTAGCATTCTTCTGCCAGGGAAAGCTCAACATTTCTAATGGAGGTTTTCCACTCCCATTCTAATGAAAATTTTCTTCAGCTTGTCGGCGTTTTGCTGGGACAACATAATGTATTGGTGAAGTCAAATTTCTCCATCCCCACTTCATTCCTTGTAGGTAGTAGCAATGATTTTATATTTTGTTAGCATGCTTGTAAATATGGTTTGAGGGATTAAACTAATTTATAAAAAAGAGATCTTATAACAAAGATATTCAGGAATTTATACCCTTTTTTTCCCTTCCGATTTACTTGAGTCCGCCCCCCCCCCTCTTCTATGGTGCTTCTATGCTCATCCAATGTATACATCTCAAGAGAAACAGAAAATGTTAATTATGAAGATTCACTATTATTTTGTTGGCCTGTAGCCTTAAGAGCTTCTATATGCAGACTTTTAACGAATTCTTTATAAGAGAATTGAAACCTGGTGCACGACCAATTGCCTGCATGGACCGTGATGATATTGCTGTATGTGCTGCTGATTGTCGGCTGATGGCATTTAAAACTGTTGAAGATAGTCAAAGGTTTTGGATTAAGGTAAATCCTACTTTTCTCTGAAAAATACTTCCATCAAAGGAGGAAATTGATCCTATCATGCTATATGAATGTTGTAACTTTCATGATTAAACTTGAATTGTTATGAAAGGGTTGTCATCGGAACAATGATCACTTACATGATGCATTATTGATTTGATTCATGGTTCTTGGGGATGTTGGTAAGCATTAAAATTCATTTAATTCTTACACTGATAAGACTAAGTTCACCTTGTTATATACTTATTAAAATTCCCGTCTTTTAGCTCGGGATTTTTCTTTATTTTCTCTTTGCCTCAATGAATTGTTGCCTAGTTCCCTTTGTTTCATAAAGTTGTCATGTTATGTTAGCTCTTTAGAGAATCCGAACTCTAATTTTGTTGTATGGATGGTTAGATTTATATCAAATTTCATGCTCATCTATCTGGAAGTTGTAGAAAATGAGAATATTTACTTCTAAATATCTGAAAGGCCTTTTATTTTCGGTATTGTTTCCTTTTATTATTATATTATTGTGGTTATAGGTTTTCATTTTCTTTATTTTTTTTTTACCTTAGGGACGGAAGTTTTCTATTCAAGGTCTTTTGGGGGATGAATCACGCTCCAAAAACTTTATTAATGGAACTCTAGTTATATTCCGGTTGGCACCGCAGGTACATTCTGGTGAAGTTTCATTATCCCATCATGCAAATTATAATTTATGTTTCTGGTGAACATTTGTAATTATCGCAGGATTATCATCGTTTCCATTTGCCAGTTTCTGGAATTGTTGAAAATTTTATACCTGTACCTGGATGCTTATATACGGTAATTGCATATTTGTTCAGACTACATGTTTCACCTGTTACTGGCTACTCTATCGTATCCACTGATTACTCCTGTGTTTCACATTCTAAAGGTGAATCCCATTGCCGTGAATAGCAAGTACTGTAACGTGTTTACGGAGAATAAGCGGGTTGTGTCCATAATTTCAACGGAACACTTCGGAAAGGTGGGTTGTTTCAACAATTTAAAAGTGGCTGTTCTTATTGGTTCCTTCCTTAAGATAAAATTTTAGGGCTATCTTTGCTTTCTACCCATTTTAGGGTGCACATTTTGGTTTCAATTTCAAAGCATTTGTTTATCTTGGCACTGTCATTGAGAATTAAAACCTATTGTTTGGTTGGTGTTTCTACCATTTGGGAGTTCACCTAACAAATGAAGAGTAGAATGCAATAAACGTCTTGTGGATAAGTTTTTATTTATTTCTATATCACGAAGAACACTTTGCCAAAACTTAATTGCAGGTGGCATTTGTTGCAATTGGAGCAACAATGGTTGGCAGCATAACATTCTCCAAAAAGCAGGGAGAATTTGTGCAAAAAGGAGATGAGGTAGATCTTGTTTTGAGCCTTTTCAACCTTTGCTTGACATTGAGTTTTGACTACTGAGTTTCTGATGCATTTCTACCTTAACTGATGATGTATGCAGTTTGGATATTTCTCATTTGGTGGAAGTACAGTAATCTGCGTTTTTGAAAAGGTTAGTGTTCAATACCTTATATACTTTACCGATGTTTCATTCAGTTAATCATTCTCTCTTCATTGCATTCTATGATACCTTGAAAGTGAATTTTTCTCCTTCTTGTGAAAGAGGAGAACTCAATTCACAGGATGGATTTTCAACATACAAATTTATGAGAACATATTTTGTTATATTTCCTGTTACTGTAAGTTAACGAGGTCAAATACACGATGTGACCTCTGATGTGTCAATATAAACTGGCTACTATTTATTGGTTCCTGATGCTAGAATATTCCTGCATAATTCAGGACACTATTAAGATTGACGATGACCTCTTGGAAAATAGTGAGAGATCACTTGAGACCTTAGTTTCTGTTGGAATGCAATTGGGTGTCTCCACTAAGAAGCATTCTGGTGTTGGGTTGCCAAATGTTGAAAAACTCAATTTGAAGGTTTAGGGAGACACGTGTGAAAATACAGTACTACTTTGGTCAAAAAGAACTGTAAATTTATGTAGAGATATGTTCCCTTCAACCCCATCCTCCATAACAAATGCTTGCCATGCTTCTAATTGCTCGAGAAACAGTACAAAATGTGATTAAAATTTGCTAATGATGTTGAAAATATGTGATATATGGAGTACAATCTTTACAACTTTTCTTTGCTAGTTTCTCTACAGATGATCTTTTTGTTCTTTTTCTGTGTTTTCATGGGTAAATATAAGTGGTGATACATATATATATGTGAGCTTATCAAGACATTGGATTGCATCACGCTTACTGCCTCTTTTTTTTTTCCTTGGGAAAATTCATTCCTCACAAAAAAAGACCAAACCAGTTATCATATCTATTATCAAAATCCTTAGTAACTATTTGTATAGCCTCCGGAGTAATATGGATATGGATTTTGTTGTGCATTTGTTAATCCTACCTTCCCTTGTCTTCCATCCTTCTCATACTGCTGCCATAATAGCTGCTCTTGCACTAGTAGTCTCTGTTTTTTCTCCATCTCTGACATCTGCACGTAAGGCGGTGGTGCCACCGTGAGTGAGGCTGCAAAAGGATCAGAACCGGGAGCTCCTCCTTCTGCCCCAGGAGGAGCTGGCAATGCTAGCATTGCCGGCCTCCCGGCTGACCCTATGGCCATGCTACTTGCGCTTCCGGTTGCTACAACACCGGATGAAGCCACTGCCTGCTGTGTCACCCCCTGTTGATACATGCCATCCAACAGTAGCTGATCGAAACCGCCCGGAAGTGATGGCTGCTGGTTTGTCAAATGGCTGGTGGATTGTACAAGCGCCGTTTCCCAATCTCCTGTATCGTTGAATGCTTCCCATGCGGAAGAATTACTTGTCACAGTAGCTGTTGTTGATAAATTGCCATCGAACAAAGCTAAAGCAAATTTATCGGCCTGTTCTTCAGTTGTCGGAGCATTGTCGCCCAAATTCAGCAAATCGCCGACGTCCTGTTTCTTCTTTGGCTCCTCTTCCTTCTTCTCCTCCTCCACCACCTCCGCCTTCTCTTCCTGCTGTTTCTCCTCTTCCACGGGCGGTTCCTCGGGTAATTCTTCTTCTGGTGCAGGTAGTGCTTTTATCGCATTCATGTCTTCCTCAACCACGGTCTCATTATCATCCTGATCAATTTCTTCAAGCTTCTGTTGTTGCTCAGCCATCTTATTCTTCCTGTTATGTGCCATTAACGACTTTTCCCTAATGAACTCGTCCATAACATCGAGTTTCTTCTGCGGAATCTTCTCGACGTCGGGGTATTCAGAGGACCGGACGATTGCCATGCTCTTAGTCCAACTGTAGAACATATCGAGCTCATCGTACTGCTTTGAAACCCGACAGAAAATCTCGAAAACTTTCACGGAGTCAGGTACGTCGAGCTCCATAAACCGATCTATCAGTATTCCCAAGGTTTCCGTGATGTCATAGTACAACTGGAAACTTTCTTTCACAACCGGATACAATGCCACCGTCACCACCCTGTTGTTCTTTGCAGCGCCTGTTTTCAAGTTATAGAATGAGAAAATGGATCAAGTAAGTCCCCTTTTAAACATATTATTGTGCTTAGAGCCAGAAATGTGTTGAATAGATTCTAACTATGACTTTATTAATGAAAAAATGTGTAAAGATGTTGAAATTGAGTAATTAAGGAAAAGAAAGGAAAAAAAAAAGCAGGGAACCTGTTGGACGACAAGCCAAGAATCGATCAAGAAGATGGACGAGATGGTGAACCCTAGAAAATATCCGTTCAGTTCTCATTTCCCTAACAGGTGTTGTTCTCGGAACAATAGCATTAGGAGCAACTCTCTCCTCATCCTCCTCATCGTAGGCAAAAGAGCTCCTCTTCCCTCTCTTACTCTGCATCCGAAACTCGAGCTGTTCGTCAAGGTACAAAGCATACGTCCGAACAAACGCAGAATAATCCCACGAATCCGATCTCGAAGTATCTCGAAAATCGGACATGTTCAGAAGCCTCGTCCCCCGTCTCGTGGCGAAGAAAATCTCCTGCTCGTACGATGGATCGCCTTCGTTGAGCAACCTCTCGATCAGCATCAGCGATTTGAGTGCAACTACCCAGTTTTTGGTCTTGTTGAGTCGTCTGGAAATGGTGCAAACGCACGCACTGACGAATCCTCGGGAATAACTCGTTAAACTTAGTATTTCTCTAATGTACCTTTGATCTGCTGGGTATTCATCGTGCCTTGTTGCCTTAACGATTGCTACGTCTAGTTCGGATAGTGTAGCGCTGCTGCCCACTTTTGCTAGGCTTATGCTTGTTTGATCTTTTACTGCCCCTATTGCTTTCCTAAATTTGCTTGGAGCCATCATCCAACCTACCAAAACAAGTCCTTTATGTGTTTATCGATATATATACATATACTTTTAATGATAATTTAATAGAAGTAAAATTTGAAACCAACTCCGTTTATAGTGCTTTCCTTAACTCTTCAACTAAGGGCTTTTTGAGAGTCCCATTTTAGCACAAAGAAAGAAAAAGCTAACCAAAATTCAGGATATTTAAACATGCATGCATGCATGCATGGCCGGAAAATTTATTACCTGTTTAAGGAAATCACACGTAGGGAAGGTGTGGTGCGCACTGTGATGATAT
Source organism: Cynanchum wilfordii (assembly GCA_025388415.1). Lineage (NCBI taxonomy): Eukaryota > Viridiplantae > Streptophyta > Magnoliopsida > Gentianales > Apocynaceae > Cynanchum > Cynanchum wilfordii. The sequence continues at coordinate 148,909 of JAHSUH010000363.1, read as the reverse complement.
TTTTCTTCTGTTAACCCCAAAAAAAAGGAGAAAAAATGCAAAATTCTTGATAGAAAAAGGAATATAAGTAGAAAAAAAAATAATAATAATGATAATTTGTGTTAGAATAATGTTCTGTCTAGAATGAAATCAATGAGGAAAGAGAAAGAAAGAAAGAGGAGGAAGATAATAAGATAATTAGAGAAGAGAGAAGAGAAAAAACGATTCTTTAATTTTTCGTTTCCCTTCTTCTTCCTCTCTCATCAGGTGGAATGGAATATTTGCCTGTGTCAAAGTTTTCTCGATCTTTTCCTTCCTCTTACCATCTTTTTGGGTTTTTTTTTTTTCTTCTCTTTTTCTTGTTTATGATAGATAGTATTCTTCTTTTCCTTACAAATTCCTCCATTTTCGGATGATTAAACGGACTCTCCGTAAATTAAATCAATGGTTGGTTTCAATGAATTCCTTCCTTTTTTCTTTTTCCTTTTTCTTTAACCAAAATAAGTTTTCCATATGGATTCTTTGTGGGTGATTATTAATTGTTTATCTTCCGTTATAACAACTCCCCCCGTTTGAAACTAAAATATATAAATAATATTACAAGTAGGGCGGTAAACAAGTTGAGTCGAACTGAATATCAAAAGTTTGAGTTTGGTTTGTTTAATTTTCGAATAAGCTTGAAAATTAATCAAACTTAAAAAATTGTTTGAACTTGGTTTGTTTAATAAACGAAAGAGCTCGAACAAAACTTTGTTCACGAAGCTCTAGGAGAAATTAAGAGAAGGGGAACCACCACCACGTTTTTTAGGGTTTGTCAAAAAGGTAGAAGGAGAGTTGAATTTGGACTCTAGATAAAGTAAATAAAGATGAGTCTCACACTATAGATTAGGGAAAATAAGAGAAAAAACTTATATATATACCCTAATTTAAATATTATAGTTTTTTTAAATAATATATAAATATTTATAATTTGTTTAAGAAAGCTTGATTATATTCGCGAACACTATTCGAGTAGGTTTGAAAATTAATCGAGCTTAAAAAATTGTTTGAGTTTGATTTGTTTAATAAACGAACTAGCTCGAACGAGTTTTGTTCACGAATAGTTTGGTTTATTTTTGGTTTATTTACAACTCTATCATAGATCAATGATATATATATATATATATATATATATATATATTATATATTAAAGTATTTAATTTTTATATATATGTTAATAAATATAACAACACAAAATCACGAATTAAAAGAAAGAAATAAGATAAATATGAAAAATTACACGCCGAAAAGAGAAGAATTCATTATCACCCTAAAATATAATGTACTTTTATATATATATTGAAAAAAATACATATATATTGAAAAAAAAGAAAAAGTGTCACGTAACTTGATCTATACCAAAGAGGCTTCACTTTGAATCCGTGACTTACAATTTCTAACAATATAAGTATATATACTTATAAGTCTCTCGAGTGTGAGACATTAATTAGACGGACGATACCAAAAAAATTTAAAAGTATTCATTAAGATTACATTTAAAAGTTTACATAAAAAGAAACTTTATTATTTTCTAGATCATTTGATTAATTAAACAAGGAGAATATAATCTTTACCTTACCTTCTACTTAATTTTAGTATATATATACACACATTATACTAATAGCAATAAGTATTTGAACTCTTGAGAACTCACTATTGAACACACACATTTATATGTAAACATATACATATATATATATATATACATAAATGTGATCAATCAATCAAAAGAGCTACAAACACGTCTAATCGTTCCATCAGAGCCAGTTTTAACACCAAATCTTCCCAATTTCACCATAGCTTCTACAAAATCTTCTTCAAAAGATGACAACAATGGCACTGAAAAATAAGAATCCACAACACTTCTGGTTTCCAAATCTTGATACAACTGAGCATCCGATTGTAGAACTGCAAACCCACTTCTTATATTCTGCAAAATCTGAGCATCGAATTTCTGTTCACTGCCACTATCCATTGGTAACCTTATATTCACATCTCCATTTTCGGGGCAAGTTGTTTTGAGCTCTGGAAGAAATTCTGTGTTTATTGATGGATCAGAGACTAATAATTCTCCATCTGTTGTTGTTGTTGAGAAGTTGTACAGTCTTTTCGTCATAAAGAAACATGCTGTTGTTCCAATTGTATGTGCAGCTGAAAAAAAATGTTAAAAACATTTGTACAAAATGACTAATTATATTATATCCTTACAAAACATATATATAACACCGACAGATTGTGACTTCTAACCATATATGTAGTATTAACAACAATTGTAAGTCCTGTGACTTAGAAAATGACATAGAAACAGTAACTCACAAATCTTGTTTTCTACCAACCTAAAAAAAAAAAAACTCATCACAGGACATGCATATATATGTATGCATATCATGAGAGAGAGAGAGAGAGAGAGAGAGAGAGAGAGAGAGAGAGTGATGATCAGGAATGATCAGACATACCGCTGAGAACAACGAGGTCTTTTGGTGTGAAACCTTTGTCTTGAAACTTTTGTTTGAGTACTTGAATTGAATCATCAACATCAGGCATGTCATCAGCTTTAGATATGTCTGAAATCATTCCATCTCTTCTTCCTGTTTCCACTTGGTACGATGGTCCATCTGCCTGTACATTCATTACAAATTACAATCAATTGTTAAAAAAGATTAAATTTTTCGAGCTCAGATAGAATCGAAATCGAAAATCAAGAAGAGTAGGAAGGAACCAAAAGAAGAGCATCTCTAGCAGCCAAGGCAACAATATCAGCACAAGAAACAATTCCAGGACAAACAGCTTCAAGCTGTGTCTTGGCATTCTCAATTACATCAAAACCACCGACACCCTGATGTCCGAATGCATTTTTTTCATCAGCCGCAGACCCACTGTTTATCAGTATTGATCCATCGCACCCCTGCTTCACCCCCATGAAATTAATTCATTACCCAATTCTTGAAATTGGGGTTTGTTTTTTTTTTTTTTTTCTTCAAGAAATTAAAGAAAAAAGAGAAAGATTTGAAAGAAGACCTCAACAAAGCAGTCATGGAAATGAAGTCTGAGCAAGACTGGAGCTAAATTAGTATTTGCAGAAGCAGCTTGACGAACAATGGAAGTAACAATGTTCTCAGCATCTGGGCAGCTACTTTGATAGAAACCAACTCTGAGTTGATCTTCTGGGTTGTCTGGTATCTGACCTCTTGAAAATCCAATTAAATTATAACTAAAAAACAGAGCAAGAAGAAACAGTAACATTTGCCTTCAAAAAGATAATGAAAGAAATAATAATAATAATAAAAAAAACAGAAGCTTTTTTTTTTTTTTTTTCAAAATCAAGAATTTCAATCTTATTCTTCTAGATAATAATAATAATGTACTTGTTGTCAGTAAGATGAAGAAGATGATGATGATGATGATGAGGGAGAAGGATAAAATGGACGCAACAGAGAAGAAAAACAGAACAGAAACAATAACATATACAATAAAATAAATGGGAATGGGAATCTTTGCTTAGCTGAGCCCATTTAAGATTGAGGTGCCAGCAATTAAGGGGAAGAAAGAGGGGGTGGGGGGTGGGGGGTGGGGGGGGGGGGTGTGCAAGGTGTCAGTTCTATCTTTGCATGCATTTTGTTTGTCTTGCTCTTTTCTTTACTTTGTCATCCATGGATTTTTTTTTCTTGCTCTTAATTCTTATTTTTCTTTATTATTTCTATATATATATATATATATATATATATATTATATATAATTAAATTTAGTCACTTAATGGAATTTCATATGAGAATCCCTTCTTAATACATTTTCTTTATACCTATTTTTTAATGATAAAAATTTAATGATATTTTTGACAATAAATGGTAATCAAATTTTGAAGTATTTATGCTTTTTGCTAATTTAGTATGACATGATTTAGTATTTGGTACAAGTTCACGTGGTATAATTTTTTTAGGAACAATCGTTAAATGTTCCTTTCTTTCTTTATATGTAGATAAATTATATATATCTTTTTTTTTTCTGGCTAATTGGCATAATTCATGTAGCATATATATATATATATATATATATATATATATATATATATATATATATGGTGGACAATAATTACAAAAAAAAAAAATAAATAATAATTGGTGGACAATAAAATCGATTGGCCCTATACAAAACACATGCTAATATGGTTAGAAGCATTTATTTGGGGCAAGTTTTTAGGTAGGCAACGGATTAAGACTGTCCAACTTAGAATATAATTTTTAAATTAATTGAATTATATTGTGACCGGTAAATTGAAATCACTCGCTTAAAAGATCTATTATCACGATATAAGGCTCACTTGAAGTGGACTAAAGTGGATTATACTAATAAAAGAATCTTTTTATATAATTTTATATCATCATGAATCGATTACAAAGGATGAATATATATAAAGGGGGTGGGGGGATTTTGAAGAAATAAATCTAGGGTTTAATGAATAAAATTGAATCAATCAATCACTAGGAATGTGAGATCTACTGGGCAGCCTGATTCCCCTAATCAACGAACTGAAAAGATGCAAAGCTCTTTCTGGCTGTGCATATGGTACCATATGAGCAGCGCCAAGTACTGTTGCAAACGTCAACATATTTCCATATTCTGTAAACCAACCTCCCACCTGCAGTTTAATTTCATGCTTACATTATATATATATATATATATATAATTGATTTATTAATTTTCTTAATCACCTGATTTCTATGAAACCAAGCTCCATAAGGTACTGTAATATTGAAATTGAGTTGCTGAGCTAGTTGAAGCACCCATGTTCTACTTCCAGTCAATGGCACCACCGAATCTTGGTCTCCACTGTACAAATTAATTAATTAATTCAGTTTCTAATTATATATGCATACATATATATATATATTACTAAACCTGAAGATCCAAACGGGTATCTTATTTTCTACTATGCGCTTAAGAATTGGAAGCATGTCTCTGTTACCATCCTCTTCATGATAATTCAACACGCTGCTCAAAAAAAAAAAAAAAAAAAATAAAATAATAATAATAACTAATTTAAAATCGAGTAGAATATATATATATATATATATATATATATATATATATATGTATATGTATATGTTATATGAAATGTTAATTAATGATTTAATCACTCACTCGCTGCACATAGACCAAGCATAGGGTAAGTTAGTCCTATTAGCATGAAGAGCCTTTTGAACCTCAGGAAGATTGAAATAAAACATTCTTTCTAAAGTCATGCACACGTCCACTCCCACACTCATCTGAGTAACCTGCATGCATGCATGCAAAATTAATATACATATATATATATATATATATATATATATATATATATCGCGTATATCAATATTTATTATCAGAGTCAACAGTACGTACCACTTTGCGTAGACGTAATTCTTGTTCAACAATGGAAGGGTAACAGATATCGAGAATGACGTCATAAGGATTAATGTAGTCAGTAACAATTTTGAAAGCTTCATTAATGGCGTTGTTGTATGCATTTGATTCATTGTGAGGACCCACGAACGTGTAATCTTCAAAATTGCATTGGTTTCCTATGGTTTGGTAAATTTCATCTGAGATCATCCCGTGACTATGGAACGTCTTGGTCAAGATTCAGAAGTGGATTCCCAATCTGCCATGACATAAGTTGAAAATTTTAAAATGATATCAGAATAGAAAGTCTAGAGTTTAATATAATATATATATGTATATATATACTTACAGCTACTCTTTTGATGTTGAATTTGAATCCGTTGGATTTCTCATTATAGTCCAGCAGTTTGTCTGCTAATTGTGGAATGTAATGCCCTGAAAATTTTGAGACATTATATATATATATATATATATATATATATATATATTTGGACCTTTTTGGCATTTGGTGTTTTGAATATATATATATATATATATGTATGTATATTATATAAAAAGATACCTGCATAGCTTTCACCAGTGAGGAACAAACTTCTTGACTTGAAACTTGGGAATTTTTCAAACCATTTGAGCAAAAATGTTACCACATCCTCAGCTGCATGCCAAACACCAATTAATAAAGAATTTAATTTATGAGCTTAAGAAATTAAATTGTGATATATATATATATATATATATATATATATATATATATACGTATATTGTATACCGGTTAAATCATCTCCGCGAGTATAATCGCCTGATGTATTTGAATATGACCAACCAACACCTGCCGGAGACTCCACGAACAGCATATTTGATGCTGAAAAAGAAAATATATATATATATATATATATATATATATATTGTACCTTTATTTGTTAGTTGAAGAGTTTAGAAGTATAAATCTATACATGTATGTATATATATATATATATATATATATATATATATATATATATAACTTTATATATAATAAAATATATATACCTTTGTTCCATGACTTTGAATTCCGGCGAAGACCACGGCCATCTCCCGTAGGGAAGAAAGGACCAAGCTCTGTGAAGGCTCCGCCGCCAATGGACGAACAACCAGGACCTAATTAATTAACCCCAAAAAAATTTAAAAATTACAAATATATATATATATATTATTCGAAATAAAAATAAAACGAAACAGATGAGTTGTTAGAAATTAATTAATTAATTAATCAATCACCTCCATTTAACCATGAGTGAGAGGCAGAGTTTTGGCATCTTTTTCAGCTTCAACAAAGTAATAAAACAAACTCCGGCCGGCAGTCTCATTAACGTCAACGTATCCGGCGAATTGCTTAAAAGGCACCCAAGGCTGTCCAGGAAGTTTCAGAACCAAATCTTCTGCAGGAAATCCATTGACGACGGCTCCGAACATCAATATCAACAACACCACCGAAAAACTAAGAGTTGCAGAAACCGCCGACGAATTCGAATAACCATGATCCATTTCTTCTTCTTCTAATATTAATTTAACTCGAATTTGAGAAGAAAAAAATTTTTAAAAATATTAGAAGAAACAGAGGATCTCTGGTTAGGAGAAAAATGAAGATCAGAATGATAACTAAATTAATCCATAAAGAAGATATGGGAAAACGGCTTAGAAGATACGAAAGATATAATTAATCCTCCGTACTGTTTTTTTTTGTGTGGTGTTCGGGTTATACCCGAATAATCTACACCTGATCCAAGCAATACTATAGCTGAATTGGTTGTCGAACTCCCAACTTTTGAGAAGGAGTGATAATTATGTAAAATTGGGGATTCTGTTACTATAATTTTGTTGATCAAAATAATTTTACACTCTTAATTTTTAACTAATATTAGTCAAATTGATAATATTATACTATTGGTACAAGTGGCATTAAATTTTAGTTTTTAAAAGATATTCTGTTTTTCAATAAAAATAAAATTAAGGAAATATATGGAAATAAAATTGTATATTTTGAATTATTTAAAGTAATTACTGAAAATTTGAAATGAGATAGAGATAAGTATAAAGGATAAAATGTAATGATTTTTTAAACTTATTTAAGATTTAACACAAAACATCTCCTACATGTTACACAAAATCACGAGTTTGAAACTAATTGTGAACGTCATGCAAGAATCATATGTGAAACATTAGATCACAAGTTTGTTTGTGAATGCTATGTAAGAATCGAGATATGAGATTGTGAGTTTGACACTCATTACAAATGTCATACAAGAGTCTAATGTGTGACCTTTCCCGAAGAAAAAGATGCAACCCGGATGAAAACCAAAATTTTGAATTAATCAAAACAGTGACTTTGAATACCAGATGGTCTAAACATACTTGCCTCTATATTTTGGCTTTGATTCCTTACTTTGTTTAGTGTCACCATTTCCATTTAGCTGGTTGATATCAGCAGGGCTAAAAACTGCAGAATGAAGGTTACCTTCTTCTAACCATTTCAGATGATTTTCTCTGAACTCCAAATGTTTTAACCGAGCAGTCTCTGCAATATCCTCAGTGTACTGATCAATTTTAACCATGGTTAGTAATATACGACTGTATCTAAAGCTTAAAATCTGTTCACAGGTAGCCACCAACTTGAAACATGGATGCTCGGGAAAATTGGTATCAATGGTGTCGTCCTCTCTTAGAACAGGGTAGAAGTAGACAAGTCTTCCTCCCATTACGAGCATCTTTGCAGCAAGGTCAAGTAAATCATGTACGCATTCTGCTAAGCTGTATGGAGCAGTTGATGGTATGTGGTCTGTCCTCTTGTCATCAGGAACTGTGTAAGGATCCACAACGCCTTTCAAAAGCTTTCTACCACCAGATTTACGCCCTCCGGCACGAACCCCGTAAGGAGGATCACATATTATGGCATCAAACATCTAAAATAAGCACAACAAATGTTTAGAAAGAAACACAAGGCAGAGATCAACTGCAAACACGAGTTTCAGAAAATAAAGCACTAGATGAGATCTGATGTTAAGATTTAGGGTAGAAATCACATGACAAAAATCAAGGTTGTTAATTTCTGTACTAAAAGAATATCGCGAGTTGATAATGAGTATCTAAACTCATTCTTATATAATTATATACCATCATATGTAACCATTACGATGTGGAATTGGGTATCACACATAGACTGCAAATACATCAGGCAATTTTCAACTTCTTTGTATCATGATATTGTAGTTAATGTAGTTTGGACTCCATGAAAAGGTGTACACACATTATGATAACTAAAATGGAGTAAAGATCCTAAACCATGAAATATGTTCATGTGAGTAAAATGATGGAATAAAGAGGTAGAACATATATTACGGCTAAGAATAAAACTCATCTGATCTAAACTATACGACATCCACTGAGATGTTGGTTTGGTAACAGTGTAAACACAAAAGCAAAAAAAATACCTCTTTCAATCCAGGGCGCCAAGGAGGAAGATTATTGTCTGCCCTTAAGAGTGAAACTGGCATCGGCAATCCATACTGCGAAAAGCAACATGAAAAGGACTCAGAAATATGGTAAGAGATATCATTGTTACACATCTCAATCATGCCGCTTATTGGTAAACATATTTCTTCTAATAAATAAATGTATGAGATGGCAATAACAACATACACGTGCTGTCATTATGATTGCTGCACATGCCGATTTCCTAACTCTCTTTTTTACCCAAATGAGGACAAAAATCTACTTATCAGACCAAAAATCTTAGGAGTTGCTTCTAACCTGCTTGAAATTACTCCAGACATTGCAATCAGGACCACGTCCATCACGCACTACACGTATATCAATATCTGCACCCTGAAAAATTCATATTAACAAAACTGAAGCAAGAAAAGTAAAATATAGTCTAAATTACGGAACTAATTGTAAGAGTCACAACAAAGAAGTTTAAGGAAAGGGTAGCAAAAGAGTTTTAGGATAAAGGGAAATTTACTAACCATTGTCATTGCTCCAAAATGAGCTGCAGCAACTAGGATACTACCAGTTCCTACAAAAGGATCATACACCAGTTTCCCTGGTTTGGCCTGTGCTTGGTTGGCCATCAGAAAAGCCATTTCTGCATCCATGGCCGTGGGACCAAGATAATTGCGGCTTTTTAACTGATATGTTGGCAAGAGTTTCCTATCAGCACAACCAATTTCCCGGCCAAAAAAAATCCTCCTTTGGACAATGGGAGGAAGCCCATTGTTTGACCCATAATTGTCAGTTTCCATAAGCCAGAACTTGTGGTCAGGATCTTTCAGATTGACTCGACCCTGAGACAACTAACACAGTCAGCAACCACAGAGAATAAAGATACCCAGAGAATCATATAAGCATTGGCAACAAAAGTCAAATTGACTATAGAACACAGAGAAAAGAAAAACAATTATGGAAAGCTCTGTCTGCACAGATTTCACACACTATAATGAGAAATAAACTTAAAGTTTTCAACTACACACTAATCGTTACAACAATTTTAGAAACAATTACATTTCTGACAGCATAAAAATATCAAGAAGAGAGCGCCAGCCTCTCCCCTCCCCTGAAACAATGGAAACAAGTCCATACTCTTGAGTCTAGCAGGATCAAGTTTTCAGCAATAACAGAGATATTTACCATAAGAGAATTCTATCTGATGCTAGATTATATAAAAGCCATCTAAATAAATGCATTCCCAGAATAATTTTGAGAAATAACAGAATTTTAAAATACACTAGCGAAAAAGGAGAGAGTTGAACCTTAAAAGGTATATAAGTAAGGCTCCGAATCCGATCATTTTGCTCCTGAAAGCTAATAACTTTACCAAAACTGTCTACAGTTATCTTGAATGTGCTTTCAGATGCAAGGTATGGCAACTTCCTCTCATCCGGATAATCTTTAATTGCCTCTTCTAGCTCCTCAAAGCTGCTTCCTTCTCCCCATAGTTCATATATCCCTTTCACAAGAATGCCTGAAGGAACAAGATTTCATCATCATATAGTGTATATATATATATATATATATATATATATACATATTTACTTCACTCCTGATGAAATCATAGAAAAAACTACCCTTTCGGACTTAATTATGTACCATTATACAGAATACTAGTGCAGCTAATTAGTCATGCTACACACAAAAAAATGCTACAGAATAGAAAGTACAAGAACAAAAGATGATGAAATAAAAAAGATTCCAGTAAAGCTCAGCTCAGTTAAACTTCAAAAGAAAAGTGAACAAAAACAGATGACTGAAGTGAATGAGGGCTCACTTCGATTAGCTATTTGACGGGCAATTTCTTCAGAAGGTAGATTAACGAAATGGAAAGGAGAATCGGGATGGTGGTTCTCCGGTAACTTCCATTGAAGTGATTTTCTTTCAGGTTCTGCCTCCTTATCGAAAGCACCAAAGAGGTCTGCTAGAGATTCAACCTCTGGTTTTCTGTAATCCAATAATCTATGATAGAAAACACACAGAAACCACATTCTTGCACACTTTTTTTTTTTTTTTTTTTTTTGAAGGATTTTCTTTCAGCTAATGAAATGAGTCTCAAATGAGGGAAAATAGTAGCGCCGACGGCGGGACGAGGACGGTGAGAACCAGTGTCTTCCTCAAAAACCCAACCTTGCAAAAAGGCTAAACCCTCCACGGTCGTGAAACCTCTCTGTTCAAATTAGGCCTTGTTTGTTTTCCTCTATTTTTTCACTACAAAGATTACGGATATGAAAATTATATTTAAATTAAAATGAATAATACTCAGTAAAATTCTAATTAAAATTAAAATTGAAATAATAAATTTTTGGCATCCACAATCCATCCAAACAAGTCACTAACCTATTTTTTAAAGAAGACCAGAAAGAAAAGTCAAGAAATTGTGCGGGTCCACCGAATTGCGATAGCAATGGCTAGGATTAACTAGCAGTCAATATCTACAGCCAGGATTAATCCTGAAAACCTAGACCGAAAGACCATTTAGGATTACGATAGGCCCTCCCGCACAGGAACATTCGTGGCTGTGGATAAATACAGAATAAATAGTGTTAAACTCTCGAGGGTTTTCTGTTCTTGTGCAGGCTTCAGAACAAAGCAAATCTAAAAGCTTTCTCTACTCTTCGATGTAAGTGCTGCTGCTGCTCGCCTTTACTCTCTAATTTCTGTGTTTATTTTTGTATAAGTTTCTGAGAATCTTCTTGAATCTATGGTAAACTGACACAGCTGCATTAATTTGGGGGAAGAAAAATTCTGTTGATTTTGAGTTCGAACAGGTTAAACGGCCGTTTTCTTGATGTTTTTACTGATGCTAAAGGAATTTTAGTGTTTCAAAATTGAAAATTTTAAAGCCCGTATCTTTGCCGTCACTGAATTTCCCCCTTTCTCCATGGTTAATTAATTCTTTTCGACTTGGTTGGTGTGCTTGTGAAGCTTGAATTTGTAGGGTTTATTGGTCAAGATACTATCTTGTTATAAATTCGAAGGATCATGCTGTTTTGCCCCTTTCTATGCGGTGCGGTTTATTACTTTATATGCAGGGTCTTTTCTGTGTAGGTTGAGGTTATGCATGTAAGTTAATTGGAATGTGGTTTTGGACAATTGGTGGTTGGGGAATTGCAGATTTGGAGTTGGTGATGGTATCTCAGGATGGAGAGTTGAACTTTGTTATTAGGGTTAATGCAATTGCATATTTACCTCATTTTTTCTTTAGCTCGTTTTTGGGTTCTTAACCATATGCCTCTCCTGGGAAGAATTCAGGATACCTCAGTTATTTGTTTGGCCTTAATGGTGAAAACTTTACAATCAATAACCTGGAATCATGTTACTAATATCAGGTTCATTAGCAGCATCTTTTTTTCTAATTGGGGAATTGATTGTAGGGAAAATTGGCAAATTAGTCCTCAAAGGGGTGTGTGTGTGTTTTTTAGCTAAAAGATCTAACTGTTGATTAGTTAGTTGTTATTCTTAAAATCTGCATCCATTGAAGAAATTAAAAAATAGACCTTGCCTACTTATACTGTGCTGGCAGGGATAACTCACTCATTGGATATTCATAGAACTTATTTGCATTGTTATAAGATTTATGATATGAGCAAGTTATTTCTTTTGAATGGAAACATTTCTCTACTTCTGATTTTTCTTTACTTCCTCCTTTGTCCTACAAAGCAAAGCTGTTCAAAACATGTCTGATGATGTTGAGTATCGTTGTTTTATTGGAAACTTGTCATGGTCAACATCTGATCGAGGTCTAAAAGATGCATTTGAGAAATTCGGCCATCTTGTTGAGGCAAAGGTACTTATTTACTACTGGTGATGATTTCTATATATCTTTTCATTTTATCTTCTGCATACTACTTATCTTTCTGTTAACCATGAGCATTGTTCTGTGGATCATCCTGAATCATAGTAAGCTGTATCAGTAGATAGAGTTTGATCTAAATCTACCCCATTCCCAATAGCTATACTGATGCTTTTTCTCTGCTGTGACAATCTGACTTTATAAAACAAAGTGCAATGAAGAAATCTATATCCATGATCCTCCTACTTTCCTTTTCTTCAACCTTCTCACAACAGATCTGTTCTTTGGAGTAGGTTGTTCTTGACAAGTTCTCTGGGCGTTCTCGAGGATTTGGTTTTGTCACATTTGATGAAAAGAAAGCAATGGAAGAAGCTATTGAAGAAATGAATGGCATGGATTTAGATGGCCGAGCTATTACAGTTGACAAAGCACAACCTAACCAAGGTGGAGATCGTGATAATGATCGCCCTCGTGATCGTGATCGTGATCGAGGTAGGGATCGTGATCGTCGTGATTATGGTGGTGGTGGTGGTGGTGGTGGTCGTGGTTCTGGAGGTGGAGAGTGTTTCAAGTGCGGTAAACCAGGACACTTTGCTAGGGAATGCCCTTCTGAAGGTGGTAGAAGTGGTAGGTATGGTGGCAGGGAGGATAGATATAGTGGTGGTGGCGGTGGCGGCGGTGGTAGAGGTGGTGGCCGTTATGGACCTGAGAGGACTGGAGACCGGTCAGGAGATCGATCTGGTGGGCGCAACAGAGATAATGGTGGTCATGGGGGAGGTGATAGATATGGTCGTGATCGTTCTGGACCATATGATCGCCGTGGTGGAAGTGGAGGATTCCGTTCCGGGTAGGCTTCAACTCCTCTATATTGGTATGCTACTTTATTTTCAGGTGCCTTTTCCATAAGGTACTAATGTATTATTATCCTGTGCTAACTCTAGCATTACTTGTTCATAATTGCAGCTGATTGCAGATGCTGCTAGTGATGGATGCATACAAGTTCAAGATCTTTTCAACTGAACATTTATCTTCTTGGCATGTTGCAAATGTGCATCAGTCTTTTGAATTCATGAAACTTGGATCTAATAATCTTCTATGTTTGTCAGTAAAATGTTCGAATTTTGGGTTTGATGGTGACCAGTCACTTATGAATGCTATTATTGCTGCTGGTTGTCTGCTTTGTTGCATACTGCTCATATTTGCTGCTGGACATAAAAAATTTCTTTCATTGGCAATTGCACATCCCAAAGTTTGCATTCGGTTATATGGTTTGAGGATCTATCTTGAGAATTTAGAAAGGGTGAATAGAAAATGTGATCGCCACCTCCAGGTGTGTTTTTCAATTGAGGCCTAAAGGCTGTGTTAGATGCTGTATGTCATGTGTGGTTCTGGTAAAGAGAGATTTTTAACGAATAAAAAGGAGTAATCGGGTAATATGTCTGCTTTCCCTTAATTCTATTATGAATTTTACATGGTTCTCAGAGTAAGCTCCTTTAGTATTTTATGTTATTAATATTTTTAACATTTTGGCAGGCTACTTGGCTGTATTTGTCCTTTGGGAAACATATTGGCCCTTTGGTTATTGGGTAGTTTTTAACGTAATAATTTGAGAAAGCATTTTTGGACAGCAACAAGCCTTTTGGGAGTTGCACATCTAAAGGAAGTGTTACATCCAGTTTAATATGTGGCAAGTTGTTTAGATACTCTTGGAGGGGTTCAACAACTGTTGTCCATGATTTTTCTGGGGCTCTTTGATGCCGCTCTTCCTGTCAAGAATTCCTGTCTTTCCTGTTATAGTCCTGTTTTTTGATAATATGATCTAGATACTGGGTCATGCATTGCTGGTTGCAGTACTGTTCTTAGTTCAGTTCGTGATTCTTGGTATCTGTTTTTTCCAACTTCAAGGATGAAGAGGATGGATCCACTTTTCTACCTCTCTGTTTTACAAGTGGCCTTCCTGAGTTATATGACTTGTCCTGGTTCATGTGCTGTGACTTACTGAATTTGTTATTTCGTTACTTGTCCCCTCTTATTCTTGTTATTCTTTTGTCCCTTCAAGTTCTGCTCCCTATAGATTTTTGTGGGAGGATGACTGTTGGTTGCTGTTCTGATGCTCATTTGCATTTCGGTTTCCATCTGAGCAGCTGCATTCTTTGACCTTCCTGCATGTGTTCTGTTTCTTGGTGAACTTTCCTCCTGAATGGAGTATTTTTGTCTGAATTGTTGTGCACCTTTTGCTTGCAAGTTGATGAACTCTGTTGATTTACTTACTGGGTTGCTTGTGCTCCACCCTGCAAAAGTTAAAAACAGCTCTGCAGTTAGGTATAAGGAGAGGTGGAAATAGTCATTGTCTAGTAACATCGTCCTTCATTGGAGTACACACATATATTTTATTGATGAGGAAGCAGAGTGAGTACAATAATGTACATGCTACTCTATTTTTATTTTCTTGATTCTGCATTTTCCCCTTTTTCTTTCTATCTCTTTTTGTTTTTTTCGCTTGTTTTTCTGGTTAAATGTTGCTATTTGTACTAATCCATCTTATGGCCCCTGGTCAAACTGTCCCTCCCTTTTTGGATCAATATTTGGGCATGTTAGTTCTTTAGCATTTGTTGTTGCTCATGATTTGACCTTTGACTGAGCATATGTTTTGTACTTAAAATACCTTTTAATTTTTCTAAATAATAATCTTTTTCAAAGAGGCAAGTAAAAGTAAATTCCTAAACAAAGGAACAGTTAATTTAATCTTCTAGCTTTGTTGCTGAGAACTTCTCTCTCTACATATACAGAAATACAATGAAAACAAAAAAAAAATTGGTCCAAAGTTGTTTTTATAAGGTATTGGTAGATGAGAAATTTAATGGTGGATTAATATTGTTTTATAAAGATTTTTACGGTTGTTAGTAGATTATATCTCCTCCATGTTACAAAGTGCCTTATTACCATAACAAGATTCATTAATGGAGATAATGAACTTTCTTCTTAAATGACTGGGAATTAATATAAAATATCATTGATTCACAGTTTTATTTGTACATTCCAAATTAAGTTCAACATAGTTTTAAAACCTTTCTTGAAAACACGATTCCAAAGACTAGTCAGAACATTACATAACTATGAAGCAAATAAACCAAGTAAACAAGCTGAAGTTGATGATGATGGATCACATCTTCATTCCACCAGAGGATATTCCTTTGGTTAGCCCAAAGGTAATAGCCATGGCCATCCAACCTCCCAGCAGCACCCTAACAGAAGACCTCAGCACGGGAGCACCACCGAGCACGGCTCCAGCTCCTCCAAAGCCTACCAAAGCTAAGCTCACTGCGGCCACCACAACGGCCAACCTCACCTTGTGATCTCCAATGAATGCAGCAGCTAGTAATGGCACTATGGCTCCAACGGTAAACGCAAGAGCTGATGCTAGTGCTGCCTTCACTGGATTTGGCAATTCTTCTTTGTTGTTTTCTTCAGTGTTTTTCATTTCTTTCTCTCTCTTGATTTGTGCCAGCTCTATCTCAAGTTGAGAGTACACTGAAACAAACTCCCCTATTGCCATACTGCAAGCACCAGCAACTAAACCTGCAAAACCAGCAAGGAACATTACTTTGACATCTTCTTTAACAGCTCCTATGCCCATCATCAATGATGCAATTGAAACCAATCCATCATTGGCTCCTAATACAGCAGCTCTAAGCCACTGTGACCTTTGAGAATAGTCAAAGTTTTCTTCTTCAGCAGGCACATGGGATTGGTTTCGATCATCAACAGCTATGGAAAATGAAACTGGAGCTGCAGAGTTTGATGAATCCATGAGGGAGGAGAATGACAGAATAATTAGAGAGAGCAGCAGGAAGAGAATATATTAACTCTGAAGTACTAAACTTGTGCTTCTTGAACAGACATTCTTCTCATGCAGTATTTATAGGCTGAAGTTCTCGAAATATATGCAATGTGATAGTGGCATGGGACATTACTTGTGATAAAAAATAAACGGTAGTGTGGAGAGCACAAGCCTTCTAGTGGGAATACTTTATCAATACAAAACTTTTTTGCATTCTATTATTTTATAGACTCCCCCGCACATACTGACTCATATTGTAGTTATTTTGCCCCAATTCCATCCCATCCTCCCAAGAAAATGGAAAGAAAACAAGGAAGTAATTATGAGATGATGGGAATACTTCATTCAGAAGATCCCATGATCTTCCTCTGGAGCTAGAATCTTGAATCTTTTTTGGAGAAAAACAACATGAAAATGGTTGGGACAATATCCCAACAAGCTGCAGCACATAAGGAATACTCTACATTTGAACATGACACGATGTAGCTCCAGAACTAGGTCAATCAAGATTTTATCTAGTTATGATTCTCCTTCTAAATAGGTTCATCCAATTCAAAAAAAAAAAAAAAAAGAAAAAGAAAAGAAACGCAAGATGCAATTGTCCTATGCAAAAAAAACTAAAGGTGCATGGATGCAAATATGGAATGTTATTAATATGTAATGCATGGCAACATGAACTTCCTGAAGCATCACCAGTTATACATTTCTATTTTGATACTTGACAAAGGCAATAATATACTCAACCAAATTCAATGTTTCAAACTTCCAAGATATTTTCTCCTTTCAATAAGGTAAAAACAACATCAAATGGAGTTAAGTATCTTCCCACAGTATGTAATGACTAATAAAGAACTGCAAGTAACTGATAGATAAAGTAGAAGTGTCCTCAATATTTTTATGACTAAAGGGAAAAGATTTACGTACCTCTTGATCAATGGCCATCTGAGTGGGATAGCATTTAGAAATCAATAACAAATCTTTGTGGAGAAAAGGGATAATATATGAAATTGAAGGAGTGTGCACTCCACGCAAAAGTTGGAAAATATATCATTAGTATATTGGAGAAAGGAGTGTGGCATCCACATAAAGTGCCAAAAGCTTCTTACCACTTGAAGCTCCGTGTATTTTCATACCAAACTCTTTCTCAGTTTCTCCACTGATGCACAGCAGAGACAAAGCATAGCAGTGTCCTTTTCATCACTACTCAAAAGGATTACCTTCAATTTCTTTCTACCCTTCCTTGATAATACTTAATCAAGAAATCTTTCTTTCTTTGAAAAAAAGAAAGAAAAAACAAAAAACCACCTTGTAGTTTCATATATGCATTTGTTTTGCAAATGCAAATCCAAAGAATCCAGTTGCAGTGAATCCCATGTCACTGCAATCGAAGAACTCCGCATTGGCACCTATATTCAGTACAGAATGGACTATCCCCGCTGGTAGCACTTCTCTCGGGTTAAATCAAGCCATAAAATGATAAATTCATTAATCTTCAATAGCTAAGAAAGGCAAACCACAAGAGAAAAATCAAACCTAACAATAAACAAAGGGAGATTTATGATGGAAAGAACTTTCACATTGGACAGTAATTAGATGGAAAATCCTGAATATATGAATAAAAGAGACTGTACAAGAGAAAGAACTGATCAAAATTTACAATATTTTAATAACTAGGCAGCATGGAATCCATTAAAAAGCCGCAAGCTAATCCTTAAATTCAAAGCACAAACGCAGAAGAGGACTTCAGGCTATTAAACTCTTCTCCTATCTATTTAAGCACTACTTGTCACATAGTTTTCGACCCTATCATGTCACTCTCTACCATGTTATGCTGCAGTTACCATGGTATACAAAACCAAAGAGTTGTTTTTTGGAAAACCACAAGCAATTCCCGCAGATTTTTCTTCTCTCTTCCATGACTGATTTTAAGTAATATCATGTCCTATGCTTGTGCCTGCAACATTACACACTGTCAGTAAGCTCACAAGCTCAATATGTCAAAATCCGAAGGAAAAAGCCACAGTTGAGTAACAAACAAAATTAAAAACTAAACACAAAAAGAAAAAAAAAAACTTTTTCTACGTGGAAGAAGAAGCATAATATTGTAAGCACATACCCTTAAGCATCCAGGATATTTATTATTTTTATGTTGCCTATAAGCAATTCTCAGAAAATTATCATATTTGCATTTTGAATTGAATAGAAAATCAAAATTTTCTTTTAATACATAATAGACGCAACCCACACTGCCACAAAAATAACAGCAATACAATAAACAACACAATAAAAGAGACATGAGAACAATGCTGGAAAAATGATACCAATTCTGGCAAAAGCTCAAGCAGGGTCAGAAAAAGATAGGTTTACAAAGATGATTGTAAACATTATCATAATCCATAACTATTGTTTCTTGCCTTCACGACATATCATTAGCTAATTCCATGCAGTCATACACAATACATAAAAGATACACATCCCTCAAGCTAGCGATACTATTTACTGTTAATCATGCACCTTGTCAAGGTAAATTACAAGCACAAGGCATTTAAGAACAACCAAACAAAATAACAAACTTCTTCAATCCATCATCATACCATGCAAAAAATAAAGGGGGGGGTGTTGGAGAGACCGGTGGCATTGCCAAATGAATAGAGTAATTGGCAATCCTGAGCACTAAATGTAATTCAAGTTAATTTTTCTCCTTCAGTGTTTACTTCAGTTCTTTCTTTTTTAAAACAAGACTCCCTATTTTTAGATTATTTCCCTATTTTGTCATCAATCATAACCAAAAGTAATTGTATTTTCCCATAGTAATACTCTAAATTACACCAACTGATCCTCTCCAAAGTTTGGGTTACCGAGATAAAAACATAGGATAAGTGAAAAGGTAGACTATGGTTGCCTTACAACTTTTGTAAAGAAAGGAAATAATTTGATGATATTGAAATTGTGAGATAAGGATCAATGAAGTAAGAAAACTCTCTTAATAAATGCATGGGAGAGAAGAAAATGGAAAGGACAAGAGTTATGTAGATGGAAAAGAATGTGAAATCGAACATAGATTTGATACGGTTTGCGGAGAGAGTACAGTTAATAAAGATATGGATAGTTGGCTAGGGATATTAATTACTCAAAAGTTTCCATGCTACCCTATAAATAAACATTGCACCTTCTAAGTCTGAACAACAATCTCATTCATCACAACCTCTACCCCCCCTTTTGAAGGTAAGAATGCAAAACAGTTCATGAACAGCTCCATTTCATCATTGCAAATTGTCCCTTTCTCCCCTACAAAGATCAAATCTTTATATTCACAACTTGATGGATACTTTACATTTCACTTACCTTCCCCTAAAATCTTGAAGTAACCTTCAAATATATAACTTCCTTGAAACTAAAAAAATCATAGCTAAGTACAATCATCAATCACTACAGTTGAGGTGATATACTAACAATTTCTTTGTATCAAAAACCAATGTTTGTTAGTGATAAATGGATTTGGGAATCCATTAAATCCTTTAAAAGAATTGCATTATAAGAGTGACGTGCATGTTAAAATAAATCAATAAACCTAGAACACTTTTCAAAATATAAGAGGTATTTGGCAGCGAGGAAATAAGTAATCCAAGCTATGAAACTTAAGCACTCTATTAAAATTGGATTCTAAGTTTACAAATATGATGAGTCCATCCCTATAAATCTTCCTTACGAGGCCTCTTTCCAGAAAGGACACAATCAAAGAGACTCCCATAAGATGGTCCCATACCAGCTGCTAATTAAGGGTTGAGTGAAAATGGATAATAATAATTTAGCAAAAATCACAAAAATAAATTAAAGCATTTTAAAGTAATAGTGAAATGGGAGTTTAAGTGATTTCATTCACCTGTACAATTCAGCCTTCTTGAGATGAAACACCTATGGAAGCACAGGCCTGTAGATTGACCACACAGGAGTTGAATGAATTGTCAGATAATGTCCCACACTCTTTCATGGGTAATTCAGGTGAAGAAGCATGAATTTCTTTTTGAAAAGAAATTCTATCCAAATTGGCTCCTTCACGTCTACGACCTTCATGTCTACGATAAACCTTTTTATATGAGCTCATCCTACAACCAGTAATTCTCTTGTATTTTATTGCATAATGCTCAGGCCTCCTGATCCCACTCCAGTTTTCTGTAAAAATGTTAGTGTAACAGCTTTCTGGGCTGGAAGTCCTAGCTTCATTCACTTGAGATACTTGCTTACATTCATCTGACTGACAAGACGGGGGTTCAGTGACTATTTTACTGTCATCACCAACAGTACATTTTCCAGTAACATCAAATGAGGTGTCAACATAGCCATTCTCATTTTCTTGAAAATCTTTCCTTTTCAGGTTAATTCGTTTGTAAGTCTTTAGTTGTGGTTTCAATCTAAGAGGAGTAATGGCAGAAAGACATTCATTGATCCTTACATAAGCTGATGCCTCCATAATATTGCTGTCATGGTTGTCTTTTGTGAGGGCATCACTGCAAACTGCAACTTTTCCATCTTCACCATTGCCTGAATCATTTAATTTCAGTAAGGCTCCATCTGAACCGGTCAGCTTTAAAAGATCTGAACAGCTAAGATTTGTTGGACATGAGTTCCTTGATATTCTTGGAGAACTATTCATTGCACGATGCAATTGAAATGCCAATTCGGCATCATCAACAAACCTTGTCACCTCTTTAACATTACTATCATTGTTTTCACTTTCAACCAAACCCTCATCCTTCTTACTGCTGTACTCCTTTGCAACCAAGTCCAAAGCATTATTAGCAAACAGCGCTGCATTCTTGGCCAACACAGCCTTCCTTAAAGCCCTCTCCTTTGCTTTGACTGCCACAGCAATTTTATTATCCCCCTTAGCATTTGCATTATTAACCACCTCCTCTAAAGATTTAACATCATCCTTCCCCTTAATTGAAACCCTAGGATCACACTGGGTAGCAGGTAATTCCCTAGACTTGTAAGTGATCTCATTCTTCCTACAAACCTTAACTGAATTTTTCAACAAATTTGGGACCCAACAATCAACACACCTAGAGAACCCTAATCCTGATTCTTTACTAGAAGAGTAAGACCACGGGGGAGAAGCGCTATAATCTACAATGCATTTCTGATGTATAGAACGTTCACAATCACTACATCTAACACAATCAGAATCCAAATTCAGAGTATCTTTGAGACAGTAAGGGCATAATTGACCAGAATTTACCATATTTCTACAATCCCTGCAGAGAAGAACGATTCGCCAAAAGCTTTTAAGCTGCCGGAGTCTCTCCTCGGGGTTGCTGTAATTGATGCGAACCCCACATCCATGACAGTCAGATAAATTAGGGAGGTCCCGTGTCCTTTTACCCCTTGGAGGCACACCTTTTAACCAGGTCGTTTTCTTGGAGCCACGGCCGGAATCATTGCATGAATGGAATCGACTTTTGGAATGGGAACCAGCTGCAGCTCGTTGCGGTGGCCGCGGAGGAGGCGGCGGTAAAGATTTTGTCATCTGCGATTTTCTGTAACAAAAAAAAAGAATTTTAAAAACTAAAAATCAAAAATCTATCTAGGGTTTGAGAGCTTGAAAAATTCGGGTGAAGGGAGTGACGGGGCGTGACATTGGAATCCGGAGGCGGGTTTTTGGAAGGGTTTAAAGAGATTAATTCTGGACTGTGTGGATTGAAGAAAACTTCCGGTATTTATTCTGCGGTGCGGTGTTTTGGAATTTTGCATTCTGCCAACGTAACGCCATTTTCTAATCCATGGACTCCAAATTTGGCCGCGTTATTCAAAAATCTTATGCAATCTTTCCTTCTTCCCTCAATCAATCCCCAAAATCCAACACCTCCATTAATATTCGTATTTCCTATTTCCGCACTCTTATGAGTATATACTCAAAAAGGCTTTTTTTTCCGTGTTTCATAGAGTCCAACTTATATACGCAATTTAAAAAAAATTTTGGTCAAAGTTTTCTCTCCCCTAAAGAAATAACTTCGAATTAGACTTCCTCTTATAGTTTGAGATCCATATAAGACACCTTTCAATGTCCTTAGAAAAAAAATATTATTTTTTATATATTTACAAATTATTAAGTAGTGAAAAATGAAATTTCCATTGAATTTGTTAATAAGATTACAAGTGGAGTTAAAAGTAGTGTTAACTCAGGTAGCTTGGGGGAGTTGGTGCACGGACTCCTAATACTTCTTCCAGGGTGAATGTTCGAGGTTTCGAATCCCTCCGGGTGGTTAGGGTTCAGTGTCCCCACCTTTTACTCGAAGGTTAAGGCCTAGCCCAGAGCTTTTTAACATGACGTTAACCACCTCATGGGAATTCGAACCATCGGTCATCCACTTTTGAGAAAGCATTAAGTATCCGCTTATCAACTCCCTCAAATTACTAGATTACAATTGAAATAACTTTGATAATAATAGATTCACCTATAATTTAAAATATGAGATACAAAATCTTAAAATTTTCCAAAAAAGAAAAAAGGAAACAAAATATATTATGATAGTATATTTTAATTTTCATGGTAAAGAGAGATGGAACTATGATTACCCTCTCAAAAGGTAAACAATTTCCAAAGTAATAAGATGGGCTAAATATCTTTCTTCTTTTTTTTTTCCTCATTATTATTTACTTTTTCCACCTTTATATCGAGTTAAAGTAAATATAATTTAATGAAAATAATTTTGCTCATAGAAGTTATAAATTAAGATTCAAGAAGCAGCGTAGTTAAATTAGTAGTAATCTTACTTATAACTTGAACGTTATAGTTCGAGACATACTAAAAGTTCTAATTTTTTTAAAAAAGAAATAAAATATTAGAAATTAAACTTATTTACGAAAAAAATATTATTTTTTTAAATATGTGTGTATACAAAAACTTTATATCCTTAAAAAAAAAAGGAAAATTATGAACCTAGAATCTTCTTTCTTTCATACCATTTTTTAAATCTTGACATTATGTCAACAGAGAAGTGTGAATTTATTACAGTTAATATATATATATATATATATATATATCGATTCACATTTATCATATACATATTTGAGAATATTCTCCATAAAAAATAATTGTATATTGGATATGAAAATGAAAAGAACAACAAAACATTTATATATATATATATATATATATATTTTATCTTCTTAAATAGAATAAGAATATTTATATTATATATAAAGTACAAGTTCTTCAAAAAGAAGAAGAATGTAAGTTAGATTAGAATAATCTTTCCAAATCTGATGTGACAAGATATGTGTACGGTTGAGATTTTATTTTTTATAAAATCAAAAACAATTAATTCCGTTGCCGGGACTTGAACCCGGGTCTCTCGGGTGAGAGCCGAGTATCCTAACCAACTAGACTACAACGGAATATGGGATCTATTATTCCATAAATTTTAAAGAGCCATAAATACAAATGTTTTGTATATTCATAGTTTTTCCATTTCCGAATTCGAGCCCACATTATTGGATCTCATACAAGGAAAACCAACTTCTTCCCACTTGGAAAATACTTATATTTAATTTAAAATATTTTTTTAGTTACAGTAAAAATAATATCAAGTAGTTGACCATGAATAACCAGACAAATTTAGGGTATGTAAGGTATCGAAATTAAATAACCAGATGGGCTGAAGAAACAATGGAAAGGAAAAATAGAAAATGATAGAATTCTTGGTGTATAGGCCCATGTGAATATGGAGCATAAAGGCCAATCTTGAATTTTCATAATTTTATTTGATTTTTTTTTTTTTTTTTCCTAATTCCGAACCCCAACGGTGTAAGGACGTAATCCGGGTTCAAATGGAGGATCCGGGATTACAACTTTAAACTCCTCTCAATAGCCTCATGCGCATTTGAGTCAACCAACGATTGGATATCAAGTTTTTCATTAATAACTTATTTATTTTTCATCCATGAGCCTATTTATTTTTCATTAATAACTTACGCAAGATATCGAGTTTAAACATTGCTTAAGAAAAAATAGGCATAAAGAAGAAAAGTTTTTTTCAATAGAGGTTCTACACAGCTTAACTTCGAATTAGTTGGGCTAAAAACACTTATGATTTATGAACAAGGATATTAAAAAAGAAAAAAATTAAATTAGGAAATTTGGAAAAAAGAAAAGAATATGATGGAGAGATGACAACTTTGCTGATCACTTTGGGTCTTCAATGGAATATTCTCAAGACGTGTGTACGCCACTTCTCTTTACAACAAATTATTTTTCCTTTTTATCTTTTTAATATTATTTTATTAACTTTATTTATTTATTTTTTTAAATTAGTGTTCTCACAGAACTCCAAATCTCATTATGAAATGAACGGATTAAATATTTATTTAATCTAATAGATATATATGAATCATATATATATAAAAAATATATATATAAATTGCGGCTTTACTAACCCGTGGATGCCACACTCCCTTCGTATAAAGATATTTTTTCAAAGGAACAATATAATTATAAATTATTTATATAAAGTAAATAATTTCATATTTCAACTTAATAACTAATATTTAGTTAATTTGAAGTTTCTCTGCTGGCCTAATAGTTTAAAAGTTTCTCTCAACTAAAAGTTGAGGGTTTGATTTTTTATGGTTATTAGTTTTAGTGTTTCTTTTACCTCCTGGATTTATCAAGAGGTTAAGAGTTTAAACTTCACACGAAATTTCACAGTTCGAGATATATTTATAAGACCTGAGATACCACTTCAAAAAAAAAAAAAAAATGATATTTAGGCCATTTATGTCGCAAGAAATGATTATTTTTTCTTTTTTTCTTTTTTTCTTTCTTCTTCTTTTTTATATGGGAGTCATTGTCGGACAGGCAAAAAAGAAAATCCGATTCTTGCTTGCTGAAATGAGGTTATCTTGATATTTGGGCATCCACCAAATAAAGTTATATTGGAATTCAGATTCTGATTTCTTGAGCTGTGGACGCCATTTATGATTTAGTAGAAAATAATGAAGTTTTTTTTAGTATATTTAAAACTGATTCAATTAAATTAATAATAATATCATTTATAAATACAATTTACGAGTTATTTTAGCTAATAAAAAAAAAAAAAAAGTATATTAAACATGAAGGTATACGCCAATTAACCTGGTGAGACCATAAGTAATTCCAATGGCAAGCAAACCTCCAACTAAGACTCTTAACGAAGACGTCACCAAAGGAGCATTTCCCAAATACGCACCGAGACCACCAAACCCTAAAAGTGCAATGCTGACGGTGACCACTACTATCGCCAGTCTCAAGTGGTGGTTACCGATAAACGCGGCGGCCAACAGAGGTACCAGAGCTCCGACGGCGAAAGACAGAGCAGACGCCATTGCTGCCTGAGTTGGACTGGGTAAAGCTTTTTTCCGTTCGTCAAATTCGATTTTTGTAATATTATTTGTACGGAGTTCTCTTTTGAGTTGTGCTAATTCTATGTCGTACTGTGAATAAACGGAGACGAATTCTCCTAATGCCATACTACAGGAACCGGCCAATAGTCCGGCTACGCCGCTGAGAATCATGGTCTTAGCGTCTGATCGGACAGCTCCAACGCCCATCATTAGCGACGCCGTCGACAGTAAACCGTCGTTGGCGCCTAATACGGCAGCGCGCAGCCACTGTGCTCTCTTCGAATAATCGACCTCGATATCATGCAGAGTGAGTCCCTGTCCATCAATATCTATTTTATGTCCTCCTCCTCCATTGCCACCGCCACCGCCACCATTTTTCCAGATCTGATCATCTGCAAGGAGTATTTTCGGCAGGTGATTTTTCTCGTTAGATATCTCCACATTAACAGAGGAAATCCGAGCTACTGCATCCTGAACCGGAATTTGGCTGTCCATCACGTTGGAAGGTAAAAAAAAACTCTCAAAATTTAAATTTAAGGAAAAAAAAAATTAACAGGGAAGGAAATAACGAAATGAAGAAGTACGAAGGAAGAGAAAGCAAGTAGTAAAGTATTTGGATATGGAAGGAGTGTGGCTGGCACACGCCATTGTAGCTTCTGTATATATAGTAGTCGAAAGAGATGAAGACAGGCATTGATCAGTTGAGCATTTTCAGGGAATAAACACACTTCTCGTTTCAAGGAATCTAATGCGTTCACACAGGAAGGGGAAGGGGTAAAAAGGCTTAGCTTTAGCACCTTTACTTATGCCATAAGCGTTCATAATGCGTTTTCTTACCACATATGTAATATGTAATATGTAATGTATTGGCCAATCAACCGAAAGGAAAAAGAAAAAAAAAAATAGATAACAATTTTAATTTTTTTGCAACTACTTTAATATATATATTTTTTGATAAGTATATATATATATATATTTATTCATGAAATTAATTGGTGTTGTAATGCTTTAATTTTTTATTTTTGGATATAAAGTTAGGGCTTTCTTAACCTAAGATTTTGAGGAATAGTTAATAAAATTATCATTAGAAACGGTAAATATGTAAAGCTTAGGTTGGGATAAGAAAGTTTAGTTATAGAAGAAAATGGACCCAAAAAGATAAAGCTTTCGGCCATAGTATTATATAAATTTTGGCTAAAGGTTTTGGAAAGCAAAAGTTGTTTCATATTACACACTTTCTTTTTTTTTTTTTTTTTTATTAAAAGAAATAAATAATAATACCAATAATACAAGAAAAATAACACTCTTTGATGCTTTGTGACTTTTTCTCTTTTTCTTTTCCTTTTCTTCCTTTATTAGTGCTTCCTAAATAAGATTTTAATAGAATCAAATCCCAAGGTCCTTTCATATATATATATATATATTAACATCACGAGCAATATAAAATCTTAATTTAAATGACATACATGAGTCGGGATTTGATCTTTTTACATCATTTAAGACATGAAAGTTCCTTACTAATTCACTTGCACCTTGATTTTATACTTTGAAACATATTTTTTGGAGTTTTATTATTATTACACATTTTTAAAAAATAAGACGAGATATATATATATATAAATATATTTTATTTAATATTTTTACTAATAACAGATATTAATTATTTTTTATATAAAGATGAAAAAACTAAAAGTTATTTCAATATTTATATATATGTAATAAGTTAAAAAAAATAACAAGTAGATCATTAATTTTGAAGTTCCTCTTTTGGTCATTGGTTTAGGAGTTCCTCCTTTACCTCCTGGATTGTCAAAAGGTTAAAGGTTTAAACTTCACCTGAGATTCTACAGTTCGAAATATATTCGCAAGTGTGGGTATACCCGCAATGTTGAGCCTTCCTGAGTGCATTAGTTTAAGTCGAAAGGGATTGAGATACCACATAAAAAAAAAAAAAAAATAGATCCTTAATTTTGCTGTCCTCTTTGCAGTTAAAAAAAAAAAAAAGTAAAATGTTCAAATTGACTTGAATTTATTTTTATTGAAATAGAAAAAGTCAACATTAAAAGAATACTATAATGTTCACATCAATTGGTAGGTATACTAGTGGAGGGAAATATTAACGTTTGAACGATGGGGGGTACGTACGGAGTATGCCGTAACAATTTATTTTAGGTGAGTACCTAAATTTAATGAAGTCAGAGAATTATTTTCACCTTAAATTAAAGCATTCAATATTGGAATCAAATTTTTCCTTACATTTTTATTTTTAAAATAAAAAAAAAAACACAATTTTATTAATTATTCGTTTTATACAAATTACGATCATTTTTATTTTTTATAATTTTCATATTATATCCATTTTTTTATTTTATAAGTACATAGATCAATTTATCTTAGAATAAAAAATAAAAAAAAATCTATATAGATTCTATATTGAGATTTTTTTTTGGTAAGCTAATATTATATATTAATGACGGAGCCTAGGTTTAGATCCAAAATCTTTTTTTTTTTTTTTTTTTTTTTTTGCCCACGTCTTGGCGTCCCTCTTAGTGTCTCACCCCTAATTCGTATTTAGGCGCCTTCTACCTCGTGCTGCTAGTTCTGGCAGGGTTCCTCTAGTAAGGGTGGTGCGGGTAACTTTTTTAAACATAGCGCTAATCCCCTCGGGGATTCGAAACCTCGATCATCCGCCCTAGAAGAAACATTAGGAATCTGCACATCAACTTCCTCAAGTTACCGGGTTAGACCCAAAATCTACTGCTTAAGGTTTGAAGCATATACCACTACACCACTTGGGAATTAATATAAATATTGAGTTCCTATTTTTTTTTTTTTTTTTTTTTGGTGAATACGAATATTGAGTTCCTCTTAGTATCTAACAGCCCCATAATTCAATATTTAGGCGGCTTCTACCTCGTACTACTAGTTTGGCGGGGTTATAGTAAGGGTAGTGGAGGGGGTGATAGATTTTTTTTTTTTTTTTTTTTTTTTTTTGGCAAGTTGGTCTAGATAAGTCTAGACTAATCTATATTCAAGTTGAATTGATCTTTTGCAAGAGAAAATTTTGATCTCAATTAAGCCAAGAGAGCTCCTTACGAACTCACATGCGTCTTAAGGTTTAGACTTTCTAAAGTACTGGATCTTCAGACTTCATTAACCAAAAATCACAAAAGAATTAGATGACATAAATTTATACAGCTGCATGCGATTTGGTATATTGAAAATTATTTAATCTAGTGTATGCACCTATATGAAAAGGACAATTCACCACAACTTTAAGAGGTCTAGTAGTGGTGCAGGGTGATATAGTTAACAGAAGTAGCTTTTTTTTTTATTAAAGTTGTGCAGTTAAACTGTGATCGTTTAGGTTTTTGGCATTCTTCCTTTAGCATTTCTCAGAAGAACAAGTCCAAGTTTATGTTTGTCCACAAATCTAGTGCTATAGTTGTTTCTTAAAAACTATAGACCTCTCAGATGGACAAATTGAGCGGGAAGTATGGTGGTCCATGTCAACCAAAGGACAATTCACCACAAAAGCTGCGCAGGAGATGATGAATCAGGACATCCCACACTCAACGAACTTCCACTGGAACAAAAACTGGGACTTTAAGGGGCCTACTAGGGGATCAATGGTACTATGACAATTAGCACATAACCGTTTGAAGACAAATACTCTACTGTGGGATAGGTTGGTTCGGGATGGACCTAGATGTGAGATGTGTGTAGACGGGTGGGAATCATCACTTCATGCCGTCTGAGACTGTGTACTATCAAAGCAAGTATGGACAAGCCTACTTCCAAGATCGATGCAAGATCAATTCTGGAGGGAGGCGGACACAAGAAAATGGATTATGCTAAATGTTAGCAGGGATTATCAATTACAGAAGGATAAAACTTCTTGGAAGTACATATTCAGACAAGGAGTGCTTGAGCTATGGATGTGGAGGAACAAGATCTTGTTCCAGGAAATTGAGCAACCAGATAGCAAAGTCCTGGCTAGATTGATTCTTAGGAAATCTTTTGAACTGATATGCTCCTTCGATAGGAAGGAAGGATTGTAATTTTTGGTCTGACTACAGTTGGTAGTTTGTACAGTTTCCTTGTATTATTAATATAATACCCCTTTTGAGGAAAAAAAAAAAAAAGGTATATTCTTTTTAAACCTCATTTCTTCCCTTTTTTTTTTTTTTATTAATCTCAAAACCACTGTTTTTGTTTTTGCAGAATAACTATTGAAGTCTAAGTACTCCAAATATTTTCCTTTATGATAAAAATTTCAAGCGAAAATTCACATGGCAATGCCCAACGAAAAAACAGAGAAACCACAAGGATATATAAAGAACTGATAAAAGTTTGAAAATTTTAAACCAAAATCATACCACAAGGGAGCATCTTTGGCATAATAGGAACACCATATATAGCAAAAAACATCTCAAAGTATGAAAAATGTTAGCAAAATAAAAGTTACGACACCTTTGCAAATGAGCTTAAGAGCCACCAATTTTCTTATTAATTTAACTCAAATGACCTCGGATCTCAAAATTCAGAAGTCTACGAGGGTACAAGATCTGCGAGTTTGTAGCAGAATAGAATCTTATAGAAATGTACTATCAGAAAAAAACAGATGTGCGAAATGCATCCTGAGATAACCATACCAAGAAATCACTCATTTCAGTTTAGAAAACAGCTTAGGTGCAACCTGGATTTCAAACAAAATCAAGGACAAAATCAGTCAAAATATTCAATTTCAATTATCAATCCAAGAAAAACGGGAAAATAATATGAAAGATAGGATCCATACATTTCGGTCAACACAATGCCAATAATCAAAATATTGTCCAGTACAGTGCTTAGTCCCAGTGTCATCATCTTTAATCCTAATAACACAATCCTGTCAAAGAAAGGAGGTTTTGGAATTAATTGTCATTAAGAGAGAGAGAAAAAGAAAAGTCCCATAAATATAAAAGAATATTTGAAGTTCGATGAAATAGAAACTCAATGGTGGAACAAACTACAAAAAAAGTGGAACAAACTACAACTAACACAGCATATCATGAATAGTCTAATTTTTTTTTTCAATGTGTGAACGAATCTACTGCAAACAATAGAGAAAGCTTTACGATGATAATGGGACATCAAATAACAAATCTTTCCAGACATGCTAGGAAAATTGGCAACTGAGAAATGTTAAGAAACAACTATAGCACTAGATTTGTAGACAAACATAAACTTGGACTTGTTCTTCTGAGAAATGCTAAAGGAAGAATGTCAAAAACCTAAACGATCACAGTTTAACTGCACAACTTTAATAAAAAAAAAAGCTACTTCTGTTAACTATATCACCCTGCACCACTACTAGACCTCTTAAAGCAGGATCATGACATGATCATTAAAGACTTGATGACAAGCTAAAATCATAAAGACAACCATATATATTAGAATTCGTTTCCATTTGCAATGAAATACAAACAACACAAAGTGTTTCTTCTCCTTTTTCTTTTCCCTTTCTAGGAGAAGGAAGGGTAAGGGGAAGATAAAGTTCATCCTGATAATTTGAGATACTGAAGCCCAGCTACTAGCAAATGCAGAGAGGATAATTGGTACTGTGAAGAGAACTTAGAAGAAACTAAAGCACACAAAAAGTTATAACTTCCAAATTCATTTCTTTGAAGATAATGATCTGAAGATTCTGGAAAGCCAGGTCTTTCATATTTTGTTACCTCATAGGAGCGCCATGCCCTTGCACACTTGGCCTTGCTAGCATCTTCAAGTAGCTTCTTTGGATCTACTGGTTCCTCATCCGCCCTAATCACATATTTCAAACATGAAATTATCAGATGAATAATGTTTACTTTAACACAGGATTATAAGAGGGAAACATGAAATCTGAAACTAACAGACAAGCATAATGCAATTAAATCTTATAATCAGTCAACGAAGAAAACATGATCATTCATTAGAATACAACATTCCAATGGCTTCAACATCACAACCGATTGAAAAAAAAATTAAAACATCATGCACTTTGTCAACCAAAAAATAAAATAAAAGGGAAAAGAACAATCAACAGCAGTAAAAACAAATCTCAGTGCAGGTCAAAGAAAATCTGTGCATGAACTACTTGATTCTTCAAAAAACCCATCAAATACAGCAAGGACGAAAGGATCATGCATATTTTGTAGCAAGATGATTATAAAATTTACTCAAATCACACCTTTTCCAAATAGAAGATGACTATAAAACGAGTGACAATTTGTCTTTTTTGAAGCTCACTAGACATTAGAAGCGATGAACTTCAAAAGTAATTAGGTCCAGCAATGGACACATTGTATTTGTTTCACAACATATTCCAACTTCACATAACAATTTGAGTTCTCATATGGATCAAAAGTCCACAAAAGCAACAGGAAATACTACAAAAATGGAAATCATTTCTACATGCACAGCTGATTGGCTATCAAATTCTCGAGCTTTACAAGATTATTGATTGATAAGACCAGCCAACATTACGAACTTGAAGAAATTTAATATGAACTTCTGACTTGTTAATGTGCACTTAGCAGATTGGGTTCACATGCCATGTATTAGTAGTTTCAGAAACTTGCCACCCAATTGCATTTCTCTAATTAGTAGAATTGATCCTACCTTAAACGTGAAGTGACAAGACTCCATGGTTTTTTTTTTTTTTTTTTTCTACTTTCTTTTTTTCGATTCAAATTATTCTCCAAATATTACGTAAAATATCAGATGCAAATTTTACTCAAAAAAAGCTTTTATATTGTCTTAAAAAATAGTAATTCCAATGAAAAAAAAAAGCATCTATCTACAAATGCAATCACAAGGAAAAAAAAAAAAAAAAAAAAATTGACATGCACATTCCAGTTCAATTATCAATATAAATATTTATTTTAGGTGAGTTCTGAATAAAAAAAAAAAAAAAAAAAAAAAAGTCAGCCAAAAGGTACCAGAGAGGAACTAAGAGAAAATAAATTTTCACACTAGGCTTTTCATTGCAATGCACAATTACCTTCCCACTCTACACCAATCAAATATTGCAATCAAAATAATTTGCCCTATTTCTCATCCGACTATCAAAGACATTTTAAAACAGTAAATAAATTCGTTTAACTTAAAACCTCAATAACCAACAAAATCAGCTAGACTCCAGAGAAGAAATACAAAAGGTTAACGAAAGGAAATCATAATGCTTACATATTCAAATTAGAACAAGGGGCACAAACTCCGATGTAGGCGTAGTCACCTGCAAGTATAAATTTCCATCAAACCCGCACAGAATCAGTCAAGAAAATTTCAAACAGAAATCTAGATTCACAGATCGAGGAACTAAAAAAATAATATAGACCTCAGATGACACAGTAAATCGATGGAAATCGAAGATGGAGAAGAAAAAAAAAAAGACTTACTTGCTTCTTCTTTGCTCAAAGAATCGAGACCGGAGAGAGGGGGTGGAGACGGCTGCAATGGAGAAGATAGATCGGGTGTTTTAAGTTTCTGGAGTTACCGAATTTGTTGAGTCAATTGTAATGCGCCCAAATTCTTAGGGCAAAGAGGCTTCGCGAGCATCACTTTGTGTAAATTACTGAAAGTCCGCCCAGATAAAATATTAATTACATTTTAGTCCTTTAAATTATTGTTATTAACATATTCACCCATATATATATTTAAGTCATTTGTATATATATATTTTGTAATTTATCTATGTTCAGTAGCCATTTTGGCCACAACTAAACAGGATTCGAGCAACGTCGGATCCCTAAAGAGCTCTCACCTGTCTCTTCATAAGGAAAGTTTAAACTCGAAACTTTACAAATGAGAAATCAAGCTATTTTCACCTGAATCAATAAACGTTGGTAAGTCATTTGTATTTTTTTTTTTTTTTTTGATAATCAAAGTAAGTCATTTTTTTTTTTTTTTATTTGCTAAGCCACCATGTATCCGGGCCAAGTTCAACTGAGAACACGCACCGACTAATCTTGTACACGTGATTACTTCAAGGTGTTTCTCCGGTAAATCAAGGGGTTACCCCCCCTTTGGTCAAGTGATTGTGTCGGATTCGTTTGTGTGTGTTTAAGTCATCCCGGGGATCTTCACGTCCAACCCCTCGGGGTGTAAGTAAGTCATTTGTATATTACTTAAATGCTCCAACAATTTAATAATGTCATTCTTTAAAGAAAATTCAAAATTTTGTCAAATGTTTTATATAATTACAGTACTTTTAAAGAATTATTTAAGTATTAATCCGTAATAAAATTTTATATATATATATATATATAATTATAATAAAATTTTAATATATAAATACATAAATGTACAATAGAAAAACTAATGTAGGAATTAAATCCACAAATTTTCCATTCTTTATCTCAACCGTTCTTCTCTCACCCTTGTATTCTTCTTGAAGACAAAGTTGACTGTCCTTAAAACTGCATTAAATTCTAACTGTTCTTGAAAAAAAAAAAAAAAAAAAAAAACTTGTTCTCTTCCCCCTCTTTTCTTCTATAATCTATGTTTTTTTTTTTTTTTTTTTGGCAATTTAGATGTTTTATGAAATTAAAATAATATTTATTTTTTCTTTAATATTCATTTTTCAAACATTGAATTCACATTTATTTGAAGACTAATATAAAAAATCAGAGATAAAAAAAATGTAAGTCAATTAATAGTAATTTTAATTCAAAAAATAATGAATTTTAAAAAAAAAATTAAAAAAAAAAACAGGCAACAGTATAATTTATTTTTGACAATTACTAATGTAAATTACAACAATCTTACATCTAAAAAGCAAATGGCTTTGTTAGGATTCAGACGTTTGTCAAAACACCACCATTAATGCACTTGTTTAGACCTCAACTGATTAGTCGATCAAAACAATGTAAATAGTTATTTTTTTGAAGCTTTTAATTTTTTTTTTAATTTAAATAAATGAATTGTGGTGTTCTTCCATTGCCCATATATGAAGAACTGATAGATAGATAATAGAGGGACAGATGAATGTGCTTCAGTCCCTCATCCTTCTCAAAGGTAAGTACTTTCAAGGCTTTTTATTTTTCCACTGTATTTATTTTAATTAATTTCCTGTTTTCTGGAAAATTTCTATCCATTTTCATTCTTCAATCTAATCTTCTTATATATGGAAAGAAAAAAAAAATTCCCCTTCTGTGTATCTTTTATTTTTATTCTTCTGATTCTTGATATATATCTTCTAGTAGTAATTTTTAGTTCCTATTGAATTAAGTGAATATTCATTATTTAAGAGTTCAGAAATTAACTTTATTTGAATATGGGAAAGTGATTTGAATTCGTGTTATTGTTTTATTTCTTATTTTAATATTCTCAATTTTATTTTGTACATAATGTGGTAACATTAATTTTTATCCATTCCAGTTAATTAACCAGCTAGAAATCCGAGGCATCAACAACATGAACATGCCTCCTCTATCAATGATTTAATATTAGGGGATTCGAGAATTAATTTTAATGTATGAATGAATACTATCATGAAGAAATAATGAATAGGGAGGAAGAAATGGAAACTCTGTATCACCGGATAAAATGGTCGGACGAGATGGTGAAACTTTTGATCACCGGCGTTGCTTACTTCGTCGCCGGCAATCTCAATGCATCTCATGACCAGAACAACAGCGACAACAACAATAATAATAATAATAATCATCAAAAGAAAGGTAAGTGGAGAGCCATTTCAAGTGCGATGAAACAGAGAGGTTACCTGGTTTCACCTCAGCAATGCGAGGACAAATTCAATGATCTGAACAAAAAGTACAAGAGATTGAACGATATACTCGGCAAATCCACCGCTAGCGACGTCGTCCAGAATCCTTCAGTCCTCGACTCCATGGATCTCTGCGACGAAACCGCTGAAGAAGTCATCAAAATTCTGAGTACTAAGCAACTGTTTTATCGGGAAATGTGCTCTTACCATAACCGCAACTGGCTGTTTCTCGATCACGATGAATGTCTCGAGCGCTCTCTTAATTTGGCTCTCAACAACAAAAACGTGACTCGAAACAAATCTGCGAATAGAATAATCAGAGGAGGCGGAGGAACAGATTCAGAAGAAAATTTGCCAAAAAGTACCGATCAGAGATGGATTATAAGTAATTATTGTACAGATTTTGGGACGTTGATGCTGCAAAGAGATGAAATGGAGGAGCGGAAATTGAGAGTGCAGCAGCAGAGATTGATGCTGGAGGAGAAGTGGCAAAAATGGCGTCGCCATTGTCAACGCGAGGATCGGAAATTGGAGAAGATGAGACTCGAAAACAAGCTGATGAAGCTTCAGAATCAACGTTTGGCTTTTGAACTTCAATCGCTCACAAACAAGGTGCACTAATAATATTGTTTTTTCAATTCGAATACGAGTAAATTTATAATATTTATTTTCTATAATTAAATTTGAATTAAATTGAAGTAGATCAAGAAACTGATCGGATTAATATATATATATAAATGATAGTATGCTTTATTTTTGGTAGGAAAGAATGCAACAAGAGGTGGATGTAGCAATATCTAGTGAAGAGTTTGCAGGAGGCTATGGACCTAGTTAATTTCCATAGGGGAAAAAAAAAAAACTGTTTCTTAGTGCTTTTAATAAATAAATATGACTTGGAATAAATTATAAACAAGAGATTTGAGCTTTTAAACTAAAATATCTATGAAACTAGCAATATTTCATTTAAATTATAATTAATCAATCAATCTTTGATATTTCTTTTTTCTTTTTGTTTACAATTGAGAAAATAATGAACTCATGTATAGAAACCTAATTACACAAGAAATTAAATAAATAAGAAAAATAATTAATAGGTACAATGCAGAGTGTGTGTGCTTGATCACACCTTTCCCGTTTTACATTTGAATTTCTGTTCTAATTATATTACCATTTTTTTTAAGGCATAAATAAATATTTCATTTCCGTTTTCACATCAATTACCTCCCGATCAGTGTTTCTCCATTCGTCATTTCCTCTTTTGCTACTTCCTTGGATGATTTCTTATCGTCATCTTCCTTAGGAAGGAAGAGGTAAATCGTAAGCCGGAGGCGGCTGCTCAACCTTCTTCTCCTCCTCTTGTTCCTTCACGGGAGGAGTAACCGCTTCAGCTCCGCCGCTGCCGGCGGAGTCCGCCTTTGTCGACTCAACCTTCCAATATATATATACAAACCAATTAGAAAAAAAAAAAAAAAACAAATTCCATATATCTGATTGAATTTAATTTTAATTGATTACCTGATCATCAGCTACTTTGCCGTCGTCCTTGACGGCGACAACCTCACCGTCATTGGCCTGTTTTTCTCCTTCTTCAGCCTTCACTTCCGAAGCTTCCGGAGCCTCGGCAGTGTCGGTTTCCTCCTTACGCTCTTCGGGAGGTGGTGCAGCACCGGCAACTTCAGCCTTCAAACCCTTCGGAACACTTGTGCATGCACCCATTTTTTTAAAATTTTTTTCCTCTGTTTGTTATTGAAAGGAACAAAATCCTCCTTTCTCTCGCTTTTCTGTTCCGTGCTTCAGGACTTAGAAGCAAGAGAAAGAAAGACAGATCAAATTTGTCTCAGAGATGAGAGAAATATGGAGGATATTTTGCTCTTAAAGAGCTGCGAGGAATAATTATACGGAGGTTCGAATTCTCTCTCTCTCTATATATATATATACATGTACGGCGGAGGAAATTGGGAATCTCAACCGTTTTCTTTTTACGGCCTGCAAATTTTTTATGAAACCAGCGGTTGATAGCATTTTGTTGATCTTAGCCAGTAATTTTTTCGAAATTAATTTAACGGTTTTCCACCCCCAAAAAATATGGAACAGATTCATCAACTTTTTTTTATGTAAAACAAAAAGTTATATATATTTTTTTCCATCTCATAACATGTGTTAAATTTAATAGGAATTTACATTTGGATCAATATTAATTTTTTAAGGAAGAAAATAAATTAATAGTGATCACTCATGGAAATGGGCCGAAAGAAAAAGAATGGCCCAATGTTTTAACCATCCAATAAATTCAAAAATAATTTTTCAATAGAAAAGGATAGCCCAAATTCATTGACTATTCTTGTTCTTTTTTTTTTTTTTTTTTTTTGGTTTTCGGTTTATCCCCAAACCCACGCGGTCGACTAATAGATCCGAGCGGATTCTAGGGATTACGGCTTTAAACTCCTTCCAATCGCAGTTGTGGGGGATCGAATCGTGGTTCCCCTACCAAGCTTAGCCCTCATGCGCCATTGAGCCAACCAACGATTTTTTTTTTTTTTTTTTGACTATAGTTTTCATAGCATCATTATTTTTTTTCATTTACACAATTCAATATTTGAAGCGATTACTTAGATTAATTTGAATTCAATTCAGATTATACGTCAAGAAAAGTTTTATCTCACCTTAAAACATTTGGTATCGGACACTACTACATCAAATTTGGATTCGACTTAAATTATGCTTGTAAAGTCTAATATTTACTTTAAAAAGATATCACTTTAGTTCATATATAACACTCATATTTCTATCATGCCAAGTTAAAGGGTTCCATAGAGAACCTACAAAATTCCACATTCCTTTTTGCTTTTTTTTTTTTCTATGTTAAGTAAAATCTATCTATTAAGATGAAAAGGTCATCAATGAAGGGACGTCCACCCATGTCCAAGCAATCTTATAAAGTTTTTAAATTTAAACTTTGTATATAAAAAAGCAAAAGTATAGAAGAACTTATTAGAAAGAACAAAATAATTATGAAATATTATTTGATTAAAAAAATATTAATGTTTTTTTTTTAAAAAAATTATTAACATTTTTTTTCTTCAAATTATTTGTTAATTTCGCAAGTCAACAAAATAGTTAAAACTTTTACCAATATGTTAAAGAGGCAAAAGAAAGAATTCTATGCAATATATATATATATATTATATATAAATTATATAACTATTTATAATATTTTTGGATCCTTATTGTATCCTCATTTTTCATAATATAAATACAATTCTCCCATAAATTTAAGTCCCAATAAAATGTTTTCCATGAATTTCTATAATAAGAAAAAGAATATAATTTCCTTACTCTCATTAATTTCTATCTTAAATCAAATTAGACGTTTAATTTTAATGGAAAGAATATTTGTTTGATTTCATAAAGAGGTAATCTTTTTAAAGGGAGAAAATGAAAAAGGACAAAAGCATAAGAACTAACCATTAATATCATAAGATATATATATATATATTAATTTCAAACTTTTTACCACAAATACGATTCTAATTTAATGAAATCATTATTAATTGAGTTACGTTGTATTATATAATACTGTGATTTTAGACTTCTTTAAAGGAATCCAAATTTGAGGTGTTGTCGCATCTACTATGTCTTGAACTCATGAGATTATTACCAATTAAGTTACGCCTTATTGACAAGTGAATCCGAATTCATTGATACTTAATTTTAGAACCTCCAAATTGTGAATTCAAATTTTCAAAAGGTAATAACTATTTAGTAAATGCAACAAATTTAGGGGAAATTTTTTACAATTATGACATCCTTAGAAGGAAAGGAATAGAGAAAGTACAAAAAAATTTCCCATTTCTACATCAAGAAAAATGAAATCACTAAAATACTAATCACAGTTCTATACAATAACGTCTCATTTTCCATTTCCTATTTTTAGGTTATGGACAAATTTCTAGTGGGTAAAGATTTTTTTTTTTTAATTTTATTTTAAATACACTATATATTTATTTATAAAAGTCATCAATTACCTTTCTTTTTACGAATATAAAATTTATTGATTAATTAATTCTTTTATACGGGATAAACTAATCTAGTCAAGATTGTAAAATAAAATTTATAACAACATATAATGTAAATTATATCTATCGTGATTCAAATTTATGATTTATCAGTCGTAAATGAAGTAGTTTATCATTGACAAACATATATATATATTGTTTTCAAGTTTTTCATTTTTCATTTTTCATAGTCATCGAATAATATCTTCTTGTAAGACAAATATAATGTTATTAAAAATTAGCGAGTAATATAAAATATCCCGAAAAAGAAAAGGGTCTTGTGGGCAATTATGTAAATATGACATGTTGAGAAAGAAAGGTGAATGAAAATACGAGCTCTTTTCAGTTTATAGAAAAAGGAAAGAGAGTAAATAAGCTAACCAAAATTACAAATCTTGTTCTATTTCTATAAAACTAAGGTCGATTTTCAATCTTTTACTATTCTCAATTTCAAGTATATATATACATACATACATACATGCATATATATACTGATAAATTTTCTTAGCTATATCGTCTCCATTACAAACAAGCATTAGGGAAATTATATATAATATATATATAAAATTATGGTTCTAAGGAAGGAAATGATACGAGAATGTCTGGAAGGGTTGAAACCGGCGGTGTTGATGGTGATTGGACAGAGTATGTCAGCCGGAATCAATGTCTTGTTCAAACTTGCATCCGTTTCTGGGGCGGATTTGAGGGTTTTGCTGGCTTACCGTTTTCTTTTTGGTGCAGTCTTTATTGTTCCTTATGCGTTCTTCATGGAAAGGTATATATATGTATGTATATATATATATTTGTTTTAAATATATAATCGTCCAGACATGCATGATATCCATAAATCTTTAAGTAGTTTATATGGGTTTTTTCTAACGTTTGCTTGGCGGGTTTTATTTTTCATATACTGAGCTATGAGTGTGTGTATATATATATATATATGTATGTATATGTATATGTATATATTCATGAACTGAAGGAATAGAAATTAGAGAAGTTTTTGAATTGATTTTCTTGAATGGAAGGGGAAAAACGAATATATATATATATATATATATATATATATATATGTTTCCTCCCTATCCAGAAAAGTGAAAATGGGAGGAAAAATAGTTTTTTTTTTTTTTTATTGTTTTGGTTGGAAAATAATTTATTTTATAAAATAATACATCAAAATATAAATTAATAATTTTATCTTATAAAATTAATAAAATTCTGACTCAATTAATATTGTTTCACTTATAATCATGAATTATCAATATATTCTTTCTCTCTCAAACTCCTCCCTTTCCTTTCACCCCACCAGAAATTTATAAACATCATCTCTAAATTTTTCTGATATGTTTTACATATATATTTGTATGTATATATGTATATATGTATGTATGTATGTATATTTGATTGAAGTTTCCCGAATAATAAAGGAAAAATTCCTGTTGGCTCTAAGATTTTTGCACTATTTCAAATCAACTGTAAAGACAAAAATTTCCTTCTCTGAGTTAGAACCTCTACAACTTTTGGAACGTTGGGTAATTTTGTGTTGGCCAAAAAACAGGAAAAAAAAAATAAATCAGAAATTAATTTGGTTTAAATGATTTCTATGGGTTAAGTAATGATTAATTGCATTTTGATTCTTGTAATTATCCCCTTTCTCTCTCTCTCTCTCTCTCTCTCTCATATATATATATATATATGTATATATGTATATATTTATATGGTTTATTTTTTGTTTGTAGCATTTTTTTTTTTCCTTTTTAGAACCATAAATGTAAGAATCTTCCATTTTATTGTTGTTGGATATCAATTAACGTAATGGTTGTATTTTTATATATATATATATATATATTTCAGGAAAAATAGGCCAAAACTAACGTGGAAAGTAGTTTTTTTAGCCTTTTTGTGTGGCATGCTCGGGTAAGTATATATCTAAGAATTCTCTCTATATATATACATACATATATATATATATATATGCAGAGTGATGAGTATACTTTTACCTTGAAAAAGATTACAATCCTCCACTTTTAATTGAATTAAGGTTGTAGTTTTACTTTAAAGTTTATATATAAACTAATTAAGTTTAAATAAAAATTGATGGTTTAAATTCGTATGTAATGGTTTAAATTTATTTCTTGTAAGAAATTTATTCAACTTGAATAAGAATTAATATGAATGTAGAAATTGACTTAAAAGTGCCACGTAAATTGAGACTCATCCAAAACAGTTTGAGTCTATATTTAGAGATATTGACTAAAATACCCTTGGATGAGTTAGTCTAGGATATAGAATATACAAGATGGGATAATATTGTTCTGCTATATATTATTTCTTATTCATGAATTCTCTTTAATTTAAAGAATATTTTAGCTCATGATGATGATTTCTTACTATACATACATACTTATATATATATATATATATATATATATATATATATATATGTATATGTATATGTATGTATTGTGGATGCAGAGGATCACTAGGACAAAATCTCTTGTTAGAAAGTTTGGTTCAAACCTCGGCTACATTCATGGCAGCAATGACCAATCTTATACCTGCTATTACTTACATTATAGCAGCCAGCTTGAGGTTAATTAATTATTTAATTAATTGCTTGTCCCTTTTAATTCTTGAATTAATATTCACTATTTTTTTTTTTTTATCAATCACATCAATAAATAATCAATAATATATATATATATATATATATATATATGGATAGAGAGAGAGAGAGATGATAATGTTGTGGTGCAATCCATCAAAGGATTGCATCATCTAATGCAACTATGGACCAAACCAATAAATGAATGACAAATGGATTTAGGTAACCTTCAATAATAGGTTAACAAGTTAAAGGGTTGTGACATGCTCTATGCTTGACATGTCATAAAAAATGACTTATTCAATAGGTTACCAACAAAATTTGACAAAATAAAATAATAATATTATATTGTAGTAGTAATTTTTAACCATAAAATGGTAAGTTTGATACAAAAAATGGTAAGTTACCATTTTTTATAAGCATCTTACCATTTTTCTCATGAACCTTACCATTGAATAGCATCTTACCATTTTTTGAACAAAACTTACCATTTTTCCCATGAACCTTACCATTGAGTAGCATTTTACCATTTTTTGAACAAAACTTACCATTTTTCCATGAACCTTACAATTGATAAGCATCTTACCATTTTTTGAACAGAACTTACCATTTTTCCCATGAACCTTACCATTGAGTAGCATCTTACCATTTTTTGAACAAAACTTACCATTTTCCCCATGAACCTTACCATTGATAAGCATCTTACCATTTTTTGAGCAAAACTTACCATTTTTCCATGATCCTTACCATTGATAAACATCTTACCATTTTTTGAACGAAACTTACCATTTTTTTCATGAACCTTATCATTGATAAGTATCTTACCATTTTTTGAACAAAACTTACCATTTTTGTCATGAACCTTATCATTGATAAGCATCTTACCATTTTTTGAACAAAACTTACCATTTTTTCCATGAACCTTACCATTGAGTATCATCTTACCATTTTTTGAACAAAACTTACAATTTTTCTCATCAACGTTACCATTGAATATCATCTTACCATTTTTTGTATGTATATGTTTCAGGTTGGAAACATTTGGATGG
This sequence comes from Cynanchum wilfordii, assembly GCA_025388415.1. Classification (NCBI taxonomy): domain Eukaryota; kingdom Viridiplantae; phylum Streptophyta; class Magnoliopsida; order Gentianales; family Apocynaceae; genus Cynanchum; species Cynanchum wilfordii. The sequence continues at coordinate 105,512 of JAHSUH010000363.1, read as the reverse complement.
AATACAAAAGCAGGTAATGCAAAGATTGCCGGAACAATTATCGGTATCGGCGGAGCAATGGTGTTCACATTTTACAAAGGCCCCGAAGTCGTTCCCTGGAAAACCAACGTTAATCTCTTCAATTCTATCGTACATAATCACCATGCAAATGCAAAAACTCAGGACCGTAATCTCCTACTCGGAATCATCTTATCAATCTTGGGTTGTATTACTTTCTCCTTGTGGTTGGTTATTCAGGTGATCCATCCAATCTATTTCTTTCATCTCATATATATATATATATGTGTGTGTGTGTGTGTGTGTGTGTATATGTTTGGTTCTGATGAATTTCTTTCTTTTGTGTATATATATATATATATATATATGTATGTATATGTATGTATATTAGGGTAAAGCAATTGCATTGTATCCATGTCCTCAATCTTTTGCAGCTCTAGTGGTGTTCATGTCAGCAATCCAATGTCTTGGTTTTGCACTGTGTGTACAAAGAGATTGGAATCAATGGAAATTAGGATGGGACTTGAAACTCATTACCGTTCTTTATTCGGTATGTAATTCTTATCCTACACCTTGTCTAATGTTTTTTAAAAGACTAACATATTCTTGAAATAAGTAATATATATATATATATATATTATACATGTTGATGTGATAAGTAGACAATTAAACATAAAATCTCTTAATATATCATTTAAAATCTTGTCTAAACACTAATAAAAATTATTTTATTTTTATTAATTTTTTAAAAATATCATTGTAAAGAATGTTTTAGAAGATCTCGTGTAAAAAAAATACGTTTCCCGATTACTATATATATATATATGATCGGGGAACGTCTCTCGATCCTTTCACGCGTGCTCGGTGGGCCCATTTTCATTGATGTGTCCTGTAAAAAGGCCAAGTGTCGGGGGTATTCCCGGTGTTGGCTCTCCAACGGTCAAACTAACAGATAGAAATAGAAGGGTGTCGGTGGTCGGTCGAAATGTGGAATCCGACGGGCCTAACCGAGCACTAGAGTGTATCAGAGAGTCGGACACTTAATATATATATTCCGAATATCTTGCTTTTACTTGGTTTGTGTATGAGTGTGTGTTACCGTTTTATGGAGATGCGTGGCCAATCGGGAGGTGACACTTGGAGTGGTCCCCGATTGATAGTTTTGAAATGATAGCTCCAAACAGTGTCTATCAAGTCAGATGCATTTAATGTGGAGTTTAGTGAGAATCTCTCCGAGCGTGTGTAGTCTAGTTGCCGGCTGAACCTCGGAGAAGTTCTATCCAGGACCACGTCGGTCTTTCGTGGAATCCACCTCGAATGGCCAGCCTATGTGAACTTTAAGGGATTTCAATTACTCTCAATATAAAAATATATTTTTTTTTCAGGGGATAGTGGGATCTGGAATAATGTTTGCACTAATAGCAATATGTGTACGTATGAGAGGTCCACTTTTTGTATCAATGTTCAGTCCAGTGTTACTTGTACTCGTTGCCATTGCCGGATCTCTAGTCTTAGAGGAAAAATTATACGTGGGAAGGTACATTTTATGCACGTATTACTATTTAAATCTTTCAAAGATATATATCTATGTACGATATTTAATTTAATTTGAGCTCGAAATCTTGAATATTTTGTTGTTGTTCAAATTAAACAGCTTGATCGGATGTGTTATTATTATATTCGGATTGTATTGCGTGTTATGGGGAAAAAGCAATGAAATTAAGAAGCAGCAGCAATTACAGCCTGCACCTGAAGAAGAAGAAGGAGATAGAGATACAAATCAATGTCAAAATATACAAGTGGAGATCTCCGGCGACGTGGTTTCCTCCGGCCAAACTCATGTTAGTAGTAGCAGTTCCGGCAAGGAAACATGTGATCTCATTGGTCCAAGGAAATAGTTGATTTGGATTTTCTTTTCCCCGGCCACCTTTTAAGTTTGATATATATATATATATATTATTTTAAATTGAATCGTTTATGTAAGTTTTATTTTCGAATGATAATGAAAATCGTTCAAATATCTTCTAAGTGTTGAATATTGAATATTTAATTCACTTAAATTTTATTTTTAAGAAATATGAAATAAAGCATATATTTTTTGTTAGACCGTTTAGTTTTTGGAGTCGTGAACTATCACAATTTCGATTAATTTAGATTCGATTTACTTATAGAGTTCAACCTTGAGTTGTTTGAATTGCTCCCGCAAAGTAGTTCAACTCTTACTTATATTTTTTGTTAGACTATCCGATTTTTTAAATCATCACGATCCTAACTAATCTAGATTCAGCTCGAATTGCACCTGCAGAGTTCAAATTCTTACTTAGGAGAAGGCCTCAAAGGTCTCACCTTGACTCTTATATGACAATTTTTAAAGTCATCACAACTGCGATAAATCCAGATTTGACCCGAGTTGCGCCTGCAGAATTCAACTCTTACTCAAATAAGGCCTCACATGACGCTCACAACGAGTGTTTGAACTCTCAATCTTATATAACATTCATAATACGTTTTCTTATTATAACAAGACAAGACTTAAATAAACTCTTATATGATAATTTTTAGAGTCATCACAATTCGTGCAATCCATATTTGGCCATATGTTGCTTTTTTCCAACTCTTACTCAAAAGAATGTTTCACATGACACTCACAATGAGTGTTAAACTCTCTATTTTATATAACATTCATAATACATTTTCCTATTATAAGAAGACAAGAGTTAAATAAACTCATATAAAGATCACACATATATATATATATATATATATATATATATATAAACACAATTCTGATATTTAAACTATTGGTCCAATTTGAAATATGTATCATCAGCCAGAAAGACGGAAAAAGTCAAACAGTCAATTCCACTATTTAAGCCCGACAAAAAGGTCAAATCAGTCAGACATCCATTAATATTTTAAGGGAGCCAACAAAAGTTGCCAAGAATACAATATTGTAAAATTGGGGAGGGGCAATTCTGCAAATATGGTATCCTTATAAATCGAAGCGGAATCTACAACATTCTCAAACCAAGAGAAAAAAGATAAACAGTAAAGTTGAGAACAGCAATGGAGAAGAAGATAGCTCTCGGATTCCTTCTGGTTCTGTTCTTAGTTTCATCTGATTTTGATGTCACTGTTGCAGATGCATTCGACTGCCTTGATGCTTGCTATACCGCCTGTGTCACTAGCAATCCCGACTGTAATATTTTCTGCTTCTTTCTCTATTTTATTATTTGGTGTTGATTTCGTTGGTTCCAAATTCGATTGAGAAAATCTACTTCTCGATCGACGATTATTTCCTTTGTAGAGTGTGGCTGATCCAGTTTGTTGTTTGATTTCGTGTTTTTTCAGCTAGGGTACGGCAACGTTGTGAGGGAAAGTGCCAGATTAGGTGTGGTCCAGGTAAATTTCTTGCTCTCCTTGAATTGAAATTTCTTATCTCAGCTGCTGGTTGAATTTCTATGGGAGATTTCTACTATTTGAGTAATTGTTATTCATTCCATGCTTCACTGGAGAGTAAACTTGTTACTGGTGTTTGGATTAGGGCTTTTTCTTTTTGGAAATTAAACTAATTAATCTGCAGAGTTTTACTTTTCCATATGGTTTATTTCTTCACAAATTTCAGTGATCAATTTAAGCTAATATTCTGCTTTGCCCTAATTCTTTGTCTCAATTTTTATGATTTGTTTTGGGTTTTGTTATATTTTTCCCTTGAATATCTTGTGCAACTAATTAATTGCTTTATAATGCTCAAATGAAGTACTCTATTTGATCAATTTTAAGGACAGAAGGGGGTAAGGGTAGGATATAGGACACCATATCTAAACATTTAGGACAAAATTGAGAAGATGTGTTTTAGTTTTGAATTATTGGATATTTTGGAAACATGGAGAACCTTTTTCAACTTTTCCAATGTAGATTTGTGTATCCAAGAACAGCTTTAGGAAGGAACAGAAATCTGGTGAATTCTGTTTTGGAGTTATGATAAATTAACTTGTTTGCTCAAATACTCTTAACTAGATTTTTTGTGCAAACATTTGTTTTATAGTCTGAATTTGACTTCATTTCATCCTTGATATACAGATCGTCTAAAGGATCATATGGAGAGAAACTGAATCTCAAGATGAACACACACAGCAGCATGTCGATGGAATGGCAATCTTAGATTGGGAAACCATTAAAGTGGGAAAAAAGAAAAGAGAAAATAGAAGAAGTGAAGTGTTGCACAATTGTTCCACAAATTAATTGTGCTTCTAGTAGTATACTTATGTCTAAATGTCTACAATATATTTGTACCTGGAAATTTGATAAAATAATCAGCTTCTCTTTTGTTGTTGTTGTACTTGTGAATCAATAAAGAACTTGTATTCAAGAATTCCAGAGCTTTGTGTTGATAAATTTGTATGCTAGTTTATAATAATGGTGTAAATGTTCATTTATTGTCTGTTATGCTCTGTAACAACTGGGTAACTTGAGGTTTGCTTCAGTTGGATTTCTTGAATTAGTGTAGTGAGGAATGTAAAAAATGGATGTTATTCATGAAAAATTCAGAGCTCTAGCATAAAACTTTTTATGTACTTCCTCTATAAATTACCATTGTCGGTATCTTCAATGTTAGTATTATACATTTACTTTAACTTTCGTGAAATGGCATCAAACAAAGGAAACAGTCATTTATCAGGAAAGACACCTCATAAGAGTAATGTCTCCATTTTGGTAGTGCTGAGTAGGAGAGAAGAGGATACGTTAAAGAGTAAATAATTTTAGTAAAACTTTTTTGAATACTAAGTTTAGCATATAAATAGTTATTGAGATTATTTACCCTACACGTTATAATGAATTTTTTTTTTTTTTTTTGGTAATTACGTTATATTGAAAAATTATAAGCAACAATTATTATACTAACAATTTGTAGTTTTTTGTAGTATTGATTATCAAATTTGTTTTAAAAAATAATATATATAAATTAGGGTAATTTGAAAAAGAAAAAAAAAAATATAAGCTCTTTGATAAGAAGTTCCTCTCCTGGCCTAATGGTCAAGGAGTCTTTTTTTGTTGAGGATTCGAATCTTTTTTGGTCATTACTTTCTGGTTTGTCAAGAGGTTTAAACTTCACCGAAGTTTATAGTTTGATATATATTTGCAAGTGCGAGAATGTCCACACTGTTGGGTCTTCTTGGGTGGATTAGTCCGGGTCGGAAGGGTCCGGAATACCACCTCAAAAAAAAAAAAAAAAACTCTTTTGACAAGATTTTTTGTGGATGAGAATCTTTATTAGAAAGGATTTTGATTCAGCAGCCGTCGATCCCATATATTATCAGCTGTTATTTCCTTGAAATTTCTACCGTGGAGTGGATAACAACAGAGAACGAAAAAGAATGTCAAGAATTCCTTCCTTCTTTTTCCTTTCTTTCTATACTCATCTTTGAAACGAATGAACCAAAAGAAAAGGTCAATCACAATCCAGCCGTCCACAAAAAGGGATTTGGAAAAAAACCTTCTACGTTTGGAAGAT